>CM076242.1:66260703-66860703 GCA_038380155.1 Pseudococcus jackbeardsleyi
ATTGCGAATATCAATAGTTATGTTGACAAGTCTTGAAATGTGATAGAGCATCGCTGATGTCACCATCAAACCAGGATAAATAGTACCTATTGACATTTGTATTGGTATTAAAAATGCAATTATCGAAATGAAATTGCATTAATAAATAATGTAGCGAGACAATTACCGCCGATGATTCTACCCAAGGGATACCAAGCCAATTCATCGAACCAATTGTGAAAATTGTAAAAACCATTTTCCGCAAGATATTTGGTAGTTCGGTAGTTGAAATATGGATCGAACTCGTGTATAACGCTTTCAAAGCGTAACACCGAAAATAATCGAATTGCGAACGCTGAGAAAAAAATAAGAATGATGAATCATAATTTACGTAGTCCTTAATGAAGGACGATGAAAAATGTTCATGAAATAGTCGACAATAAGAAATTTACTTACATAAAATAGCGGCGAGAGTTAATACCCCGAGCTTCAATACAGTTTCTTGTTTTTCAGTTGATAAACGAAAAAGGGACGAGTATTTCAACGCTGTCATCTGTGAAAGAGAAATTGAAAATGAAAAAACAAGATGAGAAGACCATCCTAAATAGAAAAGTACATCCAGAATTAAGTATAAAAACATATCTCTTTAAAACTTACTTTCCGCTGAACAAATTCTTTTTTGCCGGCACTTTACAAACAGAAATAAAAGTATCGTAAACTTAAACTATAGTGAGAGAAAAATTACAGATTGAACATTTAAACAATTTCAGACAAATGAGATCGAACGATCGAATTAATCCACAGAATTTCAAGTATTTACTTTCACATTTTTCAAAATTAAATTCAACATTGCAGAAAAGTAACTTTTCATGGTGTTATCTTCCTAAAAATTTGTAAAAAATAACACGGTGGCGTTTTGAAATTCCAACTCAAAACTTTCAACAGTGTTTCAACATTTCGGTCTTTGAACATAAAACTGGCGTTAAAACAGTTGGTGGACAGTGTTACCTACAGAATCGATTGCTAAACGTAGTTGGCTCAAGTTTTGATGACGTCACGTTACGATCTCAATAAACCAATCTGAAGAGACCAAAAGAGACAGAAATAAAAAATAAATAAAATAAATAATAGGTAAAGTGGTGAACGAAATTCATATTTTCTATTTTTTATTTTTTTTTGAAAAAAATTTAAAAAGCTTGATGTAAGGTGTAATCACTGTCAATCAAAGTGAAACATAAGCCTGTGACACTTTCGAAGTTTCGATCCATCTTCGAACATACAGTTTGTATTAAGCAGTTTAATCGAAGATTTTCCCAACATTTTCTATTTTTTCAATTGACAACTCGACGCTCACGGGGAGCGCTACAGTCGCTGGGGTGATAGAATACATTGGCTTATATGGGAGAAAGGAGGTTTTTCGGATTTTTATCGAAAACGGTGGGTTTTTGTGAAATGTGCCCATGAGAAGAATTAAAGGCGACAAAATTTCCTATCGATTGATGCAAAAAGTTTTGAATTTCATTCAAAAATAAACATTTTATGGACATTTCTTTTAATTTGTTTTTTGCTCATGTCAACTTTGAATTAAAATAACTCAAAATCGAGATCGACAACACCAATTTTTTATTGCAGTAAGTTGTAGAGAATTTTATCCTCTTTCCAATGATGTATCGACGAGCTTAATCGCGTTAATATTCCAGCCGCTATTCACGGTTTAATGCATTGAAACAAATTCATCATTTTTGAAAATAACGGATCAGCTAATCAGATGTTTTCAAATATGAAGATAACTGTTTCAACGCATTAAAACGTGAATAGCGGCTGGAATATTAACGCGATTAAGCTCGTCAATACATCATTGGAAAGAGGATAAAATTCTCTACAACTTACTGCAATAAAAAATTGGTGTTGTCGATCTCGATTTTGAGTTATTTTAATTCAAAGTTGACATGAGCAAAAAACAAATTAAAAGAAATGTCCATAAAATGTTTATTTTTGAATGAAATTCAAAACTTTTTGCATCAATCGATAGGAAATTTTGTCGCCTTTAATTCTTCTCATGGGCACATTTCACAAAAACCCACCGTTTTCGATAAAAATCCGAAAAACTTTATTCCTCCCATATAAGCCAATGTATTTTATATGATTGTATCACCCCAGCGGCACGTAGTTGCAACAACATCTGATAGATGGAGCCACTTGTAATCGAGCCGTCAATTTTTTGAAAATTATTCATAACTTAATATAGAAAATGATTAAGACCAGCTGAAGCATGTTTATTTTTTAGTCCTTTTTCTCCTCGACAATCTCGACATTAATTTCATAGGGAATTATCTCGTCTTTTTTTAAATTTAAAATTTGAATGGAGTGAAGGAGTGAACAGAAAACAGATAAAAGTTGTCTTTATACCCTGGCCATTGAAACAGTCAAGTGAACATTTTACTATTATAATTAGGTACATGGTACATGCACTACTTACTCACTGCTCAAATCAGTCAAATGGTCAAATCCCGCATCTCGCGTTTAAGGAATTCCGAATAGTGAATAGAATTATTATTTATTTTTACGAAAATGTTCAACTTTTGAAGAAAAAATTATAATTTCCGAATACATACAAAAACTTGAAATAGAGGGTCAAAAAATCTAAATATTGGAGTTTTTATGAAAAGTTTTTCCGGCGCGGTCTTCCACTTGAATTTGTTATTTTAGATTTTATTTAAATTTTAAAAAAGAATAAGATGGACGACGACAATTTCAATTCAACACCGGGTTTTAAAAATAATGAAAAATCATGAATATTATTCTATGTCTTCAATTAAAGTTGCAAAACAAGTATTGCTCGCCCAATATATCTCAAGACGTGAAAAGCATTGGGGACCCATAAGCAGACATCTCAATATATTGGGCGGACAATATCCAAAATTTTCAATTTTGGTAAAAAAAAAAAATCACCTCGTATTTTACGTTGTTTTTTTTGTCAAAATTCAACTTTCAGCTCATTACACATGACACATGACATGAAATGCCCGTTTAAAAAACAACCATAATCCAAAATCTGTATATGAGGAAAGGGACAAAGTGTACAAAAAAAACGGTAACACCTGGGTTCTTTTTCTCATATGTAAGTATACAGTTTTTGGCGTACGGTGCTTCACATGGTTCAATGTTATAAGGTTTCCATCATTTTGATAGGTACCAAATTACGTGTTCTATTTTCTATTTTCTGTTTTGGTTTTTCAAGTTTTTTTAGAGCTGATGCTTAGGTTCAATCCTATTCATCAATCATCACACACTTTTTCAAAAAAAAATCACGGCGAATAATAGATGTAGGTAAGTTAGGTAATGTACTAGTTCAATTTGTACTGAAATAGTAGCTACAATAATTAAAAATCTCACACTTCTCTACAAATCTAATCTCCTCAGTCGTCAGTCCTCACTGTGATCAGCGATAAAAATAGGTTGTGAAATATTTTTTCGTCAGTAGGAACTAGAAAGTAGAAAGTAATTAAATTTTAGTAATAAAAAAGTGATTTTTAAATTTTTTAACCTGGGAGTTTTAATTCCAAGACTTTTTGAAAATTTCATTCAAATTTCAATTCAAGAAAAGTTACAAAATAAGCTTGTAAATAAGTTTTTTTTTTTAAAAAATAAAAAATAAATAGGTACTCCTATAAGATACGAGAATTATTGAATTAATAAACATCAAGTTTATATTTCAGGAACCCTAATTTTCCATCAAAAAGTGCATGCAAATTAATTGTCTGAGATCGATGCAATGATAGTAAATAAATGAAAATATAAATGAATAAATCGGAACAGCAACGTATAGTAAGTATTATAAATACAATGCGTAACAAAGATAATGATTCTAATGTCCATACTTCTGAAATTCCCATTCCCTGTTATCCAGAGGACATACTTGACGCGTTTTCAACCATCTAGAAATACAATGAAAATGAAACGCATGATTACAAACACCCCAAGCCACGGTGCATTCTTCGCTAGTTGCTGAAGCTTGATTAGCTTGACATTCGATGCATAAATCCATTATGTGATTTCTGCAAATCGCGCAATTATCTACAACTATATCCCATGCCCAAAGAGCTACGGCGTTCCATTTTTTCACTTCGAAGCGTTTTTTTTCACCCTTTGAAGTACTCGAAGAGGGTTGCTCCTCATCCTTCGGATCAACGTCCATCTCCGAGATTGATGTCATGTGAAACCGAAGCAAACTAAGTACTTGATTCTTGAATGAGTTTTTTTTAATGACGTTTGTGGATATAATTATAAATGATAAACTTGACTATTGAATTTTACAAATTGGCTTCATATTGAAACAATCAGGATTTTCGTTCTTTGTCTTCGACTACCGACCACTTGCAGATGCAGACTAGGACGGTTATTATGAACTGCCGTTACGGATAGCGAACGGATAACGAAAAATTTTTATCTTCATTTTTGGGCTTGTTCTTTGTTAAATTTCATCGTACTCTATCGAATAGCGATGAAATAACGAAAATAGATAGCATAGCGACTGGTCCCGACCACTCGCTATGTTATCGACCCAAAAAATCGTCAAACAAAAGTGATCGTTATCCGTTCGCTATCCGTAACAGTAGTTCATAATAACCGTCCAGGACTACTACTTGTGATTACCAAAAATACGAAAACTGATAAGAAAATAAAAATAATATGAATAATAATAATTTACCAAGATTATTGAACCATCGTTATACTATTCCATGCTTCGACTTTTCGAGGAAAAAATCAAGTTCATGGGCGCCTGTTGGTGCTTGTGGTGCCCGTGCGCCGAACATCATAATATGGCGCCGAAGCTTGCAGCATTGCACATGTCTAATCTTTTCTTGTTTGATGGCTGATATTTCTCAAGCAAAAGTTGAGTTTGTACAATTTACGCATGAAAAACGCAGTATCCGAACATGAAGGTTTGTAGTCACAGCTGTATCGGCGTGACGCCAGCGGACAAAACCTACTGATCGTGAGCCGGAAACCGATAATTGATAAATCAAGTATTTGAGGTAGGAATAAGTATGCATTGATCCAATACAAATTAAAAATGGTAACGACATATTTTTATCATTTTCGTTTGCTTACGATTTTGTTTTCTAATACATAGAAGTATACGTGGGTACTTGACAAATAAAATTTCTTGAAAAATGTGAGGCTAACCAGATTCTACATTTCTTCTTAAGTACGTACTTAATCTTGAATTCGTATCCCTAAAAATCCTGAATCACAATCAAAAACAATTAAATTAAACCATACAGGTAAAGTATTTCCTTATTTGAGTATAATTGTTCATAATATACCTTCATCTGCAAACCACTCATTATATGCATCTATATTCTCATATCGTTAATTTCTTCTTTCCAGACAGATAGATTCACGAATGGTATAGAAGTCTCGCGACAATTCAATAAATTATTCCTAAAATTCATAGCATACTTCATTCATGAAATTATGTAGGTAGGTACCTACGTACATAGAAATGCATAACTATTCATTAAAATTCAATTCAGTTATAGGTAATTAGGTACCTATGAGATGAGCAAGAAAGTACATTAATTTGATATGTATAGGTATCTATATCGAGGGAATATTACTCACGTAATTTCGTCAGGAATTTGAAACACATCTTTTTGCATCCAAGCTATATTATTACTATTATCGCAAAAAATCCTCGCTAGATTAGACCTTTGTATTTGTTTTAATTGTGCTGAAACATTTCAAAACGAATAGTAGATAGAATACATTTGTGCGAGTGAAATGTATACAATATGTAATCTCAAAATAAATTAGCTTCTAGCCGCTGGTTCTAATGGATAAACGTCTGTATGCGATGCGTAATTATTTCAGGGAAAGAGTACACCATCAGATACATATGTAATTACTTGTAGAAAAAGATCCAGATTGTTCAACAGTATCGTAAAAAAATCTATCTGCGATTTTTGATCTTGAAAATTGTTCGCCGATAATACACTGCAATGTAGGTCCAACCATTGCATCTTTAATTGGATATTCAGCGACTGCACCGACGATTAAATCGACGTCGTCGATGTTTTTATACACCTTCTCCAAACGTGTGATAATCTGCGCACACATAATATTCCAGCAATACAATTGGATGTAATTGAAAATGCAAGTTAAACCTAATACGTCTCAAGTATAGAAAATAATCTTACACTTTGAGGGACGGTACCACGAAGATCCTTGAATGAATTCAGTTCAGTTAAATTGCATATTTTCCGGAAATTTACATAACTCGGTATGCCATGATCTCGACCTCTTTGAATATCCAGACTAAATAAATCCATACCGAAGTTTCCCGATGCGCTGTACCAATAATGAGTCAACTGAAGCAATAAGTAAAGAAAAACTTAAGTACCTACAATTCTTGATTTTTCATAGAGTTGAATTGTAAATTATTGATTTGCAATCCTACCGCTTCCGAAAAAGTTGCGCCTATTTTCAAAGAATTTTGTGTGGCCAGACCTCGGGTTATACAATCGAAATACGTGTTATCATTTAATGAGGATTGCTGAACGAAATGGGTTTTCAGTCGAGTTACATTCACCACAGTACGATCCTCCAAATATAACCTATGTAGAAGTAATTGTGTAAATACATGTAACATTCGTAACAAATCTTTATCGAAATTGTCCCCATCACAACACATAGATCGGAAATACAATAAATAGGTATGTACTATGTACCTAATAAATACATAGAAGCGACCTGTCGTCCGTCATAAGCACGCAATCCAAAACGATTCAAATTTACGACGAGCAGCGCTTTTCGATAAAGAACTTTTCATGTTTTACCTACCCGATATCATCATCCAACATGGAATTTATGAAAGGAAGCGCGGCCGTAGCAAACCCATTACTCACAGTCGGTTCTACTTGATCATCGTACATATCTTTCGACGTGAGAAATAAATTTTTAATTCGATTGGCAAAATATTTTTTACCTGTATATAAAGAAACAAAACAAAAACATCATGATAGGTACCTATACAAACTTTGGGTACAACATATATGGGTATATAGGTGAAATACATCCGTTGCTGGCGTATCTATAGGTGGATTTATAATGGAAATTACTGCAAGAATAGAAAAAGTTGAAGTCAGTTTTTCGAAATTGATAATGAAAAATACATAATTATCTACAAATTTGAAACAACTCACAAAGCCATCAAAACTAAAAGTAATGTAAAGAGTGAAATTTATTCAACTTTTTTCATTATATTTGAATTTTTGGAAGTAGATGTTCTTTTACCATCATAAATGGTACCTAACTATTGAAACTACAGTTTTCAACTTCTTCTATTACCGCAGTAATTTCCATTATAAATCCACCTTATGATTCGGAGTGGGGAAATAAACTCGCCTAAAATACGAGGTAACCATTGAGTATAGGTAATATGCTGAATCTCAGCGATGACTATCTTTTTAGTTTCTTGAAATAATAGTTCGTCATTCCAGTGGTTATTCAAAGTAGCCAAATTATCTGCTATTCGATTGTGTTCTCGTAAAAATAACGTATGCAAAACGCCCAACTGAGGGTTCGAATTTACTCTCATGTCACCTAAATGCAAAACAAAAATAACACACAGTCAGCTTTGGTGTACATAGGTTGGTGGGTGAACTGAGTGAAGTACATAAATGAACTACAGGTACAGGTATCCTTCATAAAACGGCATAATTACCGGCGTTATAACATCCGGAATTGTTTAGAAGGTGACAAACTATTTTTCTGCTCTCTGTCAGAGGAGGATATTCAGCACCGTTTTTCTGAATCGAGGTAATAAGTCGACCTCCCCACATGGCACGTAGAGATTTGGCTTTAGCTTCGGTAGATCCGTAAATTACGCTCCCATCGAGGAAATGAGAAGCTTGATTCATCTGTAGAAACCATACAAAATATGACGATTACGAATACAAATGAAATCTTAACAACTTAATTTTTTACTAACAAATTTTTCACCAATTAGACGTTTCTCTCCCTCCTCGAATTTCATTTTTACCTAATAACAATATCTGGGTACTCATATTTTTTGGTGAACGTTTTCACCAATACAATCATACACGTGTACATAATTTTGAATTTCTCTCCCTAAAATTTTCAAGTACATATTTATGGTAAGTACATACATACTACCAACTTACGGTAATATTCTTAGAAAAACGTCCTTTACGCGAAATGTATTTAAAAAAACTAATGTTTGCAAAACTTGTTATTCGGTACAGCATCTATACTTGCATTTTCAACAAAAGTTAACTTCATACTTGTTCAGTAGGTCCCAGAGTGCATTCCGGTCTCATGGCTGGTAGCGACCTAACGTAATTCATACAAGTTTGAAAAAATTTATCATAGAAAATATCGGTAGGCGGTATGGTGATCGGTGCGCATGATATGTGATTATAACGCGGGGGCAATGGTCTTCCATCGTTTGTGCAACAAGTAATCGGAGTTTTGATGTTTACTACGCATATGAATACATGCATACTCACATTTTGAATTGAAAGTTACGTTGTAAAACGACAAACTATTTACCCATATTCGAAGCAGGGGTATATGCCATGTCGTACCCGATAAAAAGTCCCCAAATAGCCACAGCTTGAGTGCAACTCGGGTCTGGACTATGATTAGGCTCTGCTATTGTCGTGCTAATCAACCTAGCGCTAGGTAATTCTTTCCCGCCAATCGACGAACCACGCGGAACGTACAATCCTAAATTTTACAAAATTTTTCAAAAAACCTTCTTATTCACAAAAAGTTGTCCACTCACCATCATCGTAATCCGCGTTTAACAATCTTCTGTAAGCTGTGTTGCTCCTACCCCAAAATGGCGTTTTAAGATTATTACAGGAACCATCTAAATTACGATATTTCGCTGAACTCGAAACGCACGTTCCATTTCCATAGATATACGAACATACGTCCCCTAATTTCGTTCCAAATAATTTGGTCGAACTCAACTGTTCCATGCATTCTTCGTTTTTGACCGATAACCTGTGTGAAATATGGATGTAACACAAAATAAGTTAACTTATTCCAACTAAAACTCCAAAGTTTAAAAACTTGCGCACCCACCTGCTGCAATGTTTAGATATCAAATACTGAGACGTTTTAACCGCTATGAAAGCGCTTTTTGTATTATTTATCGCCTCGTCAGATGGCAAAAAATCCACCATTTGGCCGTAAAAAGGGGAAACTTTTTCCGTTCTTAGGCCAGATGTTTGTATATTCCTTTCGAAAGTAGCTAGCTTATGGATTTGGTCCTCGGCTATGGCAATAGAATTTTCTAAATCGTAAGTGAAAATGTTGGTGAATTTTTTTGTTTTATCTACCATCAAGTCTGAAACAATTTTTTTTTTTCACAAAAAATGTCAAATTCTATTGAAATGTGAAATGAGTACTCTGAAAAACATGCAAAAGACTCGCCAATTTATGAATTGATAAGTACATCTGCAGGTGGTTTAGGTACCAAGTAAGTACAAGAAGTTTACATACCTTGATGGAGTGTTTTCTTGAAAAATAAGCATTTGACATTACACAGAAAGCAAAACAATAAACAGCACCACACTTTTTCCATCACGACTACGACTGTTGCTATTTCTACACGGATCTATTTTAAATTCACCTGCGTCTGTGTGTAAAACATTAGAATAACAAACACGATAATACCGCTATTTCGCTTTAATATTACGAAGCATGAAAAGATACAGTCAGTGTATGTCTACATACTTACCTATACGGACTTGGAAGGTAGTAGGTGCCGACGTCGCCAAATTAGGATGAATAAGCGAATGTATAATAATAGGCAGGTATTATCGATCACATCACAACAAGAATTCCGAATAACATAAAACGATAAATGTGTCTATGCGCGCCGCGTTGCTGACTTAAAAAGTTGAAATCAAACATAAATTAACGTTATTAAAGGGAAAATAACACAATAAATCGGTACCATCGAATACAGCGTCTAACATTATCAAGAAATTCATCAGAATAGGCAGGTAATACTGCACACATATCTAATATAATAGGTAGGTTATTCTTAAACACTCGTTCACTCAAATAAATTGATTTATTTTAGCCAAGAGAGCAGCGTTTTACGAATAGACGAATGAAATACTGAGACATTGATTACCTATGTAGAAGTTTTTGAGCTTATCTGGATTTCGTCGATGCGTTTGTGAATTTGCAGAGCGTCAAGTGTTGTCCATCCCTACTCCCAAAAGTCTAGAGAAAACTTGTAAATTACGATCTGAAAAAAAAAATTAATCAAACGTCACAAAAATACTGTAACGCACCTTGGCAATTGGCGAAAAAAACTGTTGTTTCAATTTCAACATTCATTATCACTATCAGGGTTACAGGGCTGCTTACGAGTTACGACGATTTATCACAAATTAGCATGAAATCTGTTCACCGTAACACTACTAATCATCACTTCTTGATTTGGTTCATTAAGGTATTTATTTTTTCTTATCAAAATAATATGATTCCTTTTTTATTAAACTAAATAAATAGGTAAATTAGTACAAGAATAAAAACATGATATGGCCTCGTGTCGCACATTTGCAGTTCATCACAAGGTAGGTATGGTTCATTGATTCTAAGTACATCCGCATCGCTAAGAAAAGCAGAATACCATTATCAACATATCTATACGAAAAATCATTTTCTGCATTACTGGGGTGTATCCAACAATTTTATCGAATGTCACTTTGTAAATTGTAAAAAATATATATCTGACACGAGTGAATTCACAAAAAACTATTCAAAACGTCACAAAAGGTCTTAAAGGAGGTAGGTACTAGGTACCTGTAGTTATTTAAATTTGTGCTGACTTAATCACGCAAGATATTTTTTCGAAATGACTAGCTCAATTTTTGTAATTTTTCAAAGTTGTTATTGTTGTTACTCATTGCTGTTAGGTACAAAGTTCGAAACACATGGCGTACGATCGTATATGAATTTACCTAGTGTTTTCAGCTCTTTTCAATCAAGTAAATACCTAATACCTACTTATCTCAACTAAAAAAAAGTTTATCCCTTGACATACGAACAGACAACAGTTTAGATAAAAACATTCAGCATAAAATGTCTACCGAAGTTAAGCATACATTTATAATTAGGATGTATGATTAATGTCAACACTATAATTATACATAGGTACTTTACCTATCGAATACGGTATGTAATGTACAAACGTAATTATAAACATACGCTCACCAATTTGGGCAAACCAATATGAACAACTAAAATAACAACCATAACGATGGATACGATTGGCCTAAATTTGATTTTGTAAACCGTCAAAAGACAATTTTTTTTAAAAAGTAATGTCTGTAAAAAAAATACTTAGGCAATTTTCAGCGCAAGTTTTTCAGAATGTCCTTATCATACGAAAATAAATACATATAAGTACCTAATACCTAAGTATAGATTAAACATGACGACAGATATATTTTCGGATGAATTTCAAAAACATAATAAATACGATAGATAATAATTTATACCTATTTCGTTTGTGTTTTGGGTGGTAAGTACGCCAATGTTTTGAAATTGTGCTTTGTTCGCATTCGTTTAGTAAACATTATAAGCAAATAATCGACGAGTTGCGCGAACGCTTTCGTTGAGATACCTAAAGAAGACGTATCTATGCGTAGGTACAGTTATTGCGAACAAAATATAAAAACACTAGCTGGCAGGTAAGTATAACAACATTCCTGTCTCCTGCAGAGGTTGAAAACCGGAAACCCTCATCTACGTAATCGTGAAGAAAAAAACTAGTAAACTAGACTATTTATCAGATATTTCCAGATAGAATAATTGCCTTGAAAATCGTAGTTATTAACTCAAACTCCAGAATAATGTTTATGGTATGTAGGTATAATATAAAACTTCTTCTTCTTTTTTTTTTCATATTCTAACTCGAACTTATTGATTGCAACAAAGAATATATGTGAATGCACTGCCTAGTACATTTATGATTACCATGTACTATTCTTCCTACGGAAATATTATACTTGACGGTAAGTAAGTAAGTAAGTAAGTAAGTAAGTAAGTAAGTAAATACATATACGTCACTAAATTAGAGTAAAGCCGAATTCATCACATTACGTAAGTATCGTAAAGTAAATAAAATACGAAGGTAACAATGTTTCGCTTCTACGGACTAGGTAACCAATGAACAAAATTTGAAAAACACACGTACTTAATCCACTGTCATTCTTCTTAATCCATTGGTTTTAATTGGTCTTGTCCCGTTGCTAGTAAACCCACTCATCATCAAGTACAAAGAGCTAGGTGAGTATACACCTTGGAAAACAGAGTTATTCATTCCTCGGACAGTACCAACACGGTGACAAAAAAACGAGTAGGATAAACAAATTTCTTCCAGGTTATCTAAACACGTTGATAAATTTTCAAAACAAAAATCATACTGAAATGATAAACAGTTACCAAGTATTGCGAACTCAATTCAAACATGAATTGACTTTAATTAACATGTTAAGATTCATAATGTTGGATTCTTAAAAAACGAACCTATATCTATTTTTAACACTGAATGTTGACCGCCATCTCATTCTCCAGTTGACAACAGATAAATTTTTGAAATTTCAACTCCAAATCGTATTTTGCATGCGATACCTTTAAATAGCACATAATAAGTATACGACTGCAAAAAAAAAAAACACACACACACACACAACATAACATAGAAACAATATCATATACCTCAAAATACGGAAATTTACATTCAGGTAAGAAATAACAAACTGTGCTCTGTTTTTTCCAAATTGAACGCTCATCCTCTTGATTATTTTTCCTTCAGCAAAATATTTCCTTCGTTATCGTGTGATAAGTTTTCAGAAAAGTAAAACCAATTAATAATGCAGTACAGTAGTTGATGGTAAAAAAATTCGTCATTTGTATAAAAATAAAGGCTTCTCTAAAAATCAATCAAAAATAAATGTAACGTTAATAACGCACTTTTCTAATTTGATATAAGTTTTAAAATGAAAAGAAAAAACGTAAAATCTTACCAATCATATTTTTGATGAAAACAACTTTTTTCCATCACTCTAGTAATTGTTAATATTGAATCGAAAAAATTAAAGATTCGAGCATTCAATAATATTGAATAAAAAGTAATACATAATTATACATTTATACTCATCATGAATAACAGAGGAAAAAAAGTAACATTGAAAAATACGTATAATAAGTCTGTCACTGACTAGTGAAGCACAATTGATGTGCTTCGTTTCAATATTTTCATCTAATACGCCGACTGCTGTTTCTCTTTATTTTCTTTTGCTCTTTTCAGTTTTTTTCGTATTGCTACAACACCTGATAATCATCATTCAGACACTTATTAATTGCAAATAAAATTGCTTTCAAACCGAATTAAGAACATAGAACGCTTACATTTGACCATTTGCATTAATTCCATTTGTTTTTTGATTTCTTGAGATGATTTACCTTGTGCAGTGCTTAATTTAAAAAGTTTACATTGAGTACTCGCAGGAATATAACTTCAAAAAGCTTATTATCAAAAGCGGAATTACTCACTACGTTTTTAGCATTTCCTCTTTTTCTTCGGATTCCAATTTTACGTAGCTTCTAGAACCAGAAGATTGATGGTAAACCGTACTGAAAAGTTTAGCATACGATTTGGCGAATTCTTTCACAAGGTTATGAATATTTTGCAAAAAAGTCTGCGACAAATTATTGTGTAAATATAAAACATTTGAGATATTTTTAAAATCACAAACAATACTAAACTGACCGAATTTAAAATCTCAGCGAAATAGTAACATCCGAACGATGCTTTGAATAAATTGAAAAAAAATCGATTTTCGATGCTCTCTGTATTCTTCAACATCACTGGATATAAACAATAAACAGGAACTAGATACGCATACTGGTATAACCTAAAAATTTGAGCAGTTTTCAATCAAAAATTCTCATATAAATTCAACAAAAGAACATCACATATGCTTACCATACTACGAACAATAATAATGACAATAACTGTTTAATTGTATAAATCACATCCTTTGGACTTGTTTTCTTTGAGAATGAGTAGTTTACTGATTGAACGGCGAGGGAAACACCAGATATTGTTCCAATAAAAAACGTCACTCCCAAAAACCTGTAACATATATTTCCAAACTTATACAGTAGGCAATCATGTTACAATTCCATCATGTTTAAACTGCAACTAATTGACATTATTCTTACTTCGAACAATATCCGCTGAAAAAAAATAGCATCAGAAGAATACTTCTTCTGAATTCGGGAGATTTGAAATCATTCGAAAAGACCACATCGCGTAAATGCGTTGAAAAAAAAGAAATCACAAAAGTAAAGATATCTTCAACAAGCGAAAAATTATCCGTGAATTCAGTTAGTAAGTCGGCGGAATGAAGTTCAGGATTGACTACCATCTTCCAAAATCTTACACGCGATACCGTAGTCAAATTCAAAGCTAACACACAAGAACAAAAAGCAAATCCACAACCACGCGCAGTATTTGAGGTTATGATGCTCCATTGTTTGTGTGAGATTCTTAATTTCGAGAAACAAAACTGTAAAAATAAACATTCAACAAATTGCAGGCGTATTAAGTGAAGGATAATTTTAAAAGAACTGAACTGAATTGAAATAGAATAACTTTACACTTACCGATAAACTTTCACAACTCAAAAATCCCAATGCATTCCATAAACTTGTGAGGAGAACTATTTTATAGATGAACGAATAATCCATCAACCTAGTCAATTATTATTATTATATATTTTCATGTGAATAATTTTTTGTATCAAACAAACAACTATTTATAGTAAGTATTTAGTATAGTTATATTTTTCAACTATGTATAGTGTATTGTATTGTAAAATTGTACTTGAAGAAGAAAAAGCATAGATGTGAAAATGAAAACTGATTTCATTCATTGCATAGCAGCATAGCATGATTGATAGCGAATGAAGTAAACAAACATAAACAAAACATGCCGCGGCTGCGCCACCGTTAGGCGTGCAAAGTGTGCTTTTATGCTTTTAATTATTTTCCAATTTTTTTTTCTAATGAATCTATGAATTATAAAATATCATTTTTGTTTTTAATCATTATTGTAAATATTTAATTGAACTCACCACAGTACGTCGTGTAGAAGATGCCAACTTGTTCGGCTTTAACATGTCAGCATTCAGAGAAAGATTGTACATTATTTAGATTTCCTTCGGATGTTGTAAGAAGAAGAGTTTGGGTTAAGAACTGTGGACGAACATTTGCGACAACTACACACCGCCTGTGCAAAGTATTTCTACTGTCATACTTTTTTATGCTAATTCTGAGAATCGTATTTCATGATAATGTGTTGTACGGTTAGCATCATTTCAGAAAACATCTCATTCGGGTGAAAGGAAGTAGGAAGATTTTAGCCAAACACGCAGTTCCAACGATTTTTCAAAATAACAATCTACAAAAGAAAAGTAGAAATAATCCTCATGAAAAAATGAGAAGCAAAGAGGTAACTTTTTCGATGTAGTTTCGTCATAAATTTTCTACCTACATGTTAATTTTATGAACATGCCATGTTTAATTTTGTCAAGTTCCACCATGAAGTAAACTCTGCTGAAGCTTCTTATCTGAAAATTGTGGACTGCTGGTCAGAAAAGCAGAAACATGAAGTAAGTTTTGTGTAATGGAAACTGAGAACTGTGCGTTATTTATTGTTGATGTATTATTTTCTCGGTCCTTTTTCTTCTTATTTTTTTTAGACAAAACGAAAAATACCGAATGCTATTTACAAGGATACAAAGTGAGTTTTCCTTTAATTATTGTTTGTCTTCCACTCTCGAAAGAAGTATTATACTATTCCTAAAGAGTAGAACAGATACAAATTTCAACTTGATGAGTGTTAAATTTTTCAATTTTAGTCCTCTAGATGATGATGTTTTGGCTGAATCAATTAAACAAAAACCAAGCAATCAACCTCTTGGCTTGGAAAACATACCGATTGTTGGCAGTGATATATCAAGTGAATCTAATATCGAGTAATGTTTTGTTGAGTGATCTGTTGATTGGGAAGCAGAAAATTATTACTTTCTTTGAATGTAGCAATGAAGAGTATTTTGTTAATGTGATTACAGATTTTCGTATTCTACTTTGAAAAACCTGAATTATTTGTCACCCATTCTTGCAAAATGGTCTCCGAAAATCAACAACGTTGTCAGCACTATCGAAGATTTAATAGACAGTTCAGATGATGATAATGACAAAAGCGACGAGGTATAAATTACTTTCGGGGTTTTCTTCTTCATAATGAGTAATGCTTTTATAATTAATTCACCGCAATTCATTGATAGGAAACCAGTAGTAATCATATAGTGTACATAGATGAAGATTTAGTCAAACAAGAAGAATTTGTAGATGAGAATTCGGAAGAAAGTTATGATTGCGAATCGAACAAAGTAAGTCAACAAAAAAAAATTCCATTTCGTTTTTGGTGGAATCATAATACTGTTTTGTTACTATTAGAGTTCGAGGAAAGATAGAGAAGAATTGAATTGTTCGTTCGATGAAGAAAAAGTGAAAAAAGAGGTAAGATTGTTTTAGAATGAATACTCCGTGTTTTTATTTTGAATTCGTTCCTTATACGATGTTTTTCCAGTATCACATCGCCGACACTCTTCGTGTTAAACTGCCTAAACTAAATATAATCGGAAAATCTATTAATGTTCATGATTCGAATTCAACATATCTTTATAAAAATCGCGGAACTTTGAGTAAAGAAGCGATCATCAACCCACCTAATAAGCCTAAGAAATTACTCAAGAAATCTGTTTTTCCGAGAAAATCGTCAAGAAATCGTAAAACATCGTGGAATAATCAACATCGTAAAAAATATCAATCTAATTCCAAACGTTCGAGTCCGGAGTCTACATTGCAAAATAAAACTCATAATTATTCAAGTAATAATAGACAGTCTCTTCGATTATCGGGTAAAAGCCCTGAAATTAAATTGCCTGACTATGCACCTTCAATAACAAGAAGTGGAAAGAAACGTACATATGAAGAACCGAAGAGTAAATCTACTAGGCTTCCTATTTACACAATTGACGATGAAGTACCGAGACGCGCCTCTAAATCACATGTAAAAGATGAATTGGAAAGTGAAGACATGTTGCGATCTCGCTCTCCATCGCCATCTACGTATAGAAAAAGAATAGAAGTGTTTTTTGTGTGTCAATGCTGTGATGAAAAATTTGATTCTGTCGAGCGGGTCAAGGTTCATGTTAGAACACATTTTCCCAACTGCGCTACCAATTGAAAGTTTTTATGAACGTTCAAATTTTTACGCTGCTTTATTTAAAATTCTGTTTGTACATTAGTAAGGTTAAGTATACTTTTTCACGTAATTTTATTCATTTTCAGTTTCTAGTGATTGTTCAGTGAATGATCGATTTTACGAGTATAATTATGTTTTCATAGAACCACGAAAATAATACCTATTTTGTTTTATATTGTTATTATGTTTTATGTTATATTTATTATGTTTTGTGTTGTGGTAAGTATTTCAAATTTTTGCAAGGATGGATATATTGTTAAAGATCGTTCTGTTCACTTTTTCATTGTCTAATATCATAAGTTTTGAAATTTATCCCGTGCCTTTAGTTTATCTTGCAAGAAGTAACGAAGTAAGTTAAATGGAATGATATTTAACGAGAAAACACCATAAATATTTCTGAAATTAACTTGCGGCGAGTTGCACCATTTAAAAGCACGTTTATTTCTCAGACTTGGACATTTTTTGAAACTTCACCAAAACCAAAATGAATGTAATTCAGTTGAAAAATATAAAAGTAGGAATTTTGAATTTTGAACAAATATTTCGTAAAAAAATAAGCTATAGAGTGACGAAGTAATCAGTTACTTATTATTACGAGTTTACTATTCTTTTGGTTCAGTGATGAATCGAAACTTGGCCAAAATGAATGTAATTTGATCAGAAAAAATATAAAAATAGTAAGAACAAATATTTCTTGGAATAATCAAAATTAGGTAGTACCACTACCATTTGCCTAGACGTACGTGACGTGTCTACGTAAGCCCGAACGCCCGAAGCCCGGAACTTAATGCAGGAACTAAAAACACAAACGAGCTTACCAGGCCGTTACTACTGACTGTGACTGACAGAAAATAGACAGAAAGTTTACAAAAAAAAAAAAAAAGGAACGACGAATTTTCTTTTTTTATTATGGAATGGATTTGAAAAAAGTTGTATTTTATTTCATTGGAAGTACAAGGTACAAGTCATTTTAATATTTAAAAAGTTGCAGTTCTCCTTTTTTGTAGTTTTCAATTTCTTTAATTCTCATTAGTTGGAAAGATTCATTCCAGTTGAAGTCATACTGGATTATTCAAATTACCTGAGTTAACTCCGCTGTTCACTTGCAAATCTACATTTCATCACATCAATTCTTTATTATTGCAAGCCATGTTTTGCGGTAATTGAAAATTGCATACATTATTTTCCAGTTAATTATTCGTTCTCGATTCATTCTTCGCTTTTGAATGACCTTACTTTCATCTGCAAAATGGTAAGCGTTTCACTCATACCATGTATGACCTAATGCTAAATTGCTAATTACACAGTATTCCATGCAACCTTTAAGGGCTTAAAGCGATCTTTTTCAAACTAGTGATTGCTCTTTACAGAACAAACTGAAATCTGCTCAACGAGAAAAAGTGAAAAAATTTATTGCTTGCACACAAACTTCCGAGGTGGTCGCGATATTCTGTTTATCACAAAACGATTGGAAACTAGAACCAGCTACGGATGATTTTTATCAAAATCCCACCAGATATTTGAGTGTTATTAAAGATCCCAAAATGATAAATACTTCTGCAACTTTGAACAACAGCGGATCTCATCATCTATATAATACAGCTCATAATTTACCGCATACAATAGCACATAGTAGTCACGGCATGGATAGAAGAAAATTAGACACATTATTTTCCCGTTATAAAGGTTTGTTTATTACGCTTTGTTATTTTACTGATTAGATTTTTTTTCTTAATACTAATAATTAAAATCATTATCACAATTTGTTCAAACAGATCCTTCTGAACCTGAAAAAATCACCGCAGATGGAGTAATGAAATTTTTGGAAGACTTGAATCTATCACCCGATTCAAAGCTGGTATTGATTATTGCTTGGAAATTTAAGGCTGCTGCTCAGTGTGAATTTACGAAAGATGAATTCGTCCGTGGCATGATGGAAATTGGGTATGAATAATTGAAAACCTGTAAATTGAATTAATTATTGTCGGCATGAGATGATGTGGATTTGTTTGTAATTGATCGTGTATTTCTTATTCCAGTGCTGATACTATTGATAAGTTGAAGATGAAACTGCCCCTTTTAGAAGCTGAGTTGAGAGATAGTTTCAGTTTTAAAGATTTTTACCAATTCACATTTAATTACGCAAAAAATCCATGCCAAAAAGGTCTAGACTTGGATATGGCCATTACGTATTGGAACATTGTTATGCGTGGACGGTTTAAATTCTTGAATCTGTGGTGTCGATTTTTAGAAGTGAGATAATTTTGGTCTATAAAATGGAATAGATGTCGTACATATTAATTCAACTTATGTTGATACCGAATCTCTCATTTTGTAGGAGCACCATAAACGCTCCATTCCTAAAGATACGTGGAATTTATTGCTGGACTTTTCTTCCGTCATTAATGAAGATTTAAGTAATTATGATGAAGAAGGTGCCTGGCCTGTGTTGATCGACGATTTTGTTGACTGGGCTCGACCATTGATTCAAGCTAATGAACATCCTCACAGTACACAAATGTAATGAAAAGCGTCGGGGCATCCTTGAAATAATTTTTCTAAACAAAGCGAACCAAGTCCGTGATAATGAAGTAATCAATACTGAAAAGTACAATAAGCTGTGAAATGTAAACGAAAACTTGGCGTAACTCCTATTTTTGTGACTAAGTATTGTCTATGTTTCGAAATAATGCTTTGCGTGTTGTTGATTATAATATTTTTTGAACATTTATTCCAATTGTTCAACTAAAATAAATTATCTTATTATTTGTACCCCGATAATGTTTCCATTGACAAAAAATTTCTTGATCATCAATTATATATGTATATATTTTTCATTAATGCTGCCGACTATGAAGGTTTGTACTTTAATTGTTGACAAATTATCCCATCTGATTTTTGTTGCTTTAATTAGAGAACTAACAGGAGTTTTGAAGATTTTGGTTAATAGACAAAACATGACTTTAGATCCAATGTGACAACTGTCCTACTCCGCATTTTGTTGTATGTAATTGCTCTTTTATCTTTTTTGTTCGCAATTGCAATTACATCATTGTACATACATAAGATTCATCTGTTACGTTATTTTAATTGAATAGAAATGTTATGAAATTTAGTTGTTTCTTTACCCAGTTTTAAAACTTGATGATAATCCATCAATTAAGACCACAAATTCATCGTTCATTCCAAAAACGAAAGGAGATATATTTTACCGGAACGATATTTTTCTCTGTTGGGAAAATCATTGATTATAGTAGTATATTATATATATAATATACTACTATAATCAATGCAAACTGAAATTGCGTTGTTTCGTGCTGCAAACAAAGCTGTAAAATCAACTAATCACAGTGGTAGAGCTTGGTCTAAGTTTCTATGTACCTCGACTGATTTTCATTAGTAACTTGAATTCAAGTACTTTAAAAACAAGTAAAATAACAAACAACACGGGAAAATTCTATTAATACGGGAGTTATAATTTACAAAATAAATTTGACTTATTAATGGAATAGGCACATATATTACAGCATCATGGTTATCCAGCCCAATATTAATAAGGAACCTCCGTATGGGGTAACTTTTCTGAATGTTTGATCTTTCATTAAAGTTTGATGATAACACGACCCACAGAATAATAACATTCCTCCAATGAAAGCAAGTGCAGTCTGTAAATAAGAACATGAATAAAATAAATTGAATAGAAATTGTATAAAAAATAAAGGTGATTAAATACAATCCAAGCCATTCTTTTTTTTGTATCAGAAATTTTTCGATTTTACATACCACTTTTGGAAATCTACAAAAAGGAACAGCAAACAAAGCACAAGTATGGTAAAAATGGTATTTACTGGCAGTTTCAAAAACTTTTTTCTCGTGTTCTTTTCCTTCTTCAGTCATTAAAGCTAGAAAAAGAAAAGTGAAGAAAACGTTTACTGAAAAGTAATGAAATCAATTAATCATCTGTTTATGCATAATGTACAGTACGAATCCGCGAAATTCAAAAAATAGTTTATGAATAGTTCAGATTCTTACTATGAGCTCCGTATGCTCCGATGATAACAGCAGAGGCTCCGAAAAGTCCTGCTAATCTAATATAATTTTTGTTAATCGACAGAAGGCTCCAAAGTTCTTTTCTTGTCAGCGCAGATACCTCCGGAGTTGATGAAGCACCTCTGTATCCCATTGCACTACCAGTTGCATTCGCCTCGAATAAACAAATAAAATAAATATGACGTTACAAATGCACAGTAAGCAAACTTATGAAGAAGTCCAGAAATCGCTGAATTTTTCGGCAATTGAATTTTTTTTTGAATTTAAACAACGAAAAGTAGATGTACTTGAACTTGATGGTGAGTATCGAGGCAAAATTATTGAAATCTGATGACTAAAATGAAACATAATCACAATTAGTACAATAAGTATACTCACAGCGTATTTTACTGCTCCCAACGAGTAAGTAACAACTGGGTTTTTAAACAAAATATAGTTTACCGTATCCATTTTGTATTTTATTCTTTACGATCTGTATGTAACGTATGTAATTTGAGTAAGTGAGTAACAATAAAAACTACTAATAAAATCAATAAAAAATAATCTTTTTCTGATAAATGATGATAAAGACTGATTTAAAGAATGAAGATGAACGATAGTGTGGTGCGAATATTCTAGTATTCGAATAGTATTCGAATAACGGGAGTGCGAATATCGAATATTCGATTATTCGAATAGTATTCGAATATCGAATGAAAAATTATTCAAAAACATTAAAACCCGTTAAAATTCTGCGAAACATTGAAAAAGTAGTTCTTTTGGTCGCTTAGAAACATATTGAACGCTTAGTAGCTGTAATATTCCAAAAATTTAATTTAATTTTCATTTTTTTAAAAAATAATTTTTTTTTTTAATACTTTGCTGAAATCCAAACAATTGAAATGTTTACAATTTGAAATATTCGAATACTATTCGAATATCGAATATCTCATCGAATAGATATTCGAATAGCGAATATTCGATATTCGCACCACACTAATGAACGATAATGATGCTTCACGCAAGGCACGGCACGTCGGCACCCAAGCCAAGTTAGCCAACTCGGCAACTCGGCAACTCGGCCAACTCTCCAAAATTCCAAATTATATCTTGAAGACTTGAATTCAATTATGGAGCTGGAATTTTTTTTCAAGTCTGACTGTCTGATTCTATTTTGAAAAAATAAAAAATGAAAAAATCGGAAGAACAAAAAAAAATTCAAAATGCAAAAAATACAACTACATTACAACTACAAGCAAGAAAATAAATCAAGATTCAAGATTCTTCATTTGGAACGACGAACCACTGACGGACTGATTCTTCTGTCTACATTGGAAAATAACAATCTTATCTTTTCAAAATTCAAATACAAGAAAAAACATTATTATTTTTTTCAATTTTCAGATTTTCAGAAGTTCGTTCTTTCCTCTTCTTTTTTCAACGCTGCCGAAGTGCCGATATGTTGGTCGTCTGCGTCGTCGTCGTATATGTTGCGGTTTCGATGACATTAAATTCAACAAATTCGAAACTTCGTGCAATGAATCTGAGAAAAAGTGCGCCAAATTGGAACCACCGTCGAGTAAAGTTATATGATGGAAGAAGCGAGACTAAACATCATCACTGAAACACTGAAAGAACCATTACAAGTCCTTCCCCAGCCAAAAAATTTATCGGTATAGGTATTTATTTACTTATTTGAAAATCATATGTGACGACCTTACTTCAACTAAGTGTCTCATGTATTTAGAATTACGTTCCGGCGTCATAACTGGAGAAATCTGCGGCTCTGTCCGTCTTTACATACATATCTTACAAACGAGAAAATTCGGTATTTATAATTGCAAACCGTGTCGTAGATTTATTCTATAGATAATCAAATACTCAAAACAGTCGCATTTCGAAGTATATGCAAGACCGAAAGTGGTGCGTTAGTTGTAGCTCAGTTTTCTCTCCAGCGCTTCTTTTTCTAATAGATTTTTTTTTCAGGCGTTGGTAAATATGTCATCTTACCAGTCACCTCAAATTGACGAGGAAAATCTGAAGATCCTTTGAATAATTTCGGATGCAACGACTGCTTATTGAATTTCAGCTTGGAAAAATACATAATGCCTGCTTCCATTGAGAAATCTTTATTACAATCGATGTTCGAAGAACTGAAATGAATTATTTGAACAAGCTGTCGCCACCAGATCTTGAAAAATCTCATCATACACTAGGTAGCATCTTCAACCACTATGTTGTCCATTCTTTAGTCTATATACTCTACAATCTGTTTTGTCATCGCAGATCACACTTGATTGGAATGTGTGGATGGATTCCACTTAGGAAAGGTTCCGAAAAACAGAGGAAAGGTTGATATATGCACGATAATCTTCTGAATGTTCACTGCAGTAAAAAAAACATCGATAAGTACGACGCCAGAGCCAATAAATCCTATTCATCTCTTCATGAATAAAGTAAATATTTTTCTCGTCGCAAATGTTGCGCATTGTTTGCGAATTTGATCGATTTTTTTTATTGTTTTGAATGGATAATTCGCATTAGAATTTTACAACGTGAAGTGTTACCTCGAGAATGTTGGAGTCAGAAAAAAATTTCACGGTAAAAGATCTCTATATTCCTCGAGGTCCCAGAATCAAGCACATGTTTTGGAGTGCGTTATTAGTACTATAAACATTATTCCATCATGAAGAAAAGCTTGTCATGAATCAAGAGATAGTTAACCTTAAGACTTTGCCGATGAGGTATGAAGTTTCCCATTTCTCAAATCAGAAAATGCTTTCTTTAATTTTTGACCCATTTTCCTGTATCATGTAAAAGAAATCTCGATTGGACGTTTTCCGATGAAACTTTTACAGAGTATTTTTTATTATGATAATTTTTTCGAAATAGATTATGTTTCATTTTCATTATTTATTATGTTTCAGATCGCTTGCCCTTTATCGGATGCAGATTGTGGAAAAATTACCCGTAAAAAGTTGATACTTCCTCAAAGTCTTATTCTACGTTCGTTTGTTACATATATTCCTTTAAATTTGACAATTTGATTTTACAGCAGTGAAACTCTAATCGTAGAAAATCTCATCCAGCGAAAATCCGCCAATGCGATGATTCCATCCCCGTTCTTTTGGATCAAGTCCGCGATACAGATTCGACCAAAACAAACACAATATGGGATAAATTTTTACATTTCATTGCTTAATGACGAACTAATCGAATTGACAGAAAAATTTTCGTACGAGATCTCTTGCCAGGAGACCATTCCCATCTAATTATTTATGGCATCAATTTTTTCACGACTTCTTCGATAGGTTTGTATGTTACGAGATTTCGGCTAAGATTCATCGTACGAAAACTATGATAAATTGATATCGACAGACTTCTGGGAAGCGTACGACACCGACGAAGTATTCAAAAAAGGATCTTCACTAATCACTTGATCAGCCCCGAGTTACTACTAAACGTCGCGAGTATTACGTTTCCTTTGCAGAAGATTCGGCGTAGAAAAGGTACGCAAACACGAAGTGAATATGGGAAGGGTGCAAGGGATGAAACGCTGATGAAAGAGAGGTGTTTCGATTAAAACGTGACTTATGTTTTAGCTGTTGTATTGAATATCGTGCTACGAACCGTATCATTGGTACTGCGCGGAAGGACTATCGGCCTAGCACTACATACCTATTACCTATTACCTACGTTTGTAATTGTAAGGTGTAAAATGTAAACGTTAAGGAATCGTTCTTTAGCATTTCCGATTTCTGAACATCAGTGCGCTCGTTTGTAGTGTACCCCGACTCAACGTGGTACCTTATAGGCTGAGCCGCGTGCAAATATGTTTTCGGTTCGTTCATATTGCACGTGCCCCGGCTTATGACGCTGCGAATGCCATCGCTATAGAATCATCTTGATACCTGCTACTGCTACTCTACGCATTCATCTTTGCCTGCGAGCGAGTACATTTTATGTCAGCCACAAATATTGTAACTAGTTACATTCTTACTCATTTATGCTTGATTTTAAAATATTTATCTGTTGTTTCGATTTTGAGGAATTTCAGGAATAATAGATTGTTTATAATATGTTGGTGTAACTAGTGTAAGTACATTTAGGAGTGGATTTTTTTTGGCTCACTCAATAACCTGTGAAATTCTAATATCTACTATGAGTTTAATGAAAGCAGTTCATCGAGATCATAAAAGCTTTCCGATCTGTCTGTAGCATGATGATATATACCTGCAGTCTGCATCATTGTTTTTTTTTTTGATAATTTTCGATGTCATATTTTCACCTCGAAAATACGATATATCTCGAAAAAATTGATTCGTAGCCAGAAATAGACACCGGATTCGGACTCGGTGACCTCGAAACAGTAAAGATTGACTCTTATTTTGCGTATTCAAGCTTAAAATCCATAGAAATCGTCATTTTCATTTTTATGAAATATTTGCTTACCTACTTATTTCAACACCATTTTCGGCTCCCACAAACACAAACTCGCATCATCTTCTACCTATGTACTTATATTATCACGAAATACTGATTTCATTATTTTAGCTGTTAAAGCAGTGAATATTCGAAATAGGGGTCGTATTATATTAATTCGAGGTCGCTGAGTCCGAATCCGGTGTCTATTTTTGGCCACGAATCTTTGTTTTCGAGATATCGAAAACAATGATTTGTAGCCGGAAATAGACACCATGAAAATAGGTACATGCTAGTCCAAATATAGAGAGTGCAATGTTAAAAAATCGATAAAATCAATTCTGAGTCGTGAAAACTTTAAAGATATCTTTAAAGTTTTCACGACTTACATAAAAATAAATGCTTCTCAATATTGAGAAGCATTTATTTTTATGTAATTTTCACCTTATATTCCCAAAATTTTATTTGCAATTAAGTATAATATAATAAGTAGATATTTTTTAAGTTTTCTCCATCATTTTGGAGAAAATTTAAGCTATGAGTTTTTGCAACATTATTGCCATTATCAATTTTTATGTACGTATGTTTTTTTTTCAAAATGTTTGAATGAAAACATAATGTTTTTCATACCTCATCAAGCTGTCTACCGTGAAACTGAAAAAAGTGCTGGAAAAGTTCTAAGAATTAATCTCAAGATTGGATTTAGTGCTAAAAAATAGGTACTGTATGTACATTACGTACGAAATTCAACTTGTGATTTTCATTTTATCAGCCCAACCACCCATCTAGTTTTTAAAATTGTTGTAGAATACTGTCATACCTTTGGCTCTTGTTGAAATTTCTTCTTTGGAATTTAAACCTCCTCTCAGGAAAAACCCAGCTCGTTTGATAAGCAACCCCTTCTAGGTAAATACAATTCAATGCGTTATTTCTAACATCTGCTTATGTTTCGATTCATCTATTTGGAATTTTATTCATCAAATTTAACCTTGAAGTTGTTCACTATCGCCCTAAAATTCCGACTCGTCTCATTTCTACGACTCTAATACACAATGCCTTTTTTGACCATGGGTTCAGGTTTGGATAGAACTAAAAAAAAATCCAACAAGCGTCTAGATCCCAAAACAGAAATTTACTTATCGAATTTAGCCTTGGATATATTCATTACTGCCTCATCGGCCAAAAATTCCGATTCGTTTATTGTATAATCCTGATAAAATATAATGCCTTTATTCGATCACGTTTTGGTCTTGCCTTGACAGGATCAGTATCATTTGTTAGATACCATGTCCTTGTTAGAATTGTAAAGTTAGTCTGGTTTCCAAATTGGTATTTTATTTTTTGAATTTAACCTTGGAAAAGGTTATCTGTACCGGCTGCACAAAATTCCAACTAGTGCTCAGGTTTGAAATTTTGAATAGAATGGAAAAACCCAACAAGTGACTCGGTCTCGAATTGGAATTTGGAATTTTATCTATCGAATTCAACTTTGATAACCGTTTACCCTCGGCCCAAAATTCCAACACGTCTCATTTTAAAACTCGCATACAATACAATGCCTTTTTTTTTTTTTTTTTTTTTTTTTTGTTAAATTTCGGTCTTTTTTATCATTTGCAATATGATTCATTCTGTTACCTACGTTGTTGCATACTCGTAGGTTCAATAGAATTGGAAAAAAGCTCATGTAGACTCGTCATTTTGTCAGCGTGTTTGTTTAATGAGTCATTGAGTCATCATTTACGTACGCATGATGTTGAAAAGGTTCAATGGAATTGGATAAAATCTCCATTCGGTTGGCATATCTGTTGAATGAGTCATTTTTTCGATTCTTTTCGCAAAATGTTCGAATTAAGATTTAGGAAAGTGGGAGAAGCGAATTGGGGGTTGGATCCAATCAGAGCGCAATTTGTCATCTTTTTTTTTTTGATTCTTGCCCATATTTTTTAGGGGAGAGAGGGTATTATGGTTAGATTAGGTTCTTTTACGTTTTGATGATGATGGCTACGTGATTTTCAAATTTAGAATTAGTCCTTCAGGTATCGTCGAACTAGTAACGTCGTGTAGGGATCTTCCTGTCTTTAACTAGAAATTCGTAGAGTTGTAGATGTGATTTTTTTCGTTATTGGTTTTCTTGGTATTGATCGTTTCGTCTTAGATATTTTTAATTTTCGATGTGATCTGTTTCGAGATTTATTATTTGACTTCTGCCGTTTAGTTTCTCTTTTCTAGACTTCAAAGTGGTTTTTTAATTTGGAGCTTTTATTGTCTTGGTCATTTGTTTTCGAATTTGGGGCTTTTGCTGTGATCATTGGTTTTTGAATTTTGGGGCTTTTATTGTGTTGGTTGCTTATTTTCGAATTTGAGGTTTTGGTTTTATTTCTTTATGGTGGTCATTAGTTTTTGATTTTAAAGCTTTCATTGTGTTGGTTGTTTAGTTTTCGAATTTTTTGGCCTTTCGTTGTGTTTTGGTTTTTGTTGTCTGTATAGGAACAGTGCACCGGCCTGGGCATTCTTTGTTTTTTGGTTTTTTCCTAATGAGGTCTCGAGGTAGGGATAATCCTACTGATTGAAAAACATCATTACGCATGGTAAGTACTGCTGTTGTATTTTTTAAAACTTGCTTTAACTTTTTTTATTCGAGTTTAATTTTTCTTGTGCATTTTTTCATTAAATTCGTCTTTTCAATTTCGTTTCAAATTTTCAAAAAATTTCCTAATGTCGAATTTTTGAGTTTTGATTTTTTTTCTCGTTCTTTTCATTAAATTGTATGAAGTGATTTATTCAGTTTCCATTTTTTTTTTCAAGTAATTAACTACGTTAAGTGAATATATAAAAGTTGTATTTTTCAAAAAAAAATTTTTTGGTAGATATTCGATTCAAAAATTTTGCGAATTATTCTACTTACACGATTTTTTTCTTATTCAGTTCGTTTCGTCTTTTTAATTTCATTTTTGAATTTCAGTGTCATGTTGGCGGACCACTCCCTCAATTTCTGGATCCAGATACTTGTAATAGAAATTTTCGAAATAGAACTGATGGATACTGTTTGGAAGGCGTTTTCATTCAAGAATTTCGTTCCTTCAATTAGTAGGTAAATCATTTTCAATTTTTCATTATAAAAGTTGCATTTTCTAGTGTTTTTTTTTTAAATTCAATTTTGTTTTTTTGTCAATTTCGTTTCATTTTCGATAAATTAATATTTTTGGTTCAAAATTTTTCGAATAACTTTTTTAATTCTGTTTGAATTTTGATAATTATTTTAGTGAGTGATTTTTAAAATATGTTTGGTGAGAAATTTTCTGAATTGTATCTTTTTTCGACTAATTTTTTCCGGTGTTTCATTGATTTTTCGTGATTTCATTTTTTATTTTTTTATTCATAATTATTTCTATTCTATTTTTTTAAAAATTATTCCTAAACTTATTTTACTATTTTCGTTTCGTTTCTTTTCAATTTTATTTTTGAATTACAGCATCGATCTTCTCGCCGACTGCGATATAATCACATCGAATTTTGGCTTCTGAAACAGATTATTCAAGAACTTCGACATCATTAGTTTGTGAAAATTGCTGTTTTGAATTTTTTGGACTACACTTGATAAAGGTAATTTTGATTTTTTATTTACCTATGTTGAATTTTTTTCGTGCATTTTTTCATCTTTTGAATATTAATTTTAATAAGTATTTTAATGAATATTTTTTTTTCTCTTTCTGTTCAAACTTTTGGTTCAGATTTTTTTAATTTCTGAAATGTGATTGGATTTTATCATTTTTAAAATTCAATACCGTAATGACGATTACTTTTCAATTTTTGGTAAATTATTTCTATTCTATTTTTTTAAAAATTATTCCTAAACTTATTTAACCATTTTTGTTTTGTTTCTTTTCAATTTTATGTTTGAATTACAGCATCTTCCCGCCGACTGCGATAATCACATCGAATTTTGGCTTTTGAAACAGATTATTCAAGAACTTCGACATCATTAGTTTGTGAAAGCTACTGTTTTGAATTTTTTGGGCCACACTTGATAAAAGGTAATTTTGATTTTTTTATTTACCTATGTTGAATTTTTTTCGTGCATTTTTTCATCTTTTGAATATTAATTTAAATATTTTAATGAATATTTTTTTCTCTTTCTGTTCAAATTTTTGGTTCAGATTTTTTTAATTTCTCAAATGTGATTGGATTTTATCATTTTTTTAATTCAATACCGTAATGATGATTACTTCTCAATTTTTGGTAAAATTCCTTCAAAAAATTCTCGAATTTATTTCGATTTAAATTGAATTTTGACGATTTTTTCAGAAAATGTTTAATTCAGTTACTTACATACTTCACCGAGTTAAGCAAGGAAATTTTTCTTGTGTACTTTCTTCATTTATTTCATTCAGATATAATTTTGTTTCTGATATTTGTTTTTTTTTTAATTTTAAATTTTTTAAGATGAATTTTATAAGCTCTTGTCAGAAGTTTCGTATTAAAATATCTGATTTCTCATTTCTATCTGCATTTTTAGGTCCAGATGTGCAGATATCTGCTGATAATTGAGTCGATGACTAAGAGCTATCACTAAAGATCCAAAAAGTGCTGTGCTGTTTATAAACATTTTTGTATGAGAACTCGAATACTATTAAATGGTAAGCTTCCGCACTCTGTATTTTTATAAATTTATTTTATCCAGTTTTTCGCATTTTTTGATTTATGAAATTATGAAAAAAATTCACAAATTTTTCTCTTGAAAGTTTGTCATTTTTTATGTCATTTCAATATCAATTCTTTTCAAATTGAGAACTAAGTATGCTTTTTTAATTTTTGGTACAAATTCTTTCGAAAATTATTCAATTTATGATGTTGGTAACGTACGTTTTTTCATTTCAATTTAATTTGGATTTCGACAATTTTCCATGATTATACTCTTTTTTATTTTGGTTCTAAATTTCTCAGATTATCATAATACGATCTTTTAATTTTTTTCATCATTTCGGCAACGTGTCAAGCAATACAATTTTTCTTGTTTATTTTTCTATCCATTTTGTGATATATTGTCAATTTTGGGGATGAATTTTGTTTTTTTAAATTGCCAATTTTTCGGGGTGAATTTCATGAGCTTTTGTCAAAATTCTAAAATCTAAATATCTGATTTTTTACCTTAGGTAGCTTTCTTTTCGTTTTTTTTTTTTTTTTTTGCAGTATGTTACATATTTAATGCCTCAGCTATTAATTCGACACCTTTTTTTTTGTTATTCAAGTAGAAATGTAATCTTTTATGTAATTTTTAGGTCCAGATGTGCAGATACCCGTCGATAATTGAGACGATGATGATTAACGAGCTAGCTGTGCCGTTTATAAACATTTTTGTATTTTGTATGCGAATTTCAACATAATAAAAGGTGAGCTTCCGTATATTGTATTTTCAAAAATTTATTTTATCCCATTTTTCGTATTTTTTGATTTATGAAATTATTGTTGTTTATTTCATTTCAATATCAATTATTTGCAATGATACTTACCATTTCTTTATTTTTGGCAGATATATGTATTGTATTGGAAAAATTTCTCAAATAGTTTCTTTTGATTTCATCATTGGTATATTTTCGTCAATTTCGTTTCATTTATTTAATTTTGAATTTTTTTCGCCCTTTAAATATATCTATCTCAATTGTTTCTATCAATTTCTTTTCAATTTATATTACTTTGATTTAGGTGATTGTTTTTTTTTTTAAAAAAGAAAAATTGGTTGAATTTCATTAACTACTTTTGTTAAAATTCTCAAATCAAAATCTCGGATTTTTATCTGTAGTTTTCTTTTCTTTTCTTTTTTTTTTGCAGTAGGTATGTTACTGAATACCTCAACCATTTTCATCATCGATTTCACTTTTTCCCTTTAGTTTTAAGTTCTTTTTACTTAGGTAATTTTTTTTTCGTAATTTCATTAGAAATGTAATCAATTGTGTAATTTTTTAGGTCTCGACGTGCAGATATACATTGATAATAATTGAGACGATGAAGATTAACGAGCTGTTACAAAAATTGCAGAAAGGCTGTACCGATTATAAAGATTTTTGTATGAGAACTTGGATACGATGAATGGTAAGTGGAATCTTTCCATAGGTTTTGTCGTTTGAATATCGATTATTTTCAATAAAAGCATTCTTCATTGTTGGTAAATAGATTGTATTGGCAAAAATTTATTTTTTAAAATGGATTTCTTTTGATTTAATCTTAATTTTTTGTTGAATTGTTTTTTTTTTTTATTGATTTTTGTGTGAAATTTCCATTTAATGTAAATTCTATGAAATTATTTTTATTTCGTTTAAGATTTAGTCAATTTGAATGGATAATGTGTTACATTTTCGTTTCACATTTCTTCTAGGATTTTTGACTAGTCAGTTATATATTTTTTTTACATTCGTATTCTTTTATGAAAATTCCACTGCATTCCACAGATTGCGAAATCTACACTACGAATTTTTCATTATTCAATCAAATTAATTTTCTTTGTTTGTTTTTGAGGGGTAATTTTTTTTAATCCTGATTTTTCCAAAAATTTCTCGGTTGTTATAAGATTTTTAAATGAGTTTCCTTGTTTTTTGCATTATTTCATTTTCTATGATTCAATTTTTGATTTTTTAAAAAGAATTTTTCCAGTCAATTTTTCCAGAATTTCTTCAAATGAAATATCCGATTTTTTAACCCAATGATTTCTTTTTGATTTTAGTGATTGTGCCTTTTACATTAAATTTGTAAATTTCTTTAATATGATGTTTGATCTTTTATTCATAAATCATTTCGTTTCAATTCCTCTATCATTTTTTTGGATGATTTTTTTTTAATTTCAGATTTTTATTTGCAAACATTTTACCTGAATTCATTCGCCCTGTTCAATTTTGAATGTTTTGTTAACTTTTTAGCCTTATTTTCAATTATTATCTACTACAAGTAGGTATTTGAGGTTTTCATTTTTGGATTTTTTTTCAAATTTTTCATTTGAGCTTGCGAGTGCATATTTTTTAAAAACTTGTTTAATTTAATATCGATTATATTCAATGAAAGCATTTCTCCATTTTTGATTGATATATCGTACAGGTATAAAAATGTCTAAAATTGAGATCTTGGATATTTCTTTTATTTTGAATTTTTCTACTCCTACCTTTTTGATTTTTCGATTTCATCATTTTTGGTGACTTTTTTACTTGATTTTTTTTTAATGTACCTACGAGATTATTTTGATTTATTACTAAATTCGTTTTTTTATTTCGTTGTAATTTCAGTCCATTTTAATGGATTATTTGTTACATTTTCGATTCATATTTTTCGATAATTTCTCGAATGATATCCAATTTATGATTTTGTAATTATTCTTTTTTTCATTAGTTCGTTTGCTGTGATTTTTTTTGATTTTGGTTTTTTGAAGTAATTTCAGTGTTATAAATTATAATACGTATCTATTGTGAAGTCTTAAGTACGAAATTACCATTTTCCAATACTACTTTTGTTTTTTAAATAATTCATTTTCGAAATGTAATTTTTTCCATCCTAATTATATCAAAAACTTTATGGATGTTATCCAATTTTTTAAATCAATTATTCATTTTTTTCATAATTAGGTTTTCGGTGATTGTTTTTTTCAATTCTTGATTTTTGGAAAGCATTTCTCGAATCAATGTATCCGATTTTTCAATGCCTAAATCATTTCTTTTCGAATAGGTACCTCATAATTTTTTTCTATTTTTTTCATTTTTTTAAGGTGATTGTGCTTATTATCTTGGCGAAGTTTCTCGAATTATGGTATTCGATTTATTGTTAGAAGTCAGGAAATCGTACTGGACTCTTTTGGTAGATATGAGTAATTTTCTATCCCTTTTTTCAACTTTTTTTTTCATTTTTGATTTTTTTAGTAAAACATTGCCTAAAATTTTTCGTTCATTTCAATTTGGAATTTTTTGTTAGGTTTTTATTCATCGCCTGCTTCTTTATGAATTGATAGTTTTTAAATTTTGTAGTATTAGGTTTTTCTATCTCAATGGTGCAGAATGCTTATCTAACCGTGTTGATTTTTAATCATAATAATGTTCATCATTTTAATTTTACATTTTCATCTTTCTTAGGAACGGAACCCACCTCACTCCACCGAGAACATCAGTAATTACTGCTTCCTGAACCGGTTCATCAAAAATTTGCATCCTCGTATTGAGTGAGTTTGATTTGAAATTTTACAAATTTTTTATTTTATTTAGTCGCGTTAGCTTGCAATACGTATTCATGATGTTTGTAATTGCTACACATTTTCGTGAATTCACCCTTCCCTCCTCTCGCCAATTAATTGATTTTAATTTTTGAATTTCAAAATCATTTACTTATTGAATTGCTGAAGTTTCAAAAATTTTGTACATCAAAAGCTAGCTCAGTTTTGATACATTGTTGCCATTTTTAAAAGATTTCGATTTATTCACAATATTTTTGATACAATTTTACTCTAGAATTTTTTCATTGCAAACTTTCTCATTTTGATTATGGACTTTAATAGGTACGTAAATCTGACTTGAAATTTTTGGAATTTTGGTTTATGATTTGGCTACCTAGTCTCTACTTTCTACTAAGCCCCATTGTTGACCGATGATGCAACAATAAGAAATTAATATTCGCTGTGATGCTACGACTGCATGCTCATACGAAGTTGATATTTGTTGGAAATATGACATATCGAAAAGCTACCAAATTATTACCTATTTGTTATGGTGATACAACGACTTGCATACTCATAAGAAGTTGCTTAATATTTGTTGGAAAGACAACTCATCCACGATCTACGAATTTTCCACATATTTTTAATAATTTATCATGAATATATCTACAATACATAATATGTATTTTCGGATGATCACTGTACATTGGCGGATAATAGTATCTAATGCATATATTTTTCAATACGACATTTTTGATTCGCCATTTCCTGAAATCGATATAAATCGAACTGAATTACTATACGGATTATGGGTATACTTTGGAGTGCACCTGATACTTGTTTGTGTGTAAAAACTGAATCGAATTTGCATACCGCTGATGCTGTTCATAGACGAGGTACAGGTACTTGCAAGTGTACCAGATACTTATTTTTTTTTGTGCTATTGGCGCAGTAAAGGAGATTTTTTCTCCGAAGTTTTATTCTACAGAAGAATTCTTATCCTTTATTTTCAAATTTCCTCAGTATCAAAGTAGGAGTCGTATTTGTTTGGATCTTTTTTTTTCTATCTCAAAATTCCTACCACACTTCTTCTAGGGAAAATTGAGCGTTTTGACTTCAATCAAGCGGTCGGTCTGGGTGGCTGGAGGATACGTTGGAACGTAACTTTGATTGCACAACTTACCCCTCGAGTACGCTAGTTGGATGGAAGGGCAATCATACAATGGATGCGATCCCATCGGATGTACCGGCTCAGCTCGTGAGATTGGTGCCATTTTCGCTCTGCATCGACAACGGGTCTTGTCGATGTTCTCAATATGACCTAAAACAGGCGTCTTGTTTTCTGGACTAAATTTTTTGTCCAAATTCTGACATAATTGCGGAATTTGGCGACTTTTTTTTTTTTAAAAACCAAACTTTGTAAAATTACTAAAAATTCAGCGATACTGATTCTTTCATTTCTCGTCTGTTTACTCCTCCCTCTCTTCATCCTATCCTTCAATTTTTGTTTTCTTTTCAGTGCCAAAGGTAGGTGAATAGGTATTATTACTTATAATTTCTATTCAAACTTTTACAACATGAACGCAAACGCAATTGTAGGCAGTTTCATAATCCACATACGCGTATACTGCTGATAATATTCATTGAGGTACTTGCAAATTTGCAAGTGTACCAGATACCTATTTATACAAAATTTATTATAATATTGGCGTAATGAAGGAGATTTTAGCTCCTGAGATAATTTGCGGTACTTGCAAGTGTACCAGATACCTATACTTATACTAATTTTATTATAATATTGGCGTAATGAACGAGATTTTGGCTCCAGAGAAAGTTCTTATCCCTTTTTCCCATTTCCATAGTACCTATCAGTGCAGGAGTCGTATTTGTTTGGATCTTCTTTTTTTTCCATCTCAAAATTGCTACCACACTTCTTCTAGGGAAAATCGAGCGTTTTGACTTCAATCAAGCGATCAGTCTGGGTGGCTGGAGGATACGTTGGAACGTAACTTTGATTGCACAACTTACCCCTCGAGTACGCTAGTTGGATGGAAGGGCAATCATACAATGGATGCGATCCCATCGGATGTACCGGCTCAGCTCGTGAGATTGGTGCCATTTTCGCTCTGCATCGACAACGGGTCTTGTCGATGTTCTCAATATGACCTAAAACAGGCGTCTTGTTTTCTGGACTAAATTTTTTGTCCAAATTCCGACATAATTGCGGAATTTGGCAAAAATTACTAAAAATTCAGTGATGTGATAGGTACTGATTGTTTCATTTCGTGTCCGTTTACTCCTTCCTCTCTTCATCCTACCTGCCAATTTTCGTTTTCATTTCAGTAGATCTGGATACTTACTTATTAAAGGTAGGTTAATCGGTATTATGTTTACCGATCTCGATTTGAAGTCGTGCAAGTCATGCAACATGAACACAACCGCAAACATTGTTTCGTAACGAACGTAATATTACCTTACATACAATTATTGCAATCAACATTTTTTCTCATTTCAATATTCAAAAGCCGTACAAGAGGAACGTTATCGCAAGCAATTTTATAATTCTCATGTTTTTGCGGAAATCAGTGCAATTGCCAATGTACAATGCAATTTACTACCCCTCATCCATGAGGATAAATTTTTCATCTCTTCGAAAGATGGAATTAGAGTATTCTTTTTTAATAGGTTCACTCCTATTCCAGAAATATTCCTTCTCTTTTCAGTCCTACTGTCGGAGAATCCAGGTTTGGTATTTATTATTATAATGTGTTTTTTTTACTAACCGAATATATTTTTTCCTTGTGTACCTATGTCTTGACAAATACTTCACCTATTTTCCGTCGCAGAGTATAGGTTCCTTCCTGAACCTCCTCCTCAACATGAAATATTCCTTCTCTTTTCAGTCCTGACATCGAAGAATCCAGGTTTGGTTATTATTTTATGTTTTATTACCCCTCCCCCCCGCAAACAACGCCACGTGTCTAGGTAGCCCAAAATTGATCATTTTCAAAATTCCCCTCTCCCAACTTTGGCAACAATTTCCCTCTTTTCTAAAGAGTAATTTTTCTATTCATTTTTTCGTCGATTGCAAGCTTCGTGCATATATGTATTTTTTAGAGTACCTACTTTATATTAGATATAATTAGGTAGGGACGTCCTTATTCCATGGAAAATGGAAAGACTGATTTTTTTAACCACACCAGACTCAAAATTAGTCTGACAGTCCGAAGTCTGTTGAAGTGGGACGGAAAAAATCGCTCTTCTCATTTGATTTCAAAATATTTCTAAGGTTGTATTTTCTTGAAAATTTTTTCAATTAAAAATCTTTTCCTCGACCGAAAAAAATCGGAAAAATTAAAAATGCAATTACTAATTTGCTTTGACTTCTTGCTGAACTGAAAAAATGAAGCAAGTTGAGAGAAATAGAAAAACTTCAAACTTGGTGCAAAAATTTTTGAGGCCGAAAAAAATGATGAAAATTTAAACTTGAAATATTTTAGAATAGCGAAAATCGAGATAGAGAAATTTTTGTACTTTTTTCAAGCTCGAATTTTTTGATACCGTTTGAAAAAAAATGCAACTTCACCAGATGATGAAGAAAATTATTTGATAACGGAATTTCTTTCAGAAATATTTTGGCAGGTACCGAATAAAAATTTGAAAAAATTAAAATTGAACACAAATTAAAATACTTGAGATTGTCTAGTTTGCGTACCATTTACCATTTATTTGTTTTCATGTACTTATTGCTCAATTTTATACCTACCTATATGTCTTTGTATGTTACTATGTATGTATTTGCAGTTCAATAAATGGAAATGGTTTTGAGATAAGGTTGTTTCTAATTCCTAATCCTTTTTTGTTGGTTTTGGTAAACGTGGTATTTTACGTAGTGCTGAGCATCAAGTTATGACACTTACCTACAATCAAATTTTTCATTTTTGACATTTTATTGGATTTAATTTGGCATTAAAATATATTGAAAATTTTTGGTTAGATTAGTCTCAGATCCCTGATTATTAAAAATTCAAATGTAGGTAATTGGAATGAAATTCTTGAAGTTTTTCTGACGGTGATAATGAAATGCAAATATTCATTCATAACTCTTCAAGTTCGCCCCATTTTTTCGTTTCATAAGACATGTTATTGCTTAAAATCGAGCTTTTCAACAGGCTGAAACCGGTCAAAAAGTTTGTAATAGTTTTGAAGAAATCTTTAAGAAAAACCATTTGATTGGTCATTTATTAATTTTTTTCAACTTCGAAAATTTTGCAGTAATAAAAATTGATATTTTGGTCTGTAGACCTATCTAGGACATTTAGAAATTCTGAGACTACATATTCTCATGTAATAACATGTTAATGCATTGATGGGTGATTTTGGGTGTTAATTTCAAGAGTATGTTTATGATTTCTGAAAGAAGACATTCCCCTCCCAGGCTCCCACCTCAGGAAAATTTGAGCCAAGGTTTTGGGCTTTTCTGGGTAAAACCATTCGATTCCACGTGCCAATGATTTTTTTTTACCAATTTCCTATACGATTAATTTGGAAGTTTACTCCTTTTTTTTTTTTTTTTTTTTTTTTTTTAGCAGAAAATTATCATAAATCATGACAATGAAGATCGGAAGAGAAAAACTTGAAAAAAGATCTGTTTTCGACTAATTTGAAGTAGCATAAATCTTAAATACCGAATCAATAATAATGAATTGCATTTTTTAAAATTAAAATGCATAAAACGAATCAATAATTTGTTAATTTTTTTCTTAATTTATTATTTGCCACGCAATTATGTAAGTAGGAAGTAGGTAATAGGTACCTAGGTACCTATAGCTATAATAAATAAATGAAATGAAAGTAAGTATTGGAAAATTTGAAGAATTTTGGAATAATCCCTGGAATGTCGTGGAATTTTTTAAACGACGAATTTTTGAAAAATTGACGAAGTAACTAAGTAGGTAGTAGGTAGCAGGTACCTATTTTTTTCGGAAAATATGACTTTTTCAAATTTTTATCCTCGCTTTGCTCCGACCGCGACCTGTGAAATGAAATAATAGGTAACTTTGAATATTCTTCTCTAGTGATTTAGAATTTTTTTTGATTGTAGATCAAAAATAGAGGATAGTTCTGTGTAAAGTGACAGTATTCCTTTGCAAAAGGTGTGCAAAACTTGGAAAAACTTATCCAAAGAAGTTGAAAAATAGTGGGCATCATGGTTTTGCAATATTTATTAGATCGTGTTTTTTATAGCTTTTTTTAGCCCATACTTACACGTGAGATTTTTTTCGTCGAATAATAATTATGCTTGGTTGAATTATAATGGCCGATTATTTTTCATTATTCACTACATTGCAATTTAAAATAAGGTGAAATATCAGTTATGGATTATGGATCACTTTTTATTTGAATTTGTGTCCTGGCGTTATTTATGAACCAATTTCAGGCTTGAACGACCCAGAAAAATTACGCTTTTTAATGGGGGGGGGGGGGTGGTTCTACCAATTACAGATCATCAAATGAAAGGTCTTCAAAGATTTGCATCATTGCTTTTGAAACCCCAAAATTGAAAAACTACCAATTGTGGTTCGATTTGTATTTGGTAGTAAAATTTTTGATCCGCAATTGGTAATGGAAAAAAATAATTCCTTTTTTTGAAACAAATTCAATTTCATGTTTTTCAAAATGTGTCCAGACCAAATAATTGAAATGATGAACGGAATATTTTGGAAAATGAAATTGAAAAAAGAGGGGAAAATTCAAATTGGAATTGATGTCGAAAAAATTTAGGTTTAAAATAATTTTACTGATTTAACTTCAAAATTTTTCTTCTCAACCTTTTTGTAGTTCTAAAAATCTTTTCCGCATCAATTAAATCTTTTTTCAACTCCAATATTTTTCTACGCTTTTTTTCTCCGCTGATAACATTTTCTTCTCGGAATTTTTTCATCATCTCCAACATTTTAACTTTTATCGAAATTCATGGAAATAAATCGAAAGAAGGTCATTGAAGAACCCTAATCCAAAATTAAAATTTCAGGTGCTGAGAAGTTCATTTCTCGAATTTTGACGAATTATTGAATTTTCAAAAATATACCTCAACGCCCAGCGAAGTATAAAAAATTTATCTAATTATCGAAAATAGCTGAAATTTGGTACATATAGGTTGGTACCTACTTAACATTCTATTTTCGAGCTCTCGAATCGATTAGACGCGGTTTCAAGACGTCTCTTGGGAAAGTTAAAATGGTTCTTATGAACCCTAACAACTGAAATCGTGGGTAACCAATACTAGTGACCTACTTGAACGATTAAATCAAAATTTTCCTAAATTCGCAATTATTTTGAATTCAAAGCCATATTTTTCGACTCTGAATTTTATGGAAAAAATTTAATTTTCTACCAAAAAAATGAATTTAATCGCAAGGTTTCGAAACGTCTTGAAATCGCTTCTTTCCGATTTCCGATTCGAGAGATCAAATATAGGGCATACCAAATTCCAGCTATTTTCATTGATCAAATTAAATTTTCATGTTTTGCAAGGCAATGAAAAAATTTTAAAAGTTTCAAACATTTGCCAAAATTCAAAAAATGAACTGAAGCTTTTAAAATTTTGATTATGGAGTTCTTTTATGATGTATTTGACTTTCGATTCATTTTTACTTTGGTTCAAAATTATTTTACTTTGAATATTGGAACACTATACCTCCATTGTGAGAATGGAATGGTACATAAAAGAGTTACAGAATGTTAGGATTTTGTCCGAGGACAACAACGAAATTGTTCAAAAATATTCTACAAAAAAACTGATCAAAGGGATTTTGTCGTGAAGACTTTCCTATTGTTAAATGGGTTGCATAAACATCGGTTCAAGGCGTAAATCGCAAATATCAAAAATGGACGAAATGCGGCGGTTTTGATGACGTTCGGGAATAATTTGGGATTGCTGATTACGAATTTCGAATTCATTTCGCGCATTCGTCACTCCTTCGTCCATAAATCGCATTTCAACAACGAAAATCGTCCATAACTTGAGATCGAAGGCACGGTGCCAAAAGTGCACCGCGGATTCGGATTTAGCGACTTCGGAATTAATCGAATACGACTTCTACTTTGAATATTTACTGCTTCAACAACAGTTAAAATAACGAAATCGGTATAAATGTATTTCGAAGATAAATAGGTAGATGACACGAGTTGTGAGAGTCGAAAATGTTGTCAGTATAAGTACCTAGGTAACTTCAACTCCAAGCAAATATTTCATAAAAACAACGATTTCTGTTAATTTTAAGGTTGAACTAGTTCATAATTTTGTTTTTTGTAAAAGTTTTTTTTTCAGTTTCTATTTAAATGAATTAATTTTTTTTATCATTTTTTGGCCTATACCTATTATGTAAGTATATTTTCAATTTTATATGTAGGTACCTATTTTTAAAAATCTGTTGAAAGTTTTAATACGATCAGAAATAATAGCGAATAAGGAATCTATAATAGGTATGTACCTACTTAGTTATTTTTGAAAAAAGGCTCCAGGAAAATTATGAATGCCCTAATCAGGTTGTACGTGTTGAATACTTTATTTTTAGGGCGGTTTTGCGGTCCAAAATTGAAAAAAACAACTGGGTACTTCATTGCTTAATGTAGGTAAAGGAAAATAATTGACAACTTCCATCAATGTCAGAAATGAACTTTCGATATAGAGTGTAAGTGTAATAGCCTTACTTAATACGTCATGATGCATATAACTTGAGTTTTCTATCCTATATATAGAAAGAAAGAAAAAACCGTCGAATTAATGTGATTTAAAAAAGTAAATAAAAAATATTAGCAAAGAAATACATGAAGATTTGGTAAATGAATGGTAATAAAATTGTCACACACCATTTAATACATTTGCTGTAAGCGATATTAATTAGATTGCGTTATTAAAAATTGGATGTTCAAAGATAGAGCCGACAATTCGATAGCCCTACGAAAAAATGAAAACCTTTTTCTTCGTACAATCATTGTAGTTAACACGTGTTTTTTCTCCGCCGACTCGCTTCAAGATGAATATCGTTATGTGACTTGAAAAAATTAATATGAGCCGAAGCCTTGTAAATTTTATTGCTATTATTTTCATTGTGAATTTTTTCTTATGCGAGGCAAAAATAGAAAAGGTTTCCAAGAAACAAATTCGCTCCAATTTACCAGGTACAACTGAAGTCGGAGATTATGATGGAGCAACTGAGGATGACACAGATGATTATACTGATGATAAAACAGGTATGTTTTTTCGCTTTTACTAGGTCTGTATTCGTATCAAATTTTTTGAGCGATTTTCCATTCAAATAATTATATATTTTGAATGATATTGGAGTGCTGATAAGAAAGATAAAATGTAATTTTCACGTTTGGACTTATACCTACCATCTTGAATTGTCCTAATCATTTTTCTAGCACGAAAAAAATTTTCTCTCAGCGATTCTTTTATGAAAAGAGTGAGTGTGGCTTACGACTACTAGATATTCCTATATGAACATCGCGCCTCTAGCGCAATTCTAAAAAATAATATAACACACTTTTACTTTAGTTTAAATTGAAAATTGACCACAGATAACACATTTCAGGAAAAATAAGAGGGTCATTTCATTTGTTTTCGAGATGTATGGATGTACTTACCTAGTGTTATAGCACTGCCAGTGCCAGTGCATTATTTTAAAGAGGAGTCTAAATTAGAGGCGAAAAAATTTCATGTAGGTAATCTACACACATAAGGTAACATACCAGTTTTGGATCACTTTTTCTTTAAATTCGTGTCCTGACGTTATTTATGAACCAATTGAACCAATTATGGTGATTTTTTTTTTAAATAAACGTTGAACTCTCCTCTACAAAGTAGCACGGTTGAATTTTGAAAAAAACGATTCTAAGTATTTTTTATCCAGGCTTGAAAGACCCAGAAAAAATACGCTTTTTTAGGGGGTTCTACCAATTACGGATCATCAAATAAAATTTAAGTTAAGCATTTTTTCCCCACTCTGACTGTATTTTTTACATTACAAAGATGGCCTTCAAAGATTTTCATCATAATCAGCAACCGCATCAAAAACTAAATATCAATAACACTACTTACACTTTTCAACAATCGCCATTGCAAAAAATACGAAATTTCAACTAAAAATGTGACTCACTTTTTTCAAATGAATCTACGAGCGGTTTGATAACACGAAAAATGCAAAGTTTACATATTTTCTGAAAGGTAAGACTTCAGACTACACGATTATGTTGGTATCAATCCTAGGTGACCATTTTGGAACGACGTGGAGCGCCTCAAAAAAAAATGATCCGTAATTGGTAGCCTAATCCAAAACTGGTATGTTACCTTATGTTTAAATTCTACCTAATCAACCTAAAAGGAACTCAAATTTCAAGCTGCGGGTTACCAAAAAATGTTGAAATCGTATCACTCATACCTACATAAAACTATAAGTATTTCATAGCTCATCACTTTTTAAAATTTTCTTCACTCAAGCAAGAAATAAGTCAAAGTTTTGTAAGGTAGGTAGTAGGTAGTAGGTACTAGGTAGGTCTAGGTAAGTACATCTATACCAAAGGTTTTTAAAAAAATAATAAGTAGGTAAGTATTTAAAATGAGCAATACCTAGAGGACACAATTTTATTTTTTTAAATCAATATTTCTTTGTTTGGTGTGTCCGAATTAAACTTATAAAGAAGAAGTACTCCGCCAAAAATATATTGAAAAGTTTAATTACCTAGTATGTACTTGTAGGTAGTACTTTTTTAGTGCGTTCAACTTTCAATAAATTTAGGTAATCAATCCAAGGGTTCTCCTGGTACCTACGTACATTATGTGTTATCAAAAGTTTATCTAATTCATTATTGAAGGTTAATGAAACATTGTTGATAAACCGTTGACTTTTTTCTTTTAATAACGAACAAAAGTGCTTTATCATAATTTAAGATAAAAAAAGAGAGATCATTAAAATTAATGGATTTCATTTCCTCGTTAAAATGATACATAGCATATGTAGGTAATTATCTAATGAACGCAAGTACACAAAAAAGTTTAGGCAATAAGGTCCTATTTATAGAAATCAAGATAAGTGACGAATTGATGATAAATATAGGTATGGTACTTACCTACTCTTGGAAATGAAGATTTTCATTAATACGTATAGGTACATACAATCCGTGCATCTATACCTAATAACTACGTACCTTTGTTGAACATAGGTAGGTAATGCTATTTTTTTTAACAACCTATACGTATTAGATACATTTATGTACTCACATTTACCTACACATACCTGCCTATTTGAAACGTTTTTGTTGGAATATAATACCGACCTACTTCATACAGAGACCTTTTCAAAATCAACGACTGCTCAATATGCGTATGAAAATCCGAAAACCCTCGTTGAACATTCGGAAATTGATCACAAAAATAATGATAACACGTACCATGGAAATATTGACGAATCAAACAAGGCAAATTCAAATAATGAAAGTATGTACCTACCTACCTACCTACCTACCTACCTACCTATTACCTACCTATTCAAAGATATGATTCACTTTTCTGTTGTCAAGAAAATGAATGTAGGTATCTACCTACCTATTTCTACCTATAGGTAGAACTTATTATACTGAGTTCATTCATGTTCTATTCGGTATCTATTTACAGAATTAGGTGGAAAGGCAGATCAGTCTGAATCCTCATTTCCTTCTTTCACTACAGTAAATGTCTTTGATATTCCACCAGAGCTGTATGACATAGCTAAAAAACAAAACGTTGAAGAATCTCAAACAAATTCCCCCGAAACGCTGGCAAATCCATCTACTCGATTTTTGAATGCACTAAATAATATATTCACCACTACGACCGAATATTTCCTTCCTAGTCAGTCTCATTCATCTGTTCCAGGTAAAAGATTCATTAATTTTGTGATTTTATTCAAAGAGTGTGACTTTCTTTCCGTGCTTATCATTTTAGATGAAGATAACATTTCTCAACCAGATCAATTTTCAACAAAAAAGGGAAGTAACGGAATACCGTTTTCAGGACCTAGAGTAATACTCAAAAAATTGTCATAACACGTTTACGTATAGTCCTTTTAGTTTGTTACCTGTTTTAAAAAATTGAACTAATTTTAAGGGAGGATCTGGACCACCAGGAGAACAAGGACCTCCAGGACCGGCTGGAAGACCTGGGATGATGGGAACTCCTGGAATCCCCGGTAATCCAGGACCTCCTGGTCCAATTCCTGATGTAAGTATGCATACTTGCGCGATTACCTGTACAATTTATATGTACAGGTATCTAATGACCTACCTAAATTAATTATTGTACGTATAAGCCCTGTCATAATTCTTTCTTACTTTTGTATTTCCATTTTCCATTTTCAATTAAATATCATCGATATGCGAATAGGTGGTACAATTTTACAAGTATACATATACATATTATATGTATAGGTATTTAGGTAGTTGTAGGTACTTATTTGAATTACGTAAATAAAAATTACCGTGAGTACTACCTATATATTATATATATATATTTAGATAAGTGCTTACTATCAGCAAATTGCTCAAATGCATGGAAATGAAAAAGGGCCTCCTGCAATCGGCAATTATCCGCCAGATGCATTGCATTATTTACAAGCTCAAGTTGGCCCACCCGGACCACGTGGTCCTCCTGGTAGCTATTTTATTTTATTTTTGTTTTTCGATAGTTATCATTCGTCATTGATTATTAAAGTGAATCACTATTATAGGACCCCCTGGTCCTCCTGGACCTCAGGGATTTCAAGGAGTACGAGGAGAGCCTGGAGATGTCGGTCCTGCTGGAAGTATCGGAGCTCCAGGTCCAAGAGGACTACCTGGGTTACCTGGAAAAGATGTTGGTGAAATACATATTTCAATCAATCAATAGATTTAAGATTGAATAAGCTAAAGTATAGTACATTTTTTGCTCTATTATACCATTTAAAGGGTGAAAGAGGAGAAAATGGTGAACCTGGACCCACTGGAGCGGTAGGACCATCTGGCCCCAGAGGGCTTCCTGGAATGCCTGGATTACCTGGAGTAAAAGGACATCCTGGTTTTCAAGGTGTTTCTGGAGAAAAGGGCGAACAAGGTGTACCTGGTGAAAAAGGATCATCTGGACCGCCAGGTCCAGCAGGAAGCTCAGGACTCATGGTAAAAAAATCAACTCTCTATCTGACCAAATATCCACATATACCGTAAATGTTTCAATGTATAAAAACTGAGTACCTAAAAAGATAGTATTCTTGACAATGTAATATTTCAGGGACCAGTTGGACCAAGAGGAGAACGAGGTAGAGATGGTTCACCCGGTTCCCCTGGCATGAGAGGGGTTGATGGAATAGCGGGTGTTCCTGGTCCACCGGTATTTTTCTTAATTTTTTTTTAATGTGCTACGTATAAAAAGTACACCAAGGAAAAAAATGTACCTATCTGTATAACGTAAATATCTGTTTTAATTTAGGGAGAAATTGGAAAACCAGGACCGCCTGGCTTCCCTGGATCTATGGGAATAAAAGGTGATCAAGGAACGGTAGGTCCAAAAGGTAGTCAAGGATTACAAGGGCCTCGAGGTACACTGATTTATTAACATTTTTTTAGACGATGAACGATGAGGGTGGATCGAAAAAAAAAAAACATCAAAATGAGTCCATTTTTGAAAAAGTTGTTTCAAAAATTTGTTCACTTTGGAGTCGCCGGGTGAAACTTGAAATTTTTCTGGAAGGTCGACCATTCCAATTCACTATTTTTCGTCAAAGTGCAGGATACCTTTTTTTTTTCCGATCTGCCCTAACATAGGTAGATAATTTTACTTCATTGAAATTTTTATGTACCTACATTTATACCATATTTTTGATTGTAATAGGGGAACCAGGCAAATCGGGTCAGTCAGGAGAAGCTGGTCCACCTGGCATACCTGGTAAAGATGGAATTCCTGGTGAAAAAGGAAGTACCGGGTTGCCTGGTCTCGTTGGGCCAATCGGATTTCCTGGACCAAGAGGATCTCCGGGTGATTCTGGAAGTCAAGGTTTACCCGGAGCTAAAGGAATTGATGTAAGTTTGATCAATTTGGGTTGGTATAAGTATGACACATGATTTTGTTTTTTGTTTTGCATTCGTGCATGCATTGCTCAACATTCTCACAAATTTAATGTAGGTAACATCACGATCACACTACATATATTTTTTTGCATTTTTTATTACTTACTTTATTTCCTGCTAACGAACATGTTTTTCAAAAAATTTCAAGTTTACCTATGTTACTTTTCTAATTAATTTTTTCTTGTCGTATTTATTCCAAGTAGGTGTAACAAAGTAGATACCTACCTATGATTGTATGCATCAACTTGAGAGTTACAATTTAATTAATGAGTACAATAACTCACACATTCGTTTTTATGGTTTATATAGGTAGATTAGGTACCTACTTAATTCAGGTACATTACATATTGCAGGGTGCACCTGGTGAACGAGGATATAAGGGTGAGATGGGAATGAAAGGTGAAACAGGAGCCACCGGATCAAGAGGGTTACCTGGACCAGAGGGACCTGAAGGTAAAAGAGGTAAACGCGGACCGCTTGGACCACAAGGACTTCCTGGATTACCGGGTGAACGGGGTCTTCCAGGGGACAGAGGTTTGCCAGGAGCAGATGGACCACCGGGACAAAAAGGTGAAATCAAGTACATATATTTCTATGAGATAATTTTTGTATTTTTTTTGTTTTACTTCAGTAGGTACCTATTTACAGTATTGTACTTCAATATGTAAAACGTAAAAAGTATGATATCCCGTCAAACATTTTTTGGTAGCTGCTACCGTAGCAAAACTACCATCGTTTAGGTGGTAGCGAAACGGTAGCGGCTATCAAAATTGCATTGTATTTGAGTAGCGAAAATTCAAATTTGCTACCGTAAACAGGAATAGTAGCGAAACTACCTTTTTGGACCCCAATTCGGTAGCGAATTGTTTGACGGGATATGTACTTACTCACAGTTAGATTAATAGATATTTGTTGTAGACACCACCTTATAATCATTGTAATCTGATACTTGTAACCTGTAATGGTTTATTCTTAATTTCTTACATGTTACAACTGTAAATGAAGCCTAGATAGATAATGTAATGTACCTAACAAAAATGAAAACTAAAAAGACAATGAATAGGTAAATAAGATAGTTTTGTACCTACTTATATTAAATTATGTACAAATTGAAAAAAAAAACAGGTCAATCCGGGGATAGGGGTGCAGATGGAGCAATGGGCCCCAAAGGTGCAACTGGGGATATCGGTAGAACAGGAAACACAGGACCTCCAGTATGTTTTGGCCAAATAATCAAAGATCACATAATATACCTAAAACACATTTTTTTTTTAATTCATTGTATTATTCATATAGGGTCCCCCAGGACCAGTTGGACGGACGGGATCTCCTGGAAATCCTGGTCTATCAGGTGAACGAGGACTTCCTGGTGCTGATGGAAAACCTGGAGAATCTGGTCCTATAGGACTGCAAGGATTGCCAGGACCTATTGGTCCATCTGGAGATAAAGGAATAACGGTAAACTTTAGTAATACATATAACTTCCCCTAAAAGGAATGGGTAGGTAGGTAGGTAGGTAGGTAGGTAGGTCCAAATAGTAAGTACCTAGAAATTTAACTTGTCCATTGAATATGTTTACTTTTATGATATAGGGTGAACCTGGAAAAGATGGTGAACCTGGACCACCTGGCTCACCAGGTCCTAGAGGGGATCCAGGTAAAGAAGGCAGCCCAGGATTAGTTGGGCAACAAGGATCAGTGGGACCTCCTGGAGAACGAGGGGCCATAGGCCCGGTTGGAAATCCCGGATTTCAGGTATAATTATTTTTGTTACATACATTGATCACCTTTTTTTTTCTTTTTTTTTTTTTTGTTGAACAGCAGTAAGAATGAGTATCGGCAGTGTTTTTTTTATTTATTTATTTTTTTAGTGAGTATGTATTGGTGAACTTTATTGGAAAATAATTTTTCCACTTCAAACTTCAACAGAGAATGTGTATATTTTATCTTTTGATGCTTGATTATGCTTAAGACATGTGTCCTTAGGGTTTACCAGGTCCCACCGGTTTGCCCGGAATAGCTGGTAAAGATGGAGAACCTGGGATACAAGGACCTGTTGGACCTCCCGGATCACCAGGACTGAGAGGCGAACGTGGTTTTCCTGGAGAACGTGGTTTTCCAGGTACTTCTGGACCTCCAGGACCTAGAGGAGAAACAGGAATCATGGGGTCAGATGGACTACCTGTGAGATGTTTCTTTATTTTATAATTTTGAAAAGTATGTACTTTTTCAGTTTTCATCTAAAAATTGATTTTCGCATTAATTTCACATTTAGGGCTCACAAGGACAAAAAGGTGATAAAGGACATCCTGGATCTCAAGGATTGATGGTAATTTACCAGCCAGAAAAATGATTCAAATGAATAAAAATCAAAAGACTTAAATGAGATCGAACATTTTAGGGCCTTCCTGGTACAAAAGGACCAACTGGAGCCATGGGAGAGAAGGGCGATAAAGGAAATATTGGTTCAGTGGGAGCAGAAGGTCCCGTTGGTCAGTTATTTTATTGATCAGAAATTGAATACACGGGTTCAAACTCATCAAATGATGGCTTCGACAGGTAAACAAGGCGACAGAGGATTACCAGGCCCTCCTGGTCCCCCGGGATCAACTGGAGAACCTGGAGAAAGAGGGGAAGGAGGAGCCCCCGGAACTCCTGGAGAAATAGGTGCTCCAGGATCAGTTGGAGATAGAGGACCATCTGGGGCACCAGGTCCCCCAGGTTTTCCTGGACCTCAAGGCTTAATTGGTCTTCCTGGAACAAAAGGTGACCGAGGAATACCAGGGGCAAAAGGTGATCAAGGAAGCGCGGGGATAACAGGTTTGTTTTTTTTTAAACTTACCGATTTTCATTATTTTATTGTAATTTGTAATATTGAAGTGGAGCGAAAAAAAAAATATCACAGTAGGTAATGGTTCGTTTTGAGTTGAAAATTCACTAAAATTACTGACTGTTGGAAAATTGAGAATAAATTGTTGAATTTTAATTTTTGGTGAAATTAAAAAAGAAATAAAGTAATTTCGGTCACCAAAATCTGTAAAAAAAACTACTTTGTTGCAAAAAAAATGAAAGTTTTGTGCATTAATGTCTGATTTTGATGAAACAAATTCTTCATTGGTTAAACTTGTCAACTTTTATCATGAAAATTCATTCAAAAATTTTTATGCGAGATAGTAGGCAGCGCTAAATTGGAATATTTTTAATATTTTCATTTTTTTTTTCAACATCGTATCAAACTGAGCCGCAAAACTCAATAAATTGTATCTGTTTAGTCTCCTTTCCTCTACATGATTTTAATCCATAGGGAGTTAGCTGTAGGTACTCAAAATCTTTTAATGGTGAGTTGAAGTACATTTTTTTTTTTTAAATTCCACCCTATATCCATGGTCAGGTTGGTATATAATTTACCTACTACCTAGCAATACTTAGTGGGAGTGGAATAATAATTCATCTACCTACTTACCACCTGATGACCTGCTTTGCAAATTCTGAACTACCATTTTTATAGGTCTTCCTGGAGAAATTGGGCCACCTGGTCCTGCAGGGATTTCTGGTGTGAAAGGAATGCGCGGTGAACCTGGAATTAAAGGTGATATGGGTCTAATGGGACCACTTGGACGGCCTGGAGAATCGGGACCGCCTGTATGTGTAATATACTTGCTCATTGAATTAAGTAAATTCTATGAAAAAATTGAAAAAAAGAGTTGATTCAATGTTATGTCATTATTACAGGGTAATCCAGGATCACCCGGACCTGAAGGTGCAGTTGGTTTACCTGGAACAAAAGGCACTCCAGGTGACATAGGAAAACCTGGTACACCTGGGCCACCTGGACAGCCAGGAATACCAGGCACTGAAGGTCTAAAAGGTGAAGCAGGACGAGAAGGGACATCTGGACCTCCTGGCATCGCTGGCCCTCTTGGACCTGCTGGTGAACGGGGACTTCCAGGTCTTCCTGGTCCTCAGGGGCCACAGGGATTGAGGGGGTTGCGAGGAGCGGGGGTATATGATTTAAAGTTTCGGAATTATTTTGAAACTGCTGCAATTCGTTATCACTAAATTTTATAATTAGGGTGAACCAGGGCTGCCAGGGAAACCTGGAAATGAAGGAGCTCCCGGATCATTAGGACCTCCCGGCCCACCTGGATCCATGGGTCCAAGAGGGGAATCAGGCCCTGAAGGAGCTCCAGGAAAACCAGGTGCACCTGGAATTGCAGGGAGAGCAGGTGATAAAGGACCCCCAGGAGTCCCAGGAAATATTGGTCCTACAGGTCCTCCTGGCCCTTCAGTGAGTAGATTATAGAATAAGTTTTCATTTTTTAGATTCAACTAATCCACGCATTTCTGATAATCTATTGGTCAATATGCAATTGTTAGGGCTCAATGGGACCATCTGGGCTACCCGGTGGGCCAGGAGAAAGAGGTTTAAAAGGAGAAACAGGCCCACACGGAATCGATGGAGCTCCGGTGAGAGTTTTATCTGTCAATTGTCAAGACTTTCAATTTTCTTCAAGTACCTATAATTTTATTTCAACAATAAAATACTTTTATAATAGGGGCCAAGAGGAAAACCAGGACCTCCAGGAGCAGATGGCGCTAAAGGGGATAAAGGAGAAGATGGAAATCCTGGTGTTAAAGGTCATCAAGGTTTAATGGGGTTGCAAGGATTGCCTGGTGCTCAAGTAACTACTTTGAATAATTTTAATACAAGTTTCATTAATTTTCTCCAAGTGAGATGACATATTGTTACACTAGGCTGTTTTGATTATTTTAAGGGGCCTTCTGGTGAAAAAGGCGCACCTGGTGCACCAGGTCATCCTGGTAAAGATGGCGAACCGGGCCCAAGAGGCGAGTATATTATTATTTTTCATATAATTTCTATAACGAAAAATAATTTCAGAAACAATATCTACATTCCATGTACTTACCTCTATAACAATTTACTTTTCACAGGTTTACCTGGCAACGATGGCTCGATAGGACCTCCAGGATTGCAAGGTCCGACTGGTACTCGAGGTGTGCAGGGTGAAGCAGGACCAGCAGGAAGTCGTGGAGAGCCTGGTCCCCCTGGCCCTCCGGGTCCTCCAGGAGAAACATTGCAATATGATATCGCCGCTTTAATGGCTGCACTGAATCAAGGAAGAAGCAAGGCAATACTTTCATTAAAGGATATACATCATTTTTCATTGTGGGTACCAAAATTTAATTCATGAATAACTGGAAATATTTTGATATGTTGCACCCAGGGCCCAAATGATTCTCCCAGCGGTGACGACCCAATGAGGATTTTCCCCCAGCATATGAGTGATGAAGAAAGGAATGAATTTATACAAAAAGCTTACGAAAAACTTAAAATATCGTACGAAAGATTCAAAAGGCCAGATGGCAAACAAGATTATCCTGCCAGGACATGTCGTGACTTGGCTGCTGCACATCCAGACTTCGAAAATGGTATTTAGTTTTTTTTTAAAAAAAACTGTGATATTACTTTTGAAAAGTGGTAGACATCGTTTGTCTTTGGACAGTGCCAGCTTACCTTTTTTATTTTTTGTCTTCTTGTAGGTGATTATTGGATAGATCCAAACGAAGGCGATATCAAAGACGCTATTCTTGTTTATTGCGATATAAAAAAACGTATGACTTGCATACATTCTCAACCGATACGTTCTGAAATTTTAAATATCTTATCCGAAGAATCTGAAATTTGGCTGGGTGACCATATTCCAGGATTCAAGGTTCAAAGCCTTTTACTGCATATACATATATTTAGTTTACTTGAAAAATTGAATTCAGTAGGCATGGTGTACCTACTCTAACCTATGTATAATCACGATATTTTTACTAGATCTCGTACAAAGCAGATAGCAATCAACTTGGATTCTTGCAATTGCTTTCCGTTTCGGCCTCGCAAAATATCACATATCACTGTAAAAACTCAGCTGCATATTACGACAATGCGAGTAATACTTATAAAAAAGGCTTGAAATTGTTGGGATGGAATGATGTTGAAATAACTCCTCGTGGTAATCGAAAGCTTCGTTATTCTTCTTTTGAAGATGGATGTAAGGTATGACTTTGGAATGATTTGAAATCTTCGGAACGAAATGTGATTCTTGCGAGAAATTCGTACACTTTTTGATTATTTTTGCAGCACAAGACGAATGATTGGGCGTTTACAATTATCAATTATTCGACTGAAAAATCAAATCGACTTCCCGTAACTGATATTGCTGTTCGAGACGCCGGTAAACCAGAACAAAGTTTTTATGTTGAAATGGGACCAGTTTGTTTTTCATGATTGAAAATTCACCGCGGTTTCATCTTCAGATACCTATGTCCTATAGGTACTTACCTTTATTCCTTTCTACCTACCTAAGTACATATACAAAAAAGTAAATAAAAGAGATAAAATGAAATTAATTCATTTGATTTAAAAAAAGAGAGATCTTTTAAGATACCTATCTCTACCTATAAGGTATTTTGTTTCACAGACGTACACCGAAGAATATAAATTCATCAGTTATATCACCTACCACCCATTTTTTGAAATTTTAGTTTAGAGATCATTCAAATTATGTTAAGTAAGTACCTACCTATGTAAATAACGAAGTAGCCATGTTTTCGTATGCCCATAATATACTTATACCTATTACTTACATACAGAGTCCATAGCTTTTTTCGAATGGTTCTTCAATTCTTACTCCTTAACATAGGCGCACATACCCTGAAATTAATCAAAGGAAAGGGCCGATAATTCAAGAGAAAATACGGTAGAGTGGTTAAATTTCAAATCAGTCATTTTACATTGATCTTTCATGGTCAAAATTATCGATCTTTTTTTCACCTTCACTTCAGACAAGAGTTTAACACGAAGTGAATTCATCAATCTCCCAGAATTTATTTAGGTAGGTCTACCTATACAAGATTTTAAAATCAGAAAAAATGTAAATACGTCTATAATATGATGTAAAATGAAACATGAAATGTTTATGTGAAACTAAAATTGACGAAACGCGTTGAAAACAATTTTTTGTAAAAATTTCCATTCGTTATGTTTTCAATTCTTGGTATACCTAGTTACTAACTTTCAATAAAAATGACGCTTACGTGAGCCTGGACTGGAATAACTTCCAGGACAGTACAGAGAAAATCGAGGCGTGAGGATAAAAAGATGGAAAAGAGAAAAACAACTGGCCTCCACGGGTCTCTTAAAAACTGCTCGCACCTAGAGCAAAACTTTCCTCCCCTGCACAGAAATATATTAAACAATTATAAAAAAATGAAAAAGTTACATCCTTGAAGAATCAAGATTATCCATGAACTTGACACTTGGTTGAAACTGAACTCGGCAAGCGCATTTGCCGCATTGCCAGCGGTTGCATGGGAAGCATTTCCTAACAGCAGGTAGGTATAGAAGGTACTAAGGTAGGGAAGTACCTATTGTGGTATCTATTCAAAAGTTTCCAAGTCGACTTGTGTAATACAAACTGATGCCCATACGAAATGAAAGTACGTCGTACGTACGTAATTACGTATGTAATGTACCTATGTAGAGGTAGACGTGCTTATAGCTGCTTTACCGCACCGTACAGACTATCACGATTGGAAAACATCCAGACCCAGACGTTGACGATTTCTATGTATCATTGAAGAAAAACTGTTTTTAATCGGTTAATCGCCAATTTCAGCAATTTCTCTGTGGCATACATAGGATGAGCAGTTTTATGCATTATTCTATTCGCGTACACTAACTATGTATAGGTAGTACGTGATTTTTTCCCTCATTTTTCTTCAAAATCATTTCAACCAATTTTATTATGTATTTTTAACTCTAAAATTTGGTATCTTCTATGCTTAAAAAACAATTTTTAAGGAGCTTGAAATTTTTTGCGCTTGCTTCGCTCGGAACAAATAAACAATTTCATGCGTTTATTTCAACTTAACCATCATAATCAAATAGGTAACTCAGGGAAAAGCAGTAAATTGGGCGAGAAGGGAGAGTAATCAAAAAATTTTGTCCGATCGGCAAATTTGTACCACTTACCCTGCCCTCCCAAAGTAAATCTGTTTTGTGCCTGATTAAATTGACTTTAAAAATTTTTCAAACACCGAGTCGGAAATTATACACATATGCGACTTTGCCTCTTTAATATTCGAACTTCGTGATTTTATGAAATTGAAATTTCGCTTCAAATTTATTGAAAATTCCAGTTTCAAAGTTGGCATCGTGAACGTTATTTCCTTCCCTCCCCCTCTCCAAGAAAAAAATATGTACTTGGCTACCCCGCGCTGACCTAGCTATTCCGTATACCCACCTAGTTCCCTATCTACTTATCTAGTACCTATATCCTACATCTATGTATGTACCTACTTGCCTACATCAGAGGCAACACATTTGTCTAGAATTAAAAATGAACATTGAACACCCAGGCTCGCATAATGTACTCACTCGTATACTGCTGAATCAGACTTACGGTCAAATCGAAACAAGGAGGACGCGTCCATTTTACGTCATAAATACTCGACCGTCAGTGCTCGCGATTATCATCGTCTGGCTGCCGCGCTGCAGTAGAAAGAAAAAATATCATCTGACAAATAATTGAAAATGACGATAAATGTTACAAATTACTCACGGTGGAACACGATAAAATGTAATTAAGGATAAGTGTACCACCAGCAGCGGTGACAACAGCAGCGGTAGGTGAAGCTGTGGCTGGAGAGGCTGATCGAGTTTGACTAATTTTAGCGTTTTAGCGAGAAGAATCACGACTACGCAGTTGGCACTTGGCAGCTGGCGCCGCAAAGATATAGTGTTCGAATCTGGATATCTATACCTACCCGTAGACCAAAGGTGAAAAATTTTATTCGGAAACGGCACGCTATTTAATTCACCATCCGATTATTTACGATTGCGTCCTCGCGTCTCTCCCCGCCTCGTCCCGTCCTCTCGTGTCTCCTTCGCCGTGAAATATTCGCTTTCCGTTTCGAAAAATTATCTCTTGTTTCGTGAACCGCGATGACTATCTAGCCACTAGGCAGGTACCTAATTCGTTTTTTTTTTTTTTTTTTTTTAATTTTCTATGTAATTTATTATTGCTATTCGAATGCAACGTTTTAGATCTGTCTGCTGCTCGTGTCCGAATCCGCGCTACGTCCATGTCCATCGTTTCGTTGTCATATGAAACAGCGCAACAGCAGCGGCGACAGTTTCATCGTAGGTGCAAGCTGCTTACATATGCCGCCTGCCTACCTTCTTTATAATGTACCTAACTGCTTAGTGCTTATTACCACCGCATGCGCCTTCTTGTAAGATACCTATACCTACTACCTACTTCCCGTATTCTCGTATAAGTATATTTGTATAAATGAACAGGAACAGGTAGCCAAATTGTTGGTTCAACTTTCGATGTGACATACCTATCCATTGGTATATCCATGTACCATTTACCTATGCTACCAATACTTAAGGATCTTCGTACAAATACGTATTTGTCATTTGTCACAATCATATTGTATTGTCAGTACTTAGGTAAGGCTTGTCTTGTACATGGTACAAATACGTATAACGTACGTCGCGTTTTACGCTGTAGGCCTATTGTGTATCAATTTCACGGGGGGGGGGGCAGGCAAAGAAAGTGCACAATTGCACATACCATACACGTTATCTCTAAGTATATTAGTTGGATCTAAGTAAGTAATACGTCACGGGCATCCGCGTAGATATAGGTACTTCTACTTTACTATACGTACAGGTACAAAATGTATTTATTTATTTTCGTCAACGTCGTCGTGGTCGTCGTGGTCGTCGTGGTCGTCGTCGCAGTTATGTAAAGACGACTCGACTTATTTTCTTGTAAATCTAGTAAATATAAATTTGATCAACGATACGCTATTACGATTGCTTTTGCCACTGTCCACTATTTGACACGCCAAATTAGACTCCTCACTACCGCTTGTCATACACATGTACCTACTACCTACTACCTACTACCTACTACCTAGGTACCTAGACCTACGTAGGTACTTTAGCTACCCAAATTATCCACGTAGGTACTTAGGCAGGTCTCTCTCACTCTCTGCTTCTTCGTTTCTTTCTCATACAACGCAACGCAACGCATTTACCAACTCTTCAGTAATAGGTAATACCTACCTATGATATGGTAAATACTAGATAACGTACATCATCAATATGTAGTAGACGGCTTACCTACATGTAGGTACCTATAATAATTCTAAATAAAGATGATTGATTCGTAATATTCATTTATATTATCCAATTCTCGCAGGCATAAGCAAAGGTAAATTCAAGTTCCTACCTACCGTGTTCTCTTTCCATTTCATTCGATTGAAACGTACCTATTTATTACTTACCTATAGTACCTATACCTACCTACTCAACCCACCACTCAAAGTGTTACCATTTTTGTTATAAATGTTACCTATTCATTTTGATGGCAAATACATATTACCTATTGTTTTCATCATTATCTTGATTAGGTACCTATGTTATTCTCGTATTTTTGTGGCCATTTTCCGCTACGTATTCCACTATACTAGGATTTCACACCGCAAACGGCAAGGCACTTTACTAAGTATACGACCTCACGCAAATATGCGTGCGAGCGTGCCTCAAGTGTGTTTTGTTTGCGTAATCGACAATTTTGCGCGAAGATCTCTACCTACTACCCACAAGAGCCAGTCCAATGCAGGTAGGTAGGTAGGTTAGGTATACTTACCTACAGTCGAAAGCTTTCGATTCGAAATACAGTAGAAGTTTGATTATCCTACGCCCGATTATCCGATTTCGCGATTATCCGACCTAAAAATCGTATCCGATTCTTCTAAAAGTCTGCCAATTTTTTAGGTATCCGAGTGGTTTAATCGATCGAATAAATCATCAGTAGATACTTATGTGTAATTCGCAATTATAAAAGCTAAAATTCATACGAACAATTTTCTTAAATTCTCTCAGCAGCTGGAAAATTCCAAAATTTTCTGGAAGCTCCAAAATTTTTCAAAACCGCTTTAAATGGATAAGAGAGGTCGAAAATAGGGTACACAGCAAATTTCAATTTTTTGCGTCGATTAGATCTTGCCATAATTTTTAGAGGAATAGGATAATTTTAAAATTTCAAAGCAGTCGCCAACATTTAATAAATGAACCTGAGAACCTGAAATTTTGAATACCTAGGTACTTTATGGGATGGTTTTTTAATGTACCGGTCCACTTTGGATGTATTTTTGTTCCGGCTCAACATTTTACTTCAAGTTGGAGTTACTATACCCTGTTAGGTATCTATAATAAAATTCCATGTCCGTGCTCATTTTGTTTTCTTGATAACAATCATCACTTTCGATTATCCGACTTTTTTTTTTTTAGGTATCCGACCTTCCTGTGTCCCAATTAAATAGAATAATCGTTTTTCTACTGTAGATAAGAAATTAACAATTAACCAACTTCACTCCCAAGTCCCAACTTTTCCAAATTGCAAACTTCCTTTTTACCTGGACGTAAAATGTAAAAAATGAGCATATCTACGCAATTTTTTTTTTACAATTTACGACATACATACTTATTAGGACCTACGCGCCGCGCACCTCCCACTCCGGTGCGGTGTGTAGATATTGCAATTAGATCTTGTAGAAGCTAAAAAGTAGGTATGTTTTTTCTAATTTTTTTCTCACCCGGCCACCCCTTGACTTGTTCTGCCATTCATTTTAATTTTTTTTTGGATAGATGAAAATTTTAAAAGCGCACATCAGTAACGAAATATACCTACTTACGATACCAATTACAACAAGAAAAGGGTTGGAGCTGAAAAGAAAAATTTTGAGAATATAGGTAGATTTTCTGATGAATACCTTCGTGACGATGTGATGAGACTTAGGCCGGTATTCATAGACAATACTCAAGTACCAAGGGATACTGAAATACGGAAAAACCTATAGTTACTTAAACAAAGGATTAGTATAGGTTTCTGCGTAGGTCTATGAATAAGAGCCTTAGTCGTAACTGTTAGTGAGTAGGTATTTATACCTAAACAAATTACATAGATATATACTTTGAAAATAAATTATTTAATCGACAAAAATATTTCATTTACCGTATGCCAAGATACAGTAAATTAGGTATACAATACACATGTAAGTACATAGAAATACACAAATAAGAAAGAAAAAAAAAGGCAAGTAGGAATTCGGCTTCGGCGCAGAGTTCAAGGACCATTTCATCATTTGAATCTCTTTTTTTATTTTGAAGAAAAAAAGAAGTTTGCATAGGTACAAAAACCTTATTTCAAATATATAGTACTCATAAAAAAAAAGAGGGTAGGTGTCTAAATGAGGAACCTACTTACGGAAGGAAAAGGAAAAAAATGAGTAGGTATCTATGTAATAATTGGCAGTAATAGGAAAAGAATATTCAAATCGAAATAAAGTACAAAAATATATCAAGTACCTAGACCTACGTATAGGTACATAGGAATAGGTATTACCTACTTATGAATATAATAATTGGTAACCGTAAAGTAAATTATCATTAAATGGCGTAATTTGAAATTTTTCGAGCTTAAAAGTTAAATATAAATTAATTAAGAAAGTCTTAATATATTAAGTAATATTGTTCGAGACAAATGAGTAATTATTTGGTCGACCACGTGATGCATTTTTTTGCCGAAAGTGAAGAGATTTCCTTTTTTTTTTTTCACTTTGTACAAATTCCAATAAAATATAATCATTTAAAAAAAACGATCAAGTTTTAGAAATCTACCTGTACCTATATGGAAGGACTGATTTGCATTTCTTACATTATTTACATAATAAACATAGGTATACACACACACACACACACACACACACACACACACACACACAAATAGATAGGAAAACATACTTTGGACGGAGAACCGATAGGTAATCGACCAATTTTATAGCATAGGTCAGTATGTGATACAGGTAGGTCTGGGTGTAGGTAAGTATATGTAGATATCTATGCGTACCTATGTCTATGTACTTCGCGTCACTTCGTCAAAATATATAGGTATGACTAGAAATACGATGCTAGGTTAAAGGGTAACATTGCATTATTTCCGGTCCCCGAATGAAGTTTTACTTTCAAAATTATTCCGCGATTCGCATTATGAATAATAACTAAGTGAAAATATACGCGTACCACGGGTACCTACCTAGATAAATCTGCATACCTGACATAAAAATACAAAATATATCGTTTTTATTCGAGTTTAAAAATGTTGTAATACGTCTAGGCAACATTTGAAAATAAATTCGAATGGACTGAGAAATGAGAAATCGTATCATTTTGATTGTACTTAGGTAAATGAGTGAGGAAAAAAACCCCTACGAGTCAATAGATTTAAAAAATTGATAATCTCAGGTACTTGGAGTAAAAAATTGATAGTCTAATGTAAAATGGTGTAGGTAGCCAGGTACTTACCTAGGTACTTAAAAAAGCGTTAGGTAAGCTCAGGTGATGCGATGATTTTGAACGGTAGATGTATAGGAGATTGTACCGATGAATCTCGCATTCACGTCAGATATTTGAGATTAATTTAGATAGCAGCGTGTAGATGGGTAATAGTTTAGGTGCGGCCATTGAAGACGAAAAGGCGACATAGTTATGGCGATTTATGACAAATTTATGTAGTACGGTATCAGCCGCAAACCAGCTATGCAATTTTATTAACGCTAATGAAAGAGTGTGCCCATGCACTGACCAGCAATACATACATATGCCGGGGTTGAAAAATTAGAATTTCATAACAAAAATGTGACGCATAGATATACGTAGTCCCCCCTTTTTTTTTCACATCATACGGTTCCTGCATTTTGCCATTCGCGACTTTTATTCTTTGCACGCTATGGGGTACCGATTTGAAGTATCAAAATACGAATCAACGTAGAAAATCTTTCAAGTACATATTTCGATATAATATGTGCAAACCTATGGAAATGACCGATAATCGTACATTCTTGTAAAAAGAAAAAGAAAAAGAAAAAGAAAAAGAAAAAAAACCGCTTACAGCGACGAAAAATTGAATAAGCACAGTGGCGTAGTCGAGGGAAAGGCAAAAGGAGCGAAAATACTTCCTCTGAACAGCCATTTTTTGATCACTCTTTCGTGCTGACATCGACATAAAAATTTTCGCCATCGCATCGCCGCTATTCAAAAACATGAGTGAAAAATCACGCAGTCGCCAATTCTTTCTATAGGTTTCCTTAATTTCGAATTTCGCAGTCGGATTTTTCGAGACGTAGGTACCTAAACGCCTGCTGTCACCAACAGCCAACAAGGTTTTCTCCGAATCCCGGCTACGCCACTGTTGAAGCAAATTGGTAAAAGGAAGTAGGTAGGTAGGTCTAAAAAGATGAAATAGCGGAGTATGGTAATTCGTAATACTTAATTACTTATTGCATCTCGTAAGTAGACCCAATCGTAACCATGTCTTTCTAAATGCGTTGCAACTTGCGCACGTAGGGCGATTATACCTACGTATTTACAAAGGCTCCAGAAAAAAAAAAGTCGAGCTGTACATACCTACGTTGCGTTGCGTCGGTGTCGGTACGATTAACCAGCTATGTACGAAGCTACGTACTACGTACGTACGAGTATGTATAGATACGTTTACGTCGCGTCCGTCGTACGTACTGTAGGTAGTAGGTAGCTAGGTACATTACATTTTTATGGTAAAGTAGGTAAGTATAAATAGGTATACTTGACGGATCGTCGCTGCCTGCCGCATGAATATCAGACCATTCGATCGGCGATCATCGAATATACAATCAGCCGTGATGCGACTCGTCGCTGCTGCCGAAACTGGTATGAGAGTAGCTGCTGGATCCGCTGTCGTGACCGCCGTCGCCTTCGTAGCTTCCGTGAGCGTCGCCGCCGCCGCCGCCGCCGCCGCCGGAGCCGCTGCTGAATCCGTGATCACCGCTACTGCTGCCGCCGCCGTAATCAGCGCCGCCGCCGAACGAGCCGAAGCTGGCGGAGAATCCGCCGCCACCGCCACCGAAGCTAGAGCCGCCTTGGCCGCTCGAGCTACCGTAACCGTATCCCGCGAAGCTGCTGCTGCCGCCGCCGCCGCTACTGCCGCTCGAGTAACCGGAGCCGTATCCTTCTTCTTTCGGTATGTGAATCGGTATGTGGACGGGGATTTTCACTTCGACCGGATACGGCACTTTGATGGGCACTTTGACGGGAACTTTAACCGGATAGGGTACCGGTTTTTCGACCGGATATGGAACCGGTTTCTCTACGGTAACCGGATACGGTTTAGGAATGTGAACCGGGTACGGTTTGTCGACCGGCACTTTTACCGGATACGGTACTTTTTTCTCGATATGAACCGGGTATGGTTTTTCGACCGGAATATGGACCGGGTAGGGACGATCGACTGGAACTTTGACGGCGTACGGAACCGGTTTGTCGACCGGAATAGGAACCTTTTTTTCGACGTATACCGGATACGGTTTCGGAATGTGAACCGGAACAGGTTTATCTACCGGAACCTTTACCGGATACGGTACGTGCTTCTCTACGGTGACCGGGTATGGTTTGGGAACCGGCACCTTGACCGGAATCGGTATGTGCTTCTCGATGTGCACCGGGTACGGTTTGTGCACCGTCACTGGAACCGGCTTATCGACCGGAACCTTGACGTAATACGGCACCTTTTTCTCGACATGCACCGGATACGGTACCGGCACTTCCTTCGTTATGTAGATGGTCTTGACGTGCTCGTAACCGCCTCCGTAGGATCCTTCGCCGCTACCGTAAAGTCCTCCGTGACCGCCGTTGCCGCCGCCGCCACCGTTACTGCTGCCCCCACCACCTCCGACGCTGCTTCCGCTGCCAAACGAAAAGTGAGATCCGCTGCCACCCGAGAAGTGATGACCAAACGACGATCCGCTTTGGCCGCCGCCGCCACCGCCGAACGATAATCCAAAACTGGCGCCGCCGCCTCCGCCGCTCGACCCGTGACCCAAAATGTCACCACCTTGGCTTCCGAACGAGTCGCCGCCGCCGTACGATTCTTGAGGTTCACTTATGGGTATATCATGCCCCCCGCCGCCGCCGCCACCGCCAAAATCTTCAAAACTGTGACTGCTGCTGCTGCCGCCGCCGCTGCTTCCCCCGCCGTATCCGAACGAGCTGTACAGACCTCGTTTTTCGGGGTTCTTACTCTCGGTCGCCGAAGCGTCCGTTTTTTGATCGCCGTCTTCGGCGTCTTTGTAATATTTTGACGGATCTTGTTTGATTGCCAGTGTCGTCGGGGCCAAAGTCGACACCACCAACATGACCACCACACCGATCTGTAACAAAATACGAGTATCTAGTATCTACTTCAAATACAGGTAGGTTAGGTAGGTAGCTGGGTACCTTTACCTAGTTACGGTAACAGTTTAACATTGAAATCGTTTGTGGGTCCATTTCATGATAGCTAGATCGTTCACTATTTTGCATTTGAGATCTTTGATTTTTCAAAAAATTTCACGTGAGTAAACCTCGCGAACAGAGATTCAATATGACGCAAACCGCAGGTTCTCAAGAGCAGGCACGGTTCGAGCGGGGGGAGTAATGGGGGGGGGTGTTACACCCCCAGGCAGTTTTCAGTTGACAAATAGTTGGAAAATGGTCGGAAAATCCGTGAAAATTATTTCCAATCGGCAAAATCGAAGTGAAAAATATTTTTATTTTTCAAAAATGAAAAAAAGGAATTTTACATAGGTACTCATTTTTAAAATCAAGTTTTCGCTTGTGTTAACTTTCTTTTGCTGATAACTAGAAATGCACGAAAGGGACTGTTTCAAAAATTATAATGTTTGAAAATTCTGGGTTCAGTCGGAAATTTGCACCTTGCCACAAAATCGAGATTTTTTGATTTTCCGACTAAAATGATTATTTTGACAACTCGAGATGATAAAATTTGAAGTTTGAAAAAATTGACCTTGAAGTGGAAAATTAGTCAAATTCGTTTAAAAATTCCTATATTTTTTTACTTTTATTCAGGTCCGGCAAGAGACGGTACGAAAGGATGCATTTATACCGGGTTCGAATTTTTTTAATATTAAGAAGACCCTGTATGCGGGTCCCTAAAGCAGATTTTTTTATTAATAAAATGTGAAAAGTGTATTTCTTTGGTCTTTAAGCAGTATTTTTTTGAAAAAGTTTCGCCAAAGCTTCGCTCGGGAAATATTTTAATTGTTTTATTTTAAAAATTGTTGATTCTTCACTGATCTTTCAATCATAAATTATCAATTTTGTATCCATTCCCAATTTATCAAAAAAATCAGTAAGTACCTAAGTAATTTTGACTGAAAGATCTATGAAAAATCACTGCTTTGAAATGACGTGAAAAATTAGCAGAAAATTGACATATTGAAGCCTCAATTTCAGGTTTTTTAAAAAACGTTTAAGTATCAAAAATTTTCGTCCTCGCTTCGCTCGGGCTATACTTCATAAGTTACATATTTTAAAAAAAATTCATTCAATTCTGACTCGATCCGAAAAATGAGAAAATCTCTCATTCCCAGTTTCTAAATATCTTTTCAGGTCCACGCTCAAATTTATTCGGGTAGAGAAGAGAACTTTAAAAAAAAATTCGAAAAGAGAACTTACAAAAAGCTCTGTACCTACTTACTGGGCCCGCATTTTCTATCGCCGGCCCTGTTTTTACATATTACATTTGTATGCAATTCAGCATAATTCAAATTTTCAGGGACATCTTGTTGTACAGTAGTTAGTTGGAAAAATTTCCCTTCTCACCCCCCCCCCCCCTCCACCCAACAAACGAAAATTATGTTGAAACCATCCCTGCTCAAGAGTGTTTTCAAAGGTAGGTACTGTAAGAGTATGTGAGGAGAAGAGATCCAAGTTTAAAGGAAAATGTAAATAGGTACTTACCTAATACCTATTGTAAATTTCAAGCAAAGACGTCTCTAAAACAACTTGTTGTAAAAAATTGAAACTTTCAATATTTCGGGGTAGGGCAATTGAAGCACTACTTGATAGATTCAGCCAACTTTGGGAGGAGGATATTGAAATTGCCAAATTGGGCGAAAATTTTTGAAAAATCACGACGACAAAGCCAGAAATCACTTTTTCTTTTGAATTCCTTACTAGCCACTTTGAGCCGTTTGGGAGGGAGGAAATTGACTCTCACATCCCTTTAAACAACTCTCGCCGTTTCGGATAAACCTTTTCAATTCAAAATTAAGTAGATTCGCAAGCTCATTAGCCGGCGTATTCATTGAGAAAATAACGACTTTTATGCAGAAAAATGTGCATTTTAAATAATTAATTAGGTAATGTGTCAAAAAACTAGAATTACGTTTTTTCTGACTCATATAGGTAATACTTAATTATATATTTCCTTAAAAAAAATCTCAAGTAGGTATAAGTGTGCGACATGTGACAATGACAAAACGCAGCTTCTCTTCGAAGAGGTCAAAATACATTAAATTAGCTTATTAAGAAATTAAGATTAATTGTATACCCACCATTTTTGGAGAAAGTCGATTCGACCATTCCAACTCCCTTTTAGGTACTTACCTCTACCTATACCTTGAGATATGCGAGATAAAGAAAAATACCCGGCCCTTTTTTCACGTAGATCTTTGAAATAAAATAGGTATCGATGTAACGTAGGTAGGTAATAATAACATTGATTTTTTCATTTCCCTCAAAAGCTTCTCAAAAGCTCCATCAAATGACAAAAATTTCGGTTTTTTATAACAGGTTGCCTTTAAAATATTTTCAAATGAAATCGAAAAAATATTCAAATTTTATTCAAAACTTTTACCTTTCTCCCCCCCCCTCCCCAAGGCAACAGACCCATCCGTATAAAAATTTTGAAAAAAAAATCGAAGATCTCGGGGGTAAAAAAAAGGGTTATACTGACCAACTTGACTACCTGGAATTTTTGAATTCTTTATCACAATTTTAACAGAATTCATCATATTTTACAATTTTTCATCAATTTGGAGTGGTCCGAGTCACTCCGAGTGCAAAATTTTAGGTAGTCAAGTTCGTTCGATTTTATGTACTGATTTCCATACCGGTTTCAAAACGTACTTGACTACCTAAAATTTTGCACTCAAACAGCTCAGAGATGATAAATATAAGCTTGAATGGTGGTGTTTCATTTTCAAATTTTTATCGAAAGGATCCACGATGAAAAGGCAGTTATAGTTGGTATTTAAAAAAAAATTCACTACCTACCTAACCTAACTAATAATTTGATACAAATATAACTTGGTAACATATTTTTATAGTTTTATCATTATTTAATGGCTATAATAGTATTCTTTCACCTCAATTTCCGTTTATTTAATAATTCCAAGTTACATTTATCATTTTTGAGCTGTTTGAGTGCAAAATTTTAGGTAGTCAAGTACGTTTTGAAACCAGTATGGTAACCAGTACATAAAATTGAACGAACTTGACTACCTAAAATTTTGCACTCGGAGTCTAGGAGTGACTCGGACCACTCCAAAATGATAAAAAATTGTAAAAAATGATAAATTCTGTTAAAATTAAAATTTTGCACTCGGAGTCTAGGAGTGACTCGGACCACTCCAAAATGATAAAAAATTGTAAAAAATGATAAATTCTGTTAAAATTGTGATCAAAAATTCAAAAATTCCAGGTAGTCAAGTTGGTCAGTATAACCAAAAAAAGAAGAATCCAATATGTAAGGATAGTAAATTTTGTAAAAATTATGCTACGATGAGGATTTTTCCACGATTATTCGGTGACACATCTGGGTCGAAGAGCCAATAAAGACGAATTTACATAATGAAGTGATCTCATTTCAAATTCGTTAAATATGGAGCGAAATCTTTAGGTTCTTCTCAACCCCATCAAAAATAAAACCAAAAAAAGATATGGTCCACGCCCCGTATCTTCAAAAATGAGAAAACCCCGTTGGAAAAGAGTTGAAAATAATCGGTCTTAAAGGGGAAAATTTCGGAACGCCATTTTGACATAATTCCTCGTAGGTAGGTAGGTAGGTAGGTAGTTAGTGCAAGAAAAATGAAACGTATTATTCAATAAAATTTTAGGTATGACCAAAAACCGAAAGTGTTCAAATTTTTAAATGTGAGCAGCAAACGTATTTTAGAACTGAATAACTATACATTCAAGTCCCTATATCTAGTTCCTACCTAATTTACTATACCTAGGTATTATTGTATCTGAATAACCGTTTAAGTAAGTTATCGTCGAGCCCTTGCGTAATGTCTTCAAATAACAATAGGTGCAACCATAAATTTTCGTTTTTTCCAACAAAATAATTTTTTGATGAGATGGTACGGTGTTTTTTGTCGTCCAGTGGCGAATTTATTGTTACGCGTCTCGACCGCTGTTGCAGGTCGGCGGCGCGGCGTTGGTCGCGTCGTTAAACGAACGGTTGAAGCATTACCCACTACCCAACACCTCGCCTGCCTATCTACTTCTTCACCTACCAGTACCCATACCTAACCTATATGAATCGTGTAGATAATTCGCCCATTCGAACGATTTACTTAGGTACTACTACTACTTGCTGAGTTATGTAGTTCGAAAATTTTGATTCGTTCCTTCATTTCGGATGTCATGCTGCGAAGCCGCGATGCGACGCGACGCGATACAATACGATACGATACGATACCGAGATTCGGTAATGACTCTACTTATCTGACTCTGACACTACGTTGCCTACTCGTTAAATAATAATAACCATGTAATACCGAATACCTACGTAGGTACTAGGTATTGGTACTTGCGTTAAGTATATAGGTATTAGGTATCTATGTATAAGTATGCTTCATCTATTAAGTGGTACCTATACCTATGTATGTATACCTATCCACCCACCCACCCAAACCTATATAGGTACAAAACGTTATTTAAGTACGATTACGATTAATCGGCCATCCTCTCGCTCTTAGAACCTAGATGCTTCCCGTTCCCGGTTCGTGAACGTTTATAGCGTTTGTTCGCGAATTAGTTCAGTACTGCCATGCCGTACTGGGCTGCCGTAATGCGCCTAATTAACGCAGCAGCCGGACACCTAAATGCTTAACAATACCTAATTTCGACGCGTATCTGTAGTTCTCTACCAACCACCCAGCCAGTTACGCTAAACCGACGCATTTTAAACAACTAAACTAAAGTACCTATACCCGTACCTACGTAAACGCTAGGTTGGTTCATTGGTTGCTGCAAAAATTTTTTGAAGAAATATTAATTTCGATTTTCGCATATCGCTTACCTGTGTATTTGTATACCTACTCTTTCATTTTGAATCAGTGAAAAGTTACTCAAGAACGGTCGAGATTGTAGCACAGGAAAAAACAGCAAAATTCACTGATTTTCAACGAATTTTCACTCATTTTTCAGACAAATTCATAAATTTTAACGACTTTTCAGTGAATGTTCTCACTGATTTTGTTATCAGTAAGTAATTTTTTTTTTCATCGATTTTGTTTTGTGCTGAAATTCTGACTGTTTGTCAGTACCACGTTTAATAATTTTAACTGATTTATAAATGAAAGAGCACGAGCACGAGCACGAGCACGAAACATGACGCCAAGACGACATGCGACACCGCTATAATACGTTTCCTCATTTTATGTGTTGTAGGTAGTAGATAGTAGGTAGCTAGGTACCTACTCATAAATTTGGATCACCTTTTTGGAAAATTTACTTCGTTGTTTCGCGAAGGGCTGTTCGTAATACAAAGCACGCGAGCGATAGGCATGTACCTATACCTATCATGAATGTATAGAGACTATGCGTGGCAGCCAACTGCAGGTACCTCTATCTATGTAGGTATACTTAATTTGAATTTTGAAATTCCGCAAAGACGGAAAGCGTAAGGCAAAACGGCTATGTATTCTAATTTTTAATGTGCGGTAAAACTTCAACTCATTGAAATTGAAAATTCGCATGTCGAGACAAAAAAATTGCAAATTACTCGTGCATCTATCTTCTTGCGTAAAATTAATCTCAGAACCTACCAGTTTTCGTAGGTAATTTGTATGTATGTAGTTACGTCATGCGTCATCGTCCGACGTTCCGAGAAAGTTCGAGTACCTACCTAGATGTAGATATGTATAATTACCTTCCCCAATTTGACGTTCCTACCCAAAGTACCTATCTTTATAGAAATGTTTGAGAGAAAAGTGTCTGCATCTAAATCTTTTTACTTTATAGGTAAGTATTACAAGATTCGAATTTTTAAATGAAGATCACAGGGAAAGAACTTTACACGAGAGCATTTCAAAAATAACTTAGGTAGGTATAGGTGCGGAATTGAAAAAAAAAAAATGTTTTTAGGATTATTCATGATTTTATTATTTATGTTCTAAAAACCATTTAAAATCATTTAAAACGAAAAAAAATATTGCTCAAAACTTCTTAAAAGTCACTCAACACGCAAACACGCAATGTATTCGAAAAATATTTCAAGTGGTTGACTCGTTTTTAGCGGACTTCCCGCTCTAGTTTTGTTTTTGTTTTTGTGTCCTCCTCCTCCTCCTCCTCCTCCTCCTCCTCCTCCCCCCTGTATTGTACGTAAACAAGGTACCTATACCTACATATTATACCTAGGTACTTACTCAATCTGTTTGTGGAATCTATTTGGAAAACAAATGTCTGCTTGTTTTTGTTTTTTTGAAATAAATTCTTTCCAAAATTGACGAAATTTTAAATAGGTAAATTCAAGTGAGTAGATTCCTACTTATGTGATTTATTTTTCACAGTTGTGCAAAAAAGTTTGGTATTTTTGAATAAATAATAAAAAAAAAAAAGGCAGCTAACAAGTTCCTCTGTCTCCTTCCAGGTTGTTGGCAAATAAATTTTGATCTTTTACAGCCCCTTTTTTGGAAAATTTTCAGTCTCACGTACTAGGTACTACCTAGGTATATATTTCAAAATGTTATAGGTACCTAAGTAAGATTATTGGGAGGTTGCGGTTCCTTTTTTTATTTCACGAATGATGATTTCCTTCTAAATCTGTTTAGCTATAGGTATCCCGGCAACCTTAGGTATTTTCATGTAAGTACATACATATAGGTAGGTACTCGAAAAAAAAAAAGATCCAATCGGATCCAGTTGGATCTGAAAATGCGCTTACGTTTTGGATCCAAATTGATTCAATGAAAGACATTTATGTATTCACCCCTTTGAATTGAGATGAAATTGGATTCTTCAGATCTCTTTTCAACTTTTTGGATCCTTTGGATCCTATTGGATCTAATTTTATAACTCTACCAAATTTGTTATCCAATTAGATCCAAAAAAAATCCAATTAGATCCGATTTTTTTCAATTCAAAGAGAAAAATGTCTTTAGGTACTTACTTAATTGGATTATTTTGGATTTATTTGTATCCATTTGTATCCACTTGAATTTACTTGGATCCGATTAGATCGCGCTGTTTTTTTGGTTTCAATTGAATCCAATTTTTTCACCGGGAAGGTACCACTCATTTAAAAATGAAATGTAATAGTTCTTATTAACGTACCTGCTTTTTTTTTTTTGGAATTTTTTCGGCTAATGACCAGAAATGGATCAAATAAAAGCTAACCATAATTACAGTAGGTATAGGTAGTAGGTAATATGCACGATTTGTTAACCTTACCTTGATCGGATTCATTTCACGAAAAGATGAAAAACTTGAGTTGGAGATGAACACAAATTCCGAAACGACCGAAGAATTTAATGGTGAAAAAAATCAAACTCTCGAACAGAACTAAATGTACGACGATGGAAAATGCCAATTACGTTGGCGTTGCGTCGCCTTATTACCGAATAACGTAAACGAAAACGAAAACGAAAACGAAAATGAAAACCAACTGCGAACTGTACTCACGAGAGAAAAATGTTTACTTGTCAACACGCATAATAGAATATTTCTATATATAGGTACCCCATCTGTACTTTCGCCGATGCTTTTTGTACTCCCTTCCAAAGGTAGCCTGGCGTTGGTCTTCCGCGGCTAGAAAATAAGTATATACCTATCTCTTGCCTAGCAATAGACGCGTTTTCGTCGTTGTCGTCTTCGTCTGTACCCGCGCTCGTGTCTCTCCTGCAATTAAAACATTCGTTTAATTAGATGGTGCCTAGGTGTGCTCTAATTAAACATAGGTAGCAATACGCTATACGTCGTATTCGACGCCAGGTATTATACAATACCCGCTATTTGAGCTACATTTTTCTTCTCCCTTTTCTAATCTGAATTTTATCTGCAATTTTTTCCAACGCCAACGACTCGCATCTTATTACTCAACCGTACCTAACCTAGCTTTACGATCTTTTACCAACTTTTTACGAAACAAAAATTTATGCAACAGTACCTGTACCTTACCTGACTGTAGCTATACACTTACGGTACCTATGTGTTAACTCGGCGAATACTTGACACCTATGAGTATTTTCCAATAATTTGTTTTAACGTCCTAAAAAAAATTATTTTTGGCAAAAGCAAAAACTGCGATGTAGGTACCTACCTAAGATTTTTTCTGTTGAAATTAAGATTTCATCTGCCTATAAAATTTATTTGCTTGATGAAATGTTCCGCCCAACGTGTAATTTTACTTGAATTATTTTTTGAGGACAAATTTTGGACGTATTTTTCTCCTAGTAACTAGGTAGGTGCCTCAATAATTTTCCTATCAGAACTTCATCAGCTGAAAATTCCAGGATCGTACCGCATGGAAAGTGAAGAAAATGTGACATTTCTCGTTGAATCGAATTAACCGATTTGGGTAAATGTTGACGGAAAATGGATCAAAGTTGAGGAAGAAGCGGTGAGATACAGCGATATCCGTATTATATACCTACCTATTACCTATATAATGTAGTATCCCCTACTACCGAGGGACATTGCAATTACCTTCGTATTACGAATACCTATGAACGGTCCCGACATGATGCGACGGAGAACTATTAGAGAAGGCAACGATCGCGACTACAGCGGGTACGGGTACCTACTACCTAGCGTGCTCACTGCTCAGCGCGTAATCATCGATCGTAGATCGTCCATTACCGATCGATTTCTATACCTACCTATTTGGTGGGTTGCGGGTTGCGGGTTCAATGCTAATTTAACGCGATCGTGAATCAAGTTGGGGTCTCGGTCTAGGTGAATTCCAACCTTTTTTTTTTTTTTTTTTTATTGTGCCACAGTCCAATTGGTGAGGCTAATTTATTACATTACCATCTCCATCATCCCTTATGCCGTAAGCTTATTAGGGTGAGGAGTGGTAGAATTATGGTTCACAATAACAAATTAAGTATAAGTAGGGGAGGGGTTGGGAAGTTTGGAATTGATATTAAGCACAGAATTTAGAATTGCTGGGTGGGGGGGGGGTAAATATATTATTTAGGACACTTAGGTATTAATTTTGAAGTGATTTTCATATTATTACGGAAAGTTGTATAGGTCGTATTGGTAACACATTATTTCAAAGCGGATACCTACCTATTGGCTGCATCGAGTCGGTGACGTTAGTGGTACGTAATAGGTATGTATTAGGTTTAGGTAGTACATAGGTATACGTACCTACCTAAGGAGCTTTAATTTTTTTCATTTTTTTGATATCAAATCGTGTCTCTCTCTTTCTTCCTCCCCCTCGCTCTCCTGTTATAGGAACGGGACATATCATGTAGACATTAAGTAGGTAGGTAGGTAGCTTTACAGTTCGCTACTAGGTAAACGTGCTATGTGTGGTACGTCTACGTAGTACGTAGTACATAGTACATACGTAGACGTACCCGAGGGCGAGGGAGCATTACGTATTACGTATTAGGTAGCTCTAGTTATGCGTACGACGAGGACAAACCAACACATGGATGCGTCTCGCCTCACCTCATCTCACTTTTTGGTAATATATGTATAGCAGCAGCAACGCTTTCGCAGTCGCGTATTCCGGTTGCTATACATAATATTTAGGCAAGTATACTGGAATCGTGGAATCTACCGCTACTGGAGTCCAGCGATGCGATGCGATGCGATGGCGATGACGATGACGACGACGACGCGACGACGATGTCGAAGCTACGTCGCCAAGTCTGTACAAAAATAAGGCGAAGTGAAGTGAAGTGAAGTGAACTGAAGTGAATTGAAGCGAATGAAGTGAAGTGAGGTGAACGCTACCTTTCTCATCGTACGAAACGAACTAATTAATATCGCGCCGTAATACACTCACGAGTACCCACTTATAGGTAGGTACAGGTAGAGGTACTAGGTACTAGGTAGCAAGGTATTAGCCAGATACATAGGTAGAGGTACCCAAGTATTTGTGCTTGTGGACCGGCTACCACGTCTACGTCTACGTCCACGTCCACGTTCACGTTCACGTACCGGTACAAGGCGGTAAGCTGTAATATACTCGTAATTAGTTTCCACGACGATAGTTCGAGTCTAAAACGAATATTTACTTTGTACGTCTGCGTCTATGTAATCACGATTTTATCGCGCATATTCTGAAATTCCGGCGACGGCGACGGCGACGGCGACGGCGACGTATTTGGTGCGTTGAAATAAACATTAAACCTGGAGAATAATCAAGCCTGTTAATATATTTCGTAATATGGTCCTTCTTCTGCGGCCGGAAGTACAATGCCGAAATAAAACCATAATGCTCGCGTAGATATGTTGATGTGCGCGCGTGTACCTATGAGAAAAACCGGAACAGGTTACCGGTTACCTAATTACCTAGGTATTCCACTCGTCAGCGCCTCAAATCTGCAGGTACCACGACCACGAGATCGAGTCGCGTCGCGCTGTAGACCGGAGAATCGTAAAAATTCTGAGATTATACCTACCTACGTATACTATGCATATGTACAAGCGCTTGTATGCATCTACCTACAATGTAATGTACTCGCATACACGTACACTAGCTGATGGAAGGGGAAAAAAACGTGATCCTTGATCTGGTCGAAAATTGGTAAATTAGTCGACTTTGAATACGACATCGACACCCTTCAGAAAAAATTCAATCTCCTTAACCCAAAAGGGTCTGAGCGACAGGTCGTCAAATTGGTACAGAACCGAAATATTCTGCTTAGCACATTTTTTCATATCAGGCTTCACTGTTCGAAATATCAAAAACAAAAAAAAATTTGCAAGTTTTCAACCCATCTAGTACCTAGCTAGCCTCCGATGAAATTGGTTGGTACCTACCTATAGAATTATGCTAGTCCCGGTTTCGAGAAATGTTAGACCGGTACAATTCAAATCGAATCTTTTGAGTGCCGTTTCAAAATCCTTTAAAAAGTTCTCAAGGTGTAATAAATTCATTTTTTTTGAAAATGACCCTATACATTTGAGAATTATTCTTAACTCCTTGGTTCAGACCAGACCCAGTTCAATTTTTTTCTAAAAAGTCCCCAGGGATCCCGGAGCGGAGCCGGAGGGAGGAGGGCCCCTTCCGGACGATTTTTTCTGAGCCGGAGGGACTTTTGTAAAAACCTCGGAGCCGGAGCCGGAGCCGGAGCCGGAGCCGGAGCTGGAGGTACTTGGAAAAAATTTTCGGAGCCGGAGGCACTTTTTAAAATTTTTTGGAGCCGGAGCCGGAGGGACCGGACCCTTCTCTCCGGGATCCCTGCTTACACCAATAAGTATTCCGTAAGTATAGGTATGGCAAATTCTAACCTATAACTAACAGGCTCAAGTTGATTAAAAAGCCGCAAACGTCCTTTGAGTGAAATGACTATGAAAGCAAAAACATAAAGTACCTAGGTATCCTGAAACCTTGCTACCTATACCTACCTAGAGTCAAATAACGAAGTGAACCGCGTTAGTAGGTATGGATACTCGATAGCTATAGGTGACGGTGAGTGGAGTATTGAATGTGATTCGGAATGGGTAATTGAAATTGAAATACCTAATTAATAATTACGTTTCACAATAGATACTTACGCTAGCTACGTGTATTATGTAGTTATCGTATCCGGACAAACATAATGAATAGAAATCAAAACTGATACGTAGAAGGGTAAGTAAATTAAAGCATCTAGAGCAGATGCACGAATGGCATCATCATTCGTCCCGAAGACAAGCGGTTTCGAGTTTGCCCAGTCTATACATATATATACATACATATGAACAGTCCAGTTCACACGTACGATCGTACTCTTATAGGAACCTAATTCAGCTCTACGCACAAAAATTTCCCTTATACCAACTGATTGGATCAACATGGCGACTAATATCAACCTGCATTAGGTAGGCAATGCAGGTAGAAGGTAGTGGGTACCAAAGTTAAGTATAGGTAACGGTCTAACGGTACCTATATAAACACTTACGTATGTGAGTAGGTGACCCTGTCGGAAAGAAGGGATCACGTGTAAAAAAAAAAATCGACGTCCTTTTTTTTTACATTTTTCGTCCAAATTACACCGAATCTGGACCAAACACGTAAAAAAATACATTTTTTTCCCCCACATGGTCCTGTATGTGAGTAAATTGACGTAGGTAGCAGATCTAAGTACTTAAATAGGTATCTACTGACCACTCGGTATCATCAACCTGGATAGCGATTAGCGTGCTACGTAAGTACAGGGTATCTGGGCATCCCATCCCATCGTACCACAGACATGACTGGGTATAGGTTTACTATAGGTACAGATGATGTAAAAATGTAAAATTACTAATTATCTAGGTACATGCCGTGCCGTGCCGTGCCGAGGTGATTGCATTCCAGATTTACTGGATGTGGATACTACATTGTATTCGTTCGATTTACGATGTCTACCTAAACCTATACCTATGTACCTACAACTGACTGTCTTCTCCTATGTACATCAGTAAGTTGGTACAATATTATACAGTATCGTTTCCGTCATTTCTTCCGTCTATCGTTGCGCTTCATTTTACTTTTGACGCGACGCGACGCAGGCGAATGTCAAAAAAATCGAATCAAGAATAAGGAAAACGTGTCGGTAAGTAGGTATTTGGGATGAAGCAATCTTAGGAGGCGGATCCAATCTAACAATCCCGCTGTCAAAAGTTAAAATGGGCTCGCAAAATGCTGAAAAATTCAAATTCGAGGCCGTCTGTCACAAAAATCGTTTTCGAAATTTTAGTGTCAACGTTGTCCGTTCCCATACAGACGGCCTCATTTTCAAAAATTCTTTCAAGGTTTTTTTTTTTGATTTTTCCAAAAAATTTAAATCAATTCTGCCGTAGAAATTTTATCCTCCGCAAATTGTAATTTGCTCAACAATAAAATTAATACGCAGCCAAGCCAAAAATACATAGGCGAAGAGAGCGGAGGGAGACTATAATCAGAAGAGGTAAGGTTTTGAGTTGAAAAATTTACAAAATGAGGTAAAGTTTTGTGGAGAAAATTCAAAAACAAATGTATTACCTAGGTACCTAATTTGGGCGGGAGAGAAAATCTGGAAAAACTGGAACTGTAGGTACCTATGTAGGTTGTTGGGTATCTCCGTATCTCGATATTTGAGTTTATGCGATGCTGAAGGTTGGAGGTTGCAGCGGCGCGGCGCGGCGCGGCGTTACGTTTCAAAAATAACACGAAAATGGAACTGCGAGTAGGTATGTATGTATGTATAGAATAGATGTACCTATAGGTGAGTATAGAGCGCATGTAGGATGCATGCATATTGTATAGGTATAGGTACCTATTATAAACGTTGTTGGTAGCCTAGGTAGGTAATAGGTATCTATAATTATACTCCAATTCCAACTCGGATGTAATCTAGCGCCTAGCATCCGGAAATAACGCCGCGCCGCGCCGCGCCGAGCCCGAGATTATACGTTCCGTTCCTCTCGCTTGCATTGCATGAATAACAATCGCAGCCGAGTTGGTTGCTACTTGCTGGTTGCGTAGTTGCATTCAAAGGTACCTCACTACACATACTCGTAGGTATAGGTACCTACTACCTAGTTAGGTACTCGTATGGTATATGTATAATCTACGTCTCGGCAAATTAAATGCTGCGATGCGATATGCGATGCACTGCGCCGCAACGCTGACGCTGACACAGCTAATTAGGTAAGGTATTTTTGGTACCTATTTACGTAGTTTCGGTACCTAATCTACTATATACCTACTAAGTACCTAGGTACGTATATAGCAAAGCGTTTCTGTCCAAGTTTACCAACGTTTTTTGATGAAACGAGCCAAAAATTCGGTTCAAAAACGCAGGTTAAATACTCATGTGGAAGGAATTCGCATCGTTGCCTCGCTATAATGCGGGAAACGAGATGCGCCATCCTCGTCGCTGTGTATGAGCACCACTACCTATGCGGCAGTTCCGCATACGAATCACAGTCGTAACTCGTAATACCTACGCACATGTACATGCTGATGCTTACTACTTTGGTGTAGGTGTACCAACCTACCTACCTACCTACCTACCTACCTATGTAAAATATACCAGTAGAGTACCGTACACGTATTACGCCGAAAGCAGACGATATTGGTTGCTTGAGCACTGCACCGCGTAAATACCTGCCTACCAATAATTAGATTCTATCCGTGGCGTATCGACGATTTTTGCCGGGTAAAAGTACATACCTATTCTGGTACCTATCAAGACTGTTCCGAGTAAATTTTATTCAAAAAAAGTTTCATGAAAAAAAATTGTGGGAAATTTAAAAGTTTTATTAGGTATGTAGGTAGGTATTGAAAAGATTTTTTTCTTTCAAGTACCCACGAAAATTGTGCGAATAGAAAATAGATACAATATCTATTGGTACCTACGTAATTTGTAAACTGGTCTTTCTCATCGAAAGTTTTTTTTTTTTTTTTTTCAATTCCGATCCTCTGCTCCTAATTTTGGGTTCCACCGCTGTCCCAGAGTAGGTAGAACAAGAACATGTATGTACTTTCAGAAACAGAAATCTGAAACATAAAATTATTCAAAAAATTGTAAATTAAAATTTCAAATGTTGACAATCGTCCTGCTTGGAGCCCGTTCTAAGGTCTAAAAACTAAATACTTTCAAAAATCAGGAGTAGCATATTCGAAAGGTTCTATAAGTATAGGTATACCTATCAATACCTACCCTTGTCCATTAAGGTTCCAATTTCGGGCCAAGGGTCAAATTACATAACTATAAAAAGTCGAGTTTAGCTTCCACGAAAATCTCAGTTTTTTGGGTGGTCTTTCACTCAAAATAAACCATTCCACCAAATTTGGTCCGAATCCAAGATATGTTTTTTTTCACTCCACCCTAATACGTAGGTACTCTAGGTAGGTACTAGAGGTACTCGGTACCCTACTAAGCCCGAATAGGTACGAAGTACATATTATGAACTTGCTCTTTCTACTAACTTTTTGGAGGTTATAGGGTTATTTTTTGCAGGTAATATACTAAGTACATGGTACTCGTATATGCAGCAGACACCAGAGCCAGAGCTATGATTCTCTCCGCTGCGCCATCGGCGGCACCTTCTATTAGGTATACTTAGTAAACGCGTTCGTAATCGTAATTCGCGACTTGGCGTCGTAAGTTATATGTAAGCATACTTATAGGTACGTACTACGTATTATAAGCAAGTTACAATTGGTCTTGGTTTTGGTGGGTAGTCGTGATCGTCGCAATCGTAATCGTAATCGTAATCGCAATCGAATCGCAATCGCAGCGGATTCTTTAATAATAACTACCTATGTTCTTATGATGAAGATACAGAGACGGGAATTTGATGGGCGAAAATATCTTGTTCTGTACATTACATAGGTAGGTACCTATACCTTTCTGTTTCTGCGAGTCTGCGACAGACGTTAAGCGATGGGCGATGGACGATGGGCAATGGGTAAGTATAAGGTACCTAAACCTATACTATGCGGACCATTACGTAACGAATCTTCATTCTTCGCACTAAATTATCTATGTTCGAATTTAGTTGATACCTTACGTACCTACATAAGTATACTTAGATACCTCTACCTATATATATACGTATGAGCGCTCTTTTCTTCTCTAGCAACAGTATTGACGACGCGACGCGACGCGACTCAGCACCATCGCCATAAACTGTTTTATACCTACTCGTGCTCGTGCTCGTGGTCGTGGTCGTGGTCGTAGTTACAGAATACAGATATCACATCACATCACATCACATCACATAGCATCGGTACGCTACCACCTAGTTGCAATCTCCACTTATATAACAGAGCACTCTGCGTGCAAATTATACTTACGAGTAAAAAGGTACTCGGTACTTATATTTGTACTCGCGCTGTAGTACCTACATTACATTATTATATAGGCGTACGCGAGACGCGACATCGACACGCATTCCATCTTCCACCTTCTGTCTTCTGTCGTCTATCACCTGCCATTGTCGTAATAAATAACAATGTACGTACACGTAGGTAGTAGGTACTTAGGTAAGTATACTCACGCTTACCGATTGAAAACACTAAAAACCACCGATGTAGGTATACCTAGCCTACCTACCTACCTACCTACACTGCATCCAAGTAAGTATTGCGGTATCGAATCAGTCACCATTCACCAAGCATAAAGTTCGACAATGTCAAAAAGATTTCATGGTATCGCAATTACTTAATCCTTTTTTTTTTTAATTTAAAAAAAAAAGTTTTCTCGACAACACTTGCACGAAAATTTTTCGAAAAAATCGCCAGAATCTGTTTTCGTGTAGGTACCTATAGTTACCTACTACAAAAATTTTTTGATTCGGCTACGTTTTTAAGTCACCGAATGAACAGTGTGCTTAGCCGCAGTCGTGAATCTTTTTGGACAAAAAAATATCAATAGGTACTCGCATATTAAGTACATATTCAGTAATTTTTGAAATTCTAAAATTAATTTACTCATTTGGCTCCGTTTTAAAGAGTTTTGGAATGCAACGTGAATTTGTTGAAAATGAAGTAATTGCAACGTTGCAACCTCTTCGTAAAGTGCAAAAAATAACACCGAGACCGAGGTAGGTAGTAAGTAGTATGTATAGTATGTACCTATACCTATTCAATCACCAAATCTGGAACATGTATTAGTTGGGTATAGGTAGAGGTACCTATAGACCTACAGAGTCCAATGAAAATAAAAAAAACACAACCGGATAAGAAAATTTTACGGTTGATCTCATGATCTTTTTTAATAGGTATTCGGTTTCTTCCATCCGGCAGAAAGAAGGTACCGTACCTTTGTACCTGTTAAATAGTTTGTACACGTAGGTAAAGGTAAAGGTATAGATATGATCGGTGCACTATACGTAGACGTAGGTACATATGTAGGTAAAGGTATACGTACCTATTTAATTTTATTACGATTACGATCACCACATCACCAGTCGCATCTCGTATGTTGTCGTATTCTCAAGACTGGCGTTAATAAAATTGCAGCTACCGCGAATCGAAGGCGTTTTATTCCGTCTCCAGTTTAGTAAGTATAGGTAGTATAGATATATGTAGAAACATAGAAATAGATAACGCGACAATTTTCTACTCGTTGCAGATAAACGACGAATAGGGTACCCACATATTATTTGCGCGTATTGCGCACCGTATACGTGGTAAAATCCAAGTGCAGGATAAACGAATAGCTGGATACTGGATACCTACAATTTTAAATTTTCATTCAAAAATAATTTTGAATTTTTCCTTCTTTAAACGGCGATAGGTACAAAATACTTGTACCTAGGTGTAAAAATATTGTGAACTGAGTTTAGTACCGACTTCCTACTTCCTACCGCATAATGGAGGTATTTAATCATTAAGCTTCGTAGGTATTTTTCAAATTCATAAATCACTTTTGAATACATATTTTTTTCCTCGACCATAACAGAGCACGTAGTACCGCTACCTAATAGGTATGTAGGTAGATGTACCTAACCTACTAAGTATTACGTAGCGCATAAGTACACACTGTCTACCCATTTACGCCAACAGCCAATACCATACGCCATGTCATGCATATACGCATATGCATATTTCAAAGACAGGAGTATAACGCAAAAAACAACACACGCAATTCAAGTGATAAGTAGGTATATGTAGGTATCTAAAGTAAGTATAATGTAAAAAATAATAAAATAAACGAATGAATATTGAAGACTTGAAAAACGCAATTTGTAAAATTTTAAAAATAAGAAAACTACGCAGAGATCATCTAAAAAAATGAACATGGGTAACCCCAAATAAAAACAGGAAACGAACGTCCTTATTTCGGTGCACTTGGGCATCCGTAGGTATAATACGACTTGGTAGACTCTCAAAGTCTCAAGTAAGTACCTAAGTAAGTGTAGGATCAAAGTGAAAATTTACGTTCATCTTGTTGAATGAGTACCTACCTACGCGAATTAATGATTTTTGGAATCGAAACGAATCATCAAACTTTGGTCGCACGCGGATAAATGTATCGAATGCGTAATAAAATTTGTGTAAAAGTAAAATCGCTTCGGTCACAGAAATAAAATAGGTAAAAGTTGAACTTGTACGTTGGCACATAGGCGCGAGAGCATTCAAGTGCGAGAGGTGGTTCCGACGTTCGATTCAAGTTTTCGAATTTTAAAAAGATATAGGTAATTATGTACATAAGTAGGTATAAAAAAATGATAGGATTAGGTAGGTATAGGTAATAATACTCGAGCATTAAAAAACTTTGTGACGGCTGGGCGCTGCGCTGCGCTGGGCTGCGGCGATGGCGGAGTGCACAGCTGCTCACCAAAAGAATCGTAGATGTACAATAGGCGGTATGTTGTACGCGCGGGTGGAATAAAAGTACCTGAGCGTCCTAAGCCGTTGAACTAGCAGAAGAGGTGGACGACGATGATTCGGACGAATCCTTGCACGTCTTGCGTCGATCCTTTTTCGGATAATAAATTAGGAAAATGGAAACTCCGACAACCAAAAGTATGCAGATCGCGTTCGAGTAAATCCACAATTTCGACGATCCTTCGCTTTCGTTTTCATCTGGTAAACATTTTAAAAACCAACGTGTAAGTATTGGAACAGGGCCTATTTTAAGGAAAATTTGGAACTACGCATGTACGCGTATTTTACCACCGCTCCCTTCAGAACGAAACGGACCTCTGGCTTTTTTGTGGAGGGGGGAGGTGAATAGCACAAATTCGATGACCAAGCTACAATTTTAGATAATTTCCCCTCTTTTTTATTGGTTCCGAATGGTTTTGGAAGCTTTTTTGGGGAGAGAATAAAAAATGAGGGTGGTGGTGGTGGTGCACAGTACACTTCTCGTACCCCATTTTCCGACGCCACTGTTTGTTCTCAATGAAGCGAGAACAGAAAATTTTGACACAAATTATGATCAAATTTCAAAAATACATATTGTATTTTAGGCCGAATATGAAATAAATTGAATTTAATTTTAGCGAAGCGAGGGCGAAAATTTTTGAACACCTCAAATTTAAGGTGCAATAAAATATTGTTTTGGAGTAATACTTGAAGTTGAATAAAAATTCGGCCATTTTTACTGTAAACAATTAGCCAAAGTTGTTGGAAAATTGATTTTCAAAAATAAGTTTTAAGGGGAAAAAATAACGTAAAATTGGTAATTATGTTCTATGTTCGGGATACGAAAAAAGTCACGTTTGTAGGATTGGGATATTTTTACGAAAAAAATTCCAAAAAAATTGGAACTGCGCATTTTTAATTTTGGAACTGCGTGTCAAGCTTTTGGAACTTCGCAAAATGTGCGGAACTGCGCCTTAAAATAGGCCTTGTATTGGAACGAAAATAGCAACGGATGGTGCTGCTCAATGTATGTATGTAGGTTCGTGTTTCGTGGTGTTATTACATCGTCGTATGAGTAAGTACTAATTAGGTACCTCTACCTACCTACCTACACACTTCTGCCTAATTGCCCATATACGAGTAGGTGTAGGTATAGGTACACGTATACGTATAGGTATATACTAATATACATATACTTACCTACTATAATAATGCCTAAAAATAACGCGCAAAAATCCGCGATCACGTTTACGTACCGAACGCCTTATCTTTTTCTTCGTCTATAAATACGGCCCCTGCTTCGGCATTTTCAACAGGAATACCTCGTTGGGCCTTACTTTGCGACGGAGTTTCGCTGGAATCGGACGCTGCCGCGATCTGCATATTCAAATACGACGAATTCGTTTCGAGCTGCGAACTGACGACGCCGACGGTCGAATGATTACGGACTTGAGCGGACTGTGCGATTGTGGACGCTGGCATCCGCGTCCACGGTCCCTTTCTGTCGTCCTCCTCTTCCGAGAAATTGATTTCCGCCGAATTATTCGTATCGTTGTTACGCAATAAATCTTCTTCCCAATCTGCCGAATCTTTCTACACGAATCAAAATCATTCCATTGATTTTATATATGTAGATGTACGTAGGTAGAGGTGGTACGAAAAAGGTACTATTTGATTTGAATACTTGATGGGAAAATATGTAGGTATACTAGCACTTACCATAGAAGGAAGAGTGATCGGTTCCGATATTTTGTTGCCATGTCTCAATACGGGTACGTGTCTGACGTGTCTAACGTATTTAGCTCTAGTTAAAAGAACAACATCTGCGAGAGTATCTTCATTTTCTTGAATCGCTGCTCCGAACCTACGAACAGGATACAGGATACAGGATACAGGAATTACCATAGCTATGCAGGTAGTAGGTAGTAGGTAGTAGGTACCTCTACCTATGTAAATAATGTGTGTAGGTAGGTATATGTTTCGAGTTTCGAGCGACGCGACGCGACGCGACGACACGACACTTGTCTAAAACATCGACAGTTATATGGTACTTGGGTAGGTAGTAGGTTAGATACATATACATAATTTTAAGAATACCTAACCAAAGAAGCGCCTACACTTCCTGCCATTTACCTATTACCGTACTCTACCTAGATATATGTAAGTAAGTAAGTAAGTAGAGTTGACTACCCACTCTACGTCAAATAGGTACCCTACCTACCAATATTATAAGGCAGGGGGTTGGCTAAATTAGTAGGTACTAAAGGTACTGTAAATAGGTACTAGGTACTCACACTTGAACGCAGCAAGACATTACGCTCGTCATCAACACAATGGAAATGCACTTGCGATTGAAACTATTCATATTTACCAAACGTGTCGCGAAAATCTGTCGTCTCGTCTACTTCGCCCGTGAGCATAAATCTGCACGTGATAAGTACCGCCGCGCCGATATCGTTATTAACCGCAAAGACAACGAGTACGAAAAGTTTGAAACGAAATTCGAACTAACTAAATCGTCGACGAACTGCAGGCGAAAGCAACGGTATAAAAGGCGAGTACGAAAATTTCACCGAAGGCACGTATTTTCATACCGAATTACGTTTCAAAATTAGATAAGTAGGTAGTAGGTACATAAACGCGGTTCGCTATATCTGCTAAAGCTAAAGACAAAGAGTACCTACGTCGGACGTACTACATACGTACACCGCTGCTTTTGTATCACAATACGAATTCGAATCCGAATTTCCAACAGTACATATACTCGACAAGTATTTCAAGTATTTATTTGTTGTATCTATTTTTTTCGTATTTACACCCTTTACGGTACTCTTCGCGGATACACTACACGAGTATAAATATGTATGTAAGTATTATGTATTATGTAGTACCTACATATGTACACAAAATACCTAAATACGCACTATCACGTATACGAGCTGATGATGTGATGAACCTATTCGGGGTGGAGATTCTTTTCTATCTGCGCGTCCTATCACGTCGAGGCATTTATGTCAAATTTATCCGCTTGTATAAGCGTAAGTCTAAGTATACGCATCGTTCGATATGATAACTGATAAGCTATATCTCGTCTGTGCGATAGTATGACGATTGGTAATGGATAATCGGATATCTGCATGAAACGATTAGGTATTAGGTTGGTAGAGGTACTACGTACTAGGTAGTAGGTACCTAGCTATTAATTCACAATTATTCCAATTTCCGATTACCAATTACCATACGTATAACTTATAGGCAATATAAACATAGGCACGTCATCTCATGGTACCTATATAGGTAAACAGAATAAACTGCTCAAGTTAGTAGGTAGATCTAGATAGGTAGGTAGGTAGGTAGGTAGGTAGGTAGAGGTACTAGGTAGGTAACTGGCAAAATATTCGGCGTGGCGGAATGAATGACTTGAAAGCTGAATTAAAATAAACCGGCTATAAGGTATATGCTCTTTTACTTATTGATTCAACGATTCCTCGGGTTCAATCGCGCGAAATTTCATTCGTAAAAAATATTGAAAATTCAAGATGTTTATCTAACTAAACTGTAATTATACGAACTAGTAAAATTTACATTCCAACCAATACCTACATAGGTAGGTATCTAATCTACTCTCCAATCCACTCTCAAAAATATTTTTGTCGACAATTTCATCCTTTCGCCTTTCCTTTTTTTTTTCTTTCCTGAGAGAGAATGAAGGAAGAAAGGAAGATCAATTAGTTTTCCTCCATTTCCTGACAAAGCGATTGTAAGAATAATTCCCACAAACATTGTTATTGTACCTACCTATGTACTTATGCACTTACTGCTGGTAGGCAGAGGCACATTACATATGTACGTTGACGTACCTATACCTACATATAGGTATACCGCATACCGTTCTAGTTGCCTTGAATTGTTGAATTTATCCGTGAACTGGTTCAAAACAATTAACATTTTTCATTTATCATCACGAAAAAAGAAGAAATTAAATTTTCCGTATCAATAATTATTTTTAATCGGATGCGGCAATGAAAAAATTGTTATCTCTTAATTACGTTTTCGTCGCGTTTATTGGCAAATTTTACGCTTATTAACTGACAAAGGGTTCAAACACTGGGATGCCGTTGTATGTACTTATACTGATTAAAAATATTCTCTTTCATTCGTACTTACGTGCACTTTTTTTTACTTCATTTTTCTTTTTCGGTTTTTCGAAAATTATGACATTTCGAGTCATTTTCATTTTCGAATCGATCAATTCATCAGTCATCGCGTCCCGTTAACGGGTTTTGGCGAAATTCTACAATAATGTATATTTAGACGCGCCAGTAAGTACTTTTTTAAAAATTTTTACTCAATCATTGCACTGATCGGTCTATATACATATATTTTCATTGTGATACCCATAGACTTTCTTTATTGCCAGCTTGTAGAACTTTAGAAATATTTAGGTATTTACGATTCCTCTGTGGTACCTACTTGATACATTCCTATATACGTAGGTATCGGCTTATCTGTCTATTTAGTATCTACCTATCGACCTACCAAAGTATTTTGTTTTTCTGCAGGCATGTTCAGAGTATTCGTTCACGTGAAACGCCTCAAAACTTTTTTGACCAACTATTTCCACAACTTGGAGAAGCTTAAAAGTCTCGTAGTGGCCAGTTTTGCCATCATTTTTTGCATTTTCCTTTTCTTCGCAATCACCTGGGGCTGCGTTATGTAAGTAGCCGAGTACCTACTTAGATATATTAAGTAAATTAGGTACCTACCCAGCAGGGCCTATTGCGTTCCCTATAAATCGATACCTACCTATCAATTAAGCATGCGGTATCTTGATAGGCAATACCTATTTTTGTTCATGTTTATTACGTTCAAGATGCAGCTAGGTGACATCTATGTATAGGTAGGTCAATGACATTGGCTGTTTTCGATATAAAACCCAGGTAGTACCTAATGGCTAATACTACCTATAAAGTTTTCAATTCGAGCACAGTCAAATTTGATGTACGGTAGGATGAAAAGAAGATCGCTTGGTAATTCCGAGTATTCGAATCCACGATTATTTTGGTAGTATTTTTGCCAAGTTGTATAAAATTTGACGAAAGACGTGCTTATATACCTATCTACCTATCTATGGTATTCTACAATTTGATTTTTTATTTCATTCGTGGGTACCTACTACCTAGTACCTACCTAATTCAAGTGCACAAACTTGCCGAATTCAATTTATCATTTTAGAAAAATATAGGTACCTACGCGTATACAAGTACCATATACCAGACTCGGATGCCTACAGATTTAAATCTGGCGTCTGACTGATAGAATAGTGATAAGTAATTCTTCAAATTTTATCTGCTCGCAATTTATCCATGATAAAAGGCACTGGCACCGCGTGTCGTAATCATTTTTAATTTAAAAATTAAATTTCAGATTAAAGTTGTTAACTGAAAGTCCGCTATCGAGAAACTGTAAAGATGTTTTCGCATTTGATACTCGTTTACGCGCGCGTACATTTTTTTTTAAGGGAAAAAGCAATTAAATCTTAAATCGTTGAAATCGATAAAATATTTTAATTGATCAAGATCAGTCAGTTTTTTTCTCGTGTTATCGATTTTTCTGCTCAAGTCTATAATCGGATAAAAATTATCAAGTACGATCGATTATCATTTTTCAAAGATATGCACATATAGGTACCTACCTATATTCATTCACAGATTTTCCTATAAATCTATTATGTACCTGTACCAACCAAATGGGTACATAGGCGTAGGTAATTAGGTATTATGAGTAGATTTAAATTTAAATAAACGTAAGTATACCTAAGTGAAGTTGTTGTTGTACGGTTTATAGAATTCAAGGTGTACTGTCCATATCAAACGGAGATGGTGGAAACGGTATGTTGAGCAACGCTTTCAGTAGCTTTAGCAATGGATTCGGCATGTTCAGAGGCAGAGATAAACAGGCCGGAGTGTACTCGGCTAAATCGGTAGAGGAAAATTTCATGTCCAAAAACCGAATACGAAAGCTCATCATAGATACGGACGGAGGCGTCGATGACGCGATAGCTGTATTCATGATACTGTCGGAACGTTTAAGACCGGCCAAAGTTTTAGCCATTACCACGGTTTTCGGCCATACAGATGTGAAAAACGCCACAAAAAACATTTTAAGGACGTTAAAAGTATTAGAGAAAGACAGAGACGTAAGTTGAACTTGATCGCTATTCAGTGCCGGCGAGAGGAAATGCGGGCCCGGTACAAAGCTTTTTGCGGGCCCCCTTTTCTTCAGTCCATTTTTAGCGGATTTCCCGCCCTAGCGGGAATCCGCTTTTGAAAACAGAGAATATATTATAGTCCGAGTGAAGCAAGGGCGGAAATTTTTGGTAAAATTTTGAAAAAACTGAAATTTTAGCTTCAGTAGGTGATTTTTTCGCTCATTTTTCACGTTATTTTAAAACAGTAATTTTTCAAGGAGCTTTCAGTCAAAATTATTGATTTTTTTTTGACAAATTAATAATTTTACAATTGAAAAAAAAGATTTTCAACTGAAAAGTCAGTGAAAAATTATTAATTTTCAAAATAATGATTGAAATATTTACTGCCCGAGCGAAGCGAGGGAGAAAATTTTTCAAAATACTACACTTTTTTTACATTTTTGTATAGTAGTTGAACAATCTCCTTCAAAGGGCCCCTCATGCGGGTCCCTCTTAAAATGCGGGCCCGGTACAAATGTACCCCCTGTAGGCCCTGTACCCCCCTCTCGCCGGGCCTGTCGCTATTGTGTATTTGTGTACTTATACTAGCCCCCAGGAGAATCAGCATCAAAAAATCGCTTAAAAAGAAATGTACATGTTAGTCGAAATTTTATGGCTGCATGAAAAAGTTTCTATATGATCTCCAGAGTAGATATGTGGAAAAACCCACCACCCCCAACCCTATTGCTTTTTGAGAGAGGGGGGGGGGGGTGTGACCCCTTGTGGGGGAAAAATTGTTTTGCGCCGATTTCGCTCAAATTTGGGTGGAAGGTTACGTGGGTGTAGAAGTACTCCCAAAAAAATTTTCATCTCGATTTTTAGAGGAAAACTGCACTGCAGGTAGACAGGTAGGCAGTAGATATACCTACATACATACATATAGCTAACTGTGAAATACTCAGATAGGTATAGGTATCGCATTACTTACAAATGACACGACAGACATTTTTATACATTGATACGACGCCACGTAGATAGGTACATATAAGGATACCCGCCTGCCATTTTTTAAGAGTAGGTACAGCACGCCCATCTGTGATTTTGCAGATTCCGATTTATATGGGTACGACTGTCGGTATTTTGAAATACCCGGATGCAAACGACGAACGCGAGTATTATTTCGGTTACGAAGGATACGGCGAGACTGGCTATCAAGGCCCATCGATTGACGATTTACCAAAATACCACGCAGTATTAGCCATCATCGATGCCGTTAAAAAATATCCAGGTACTTGCTCGCCTGTTGGCCTGTTGCCTTCCTAGATGCCGAATCTGCTTAATCATCTATGATCCAATGTACTTTACTTAGGTACTCATTTCACTGCGGGAAATTTTTGAAAATTTTTATAGGTGAAGTGACGGTTTTTTGCACCGGACCTTTAACGAACATCGCGCTAGCTATTAGAATATATCCTGAATTTGTGCGCGACGTGAGACATATTTACATTTTAGGAGGAAGCGTTTATAGTAAGTATCTGAGTAGCTATCAGACCCCAAGAATTTTTAAATCTTGGATACGGTTATTCTCTAAATTTGAATCAGTCAAAAATGCCAAAATTTTGACTGATGAAATGGAGAAAATCAGTCAAATTCCACTGATTCTCCTGCTAATCAGTGATATTTTACTGCCATGCAATCAGTAAATTTTTCCACTGATTCCGCCAGTGACTCAATTTGGCCAATTTAAATTGGTCAGTTTTGACTGAGTTAAGTAAAGAGAGTACCTACCTACGTAATTAAGTACATATATAGGGCATTTCAATATCAGCAATAATTTTATACTTACACGTTCGACTACCTGAACCTGCATCATTCAGCGTTCAATGGCGCGCAAAATAATTAAAAATTCGTTTAATTTTGTTTCAATGAAAGGCAAATGATATTGAGCCGCTGAAGAGGTAGAATCTAACTGGAGAAAAACGAAAAAACTGATACCTACTCACTTAATTATTTTATTCACGGCAAACCGCTTAGGCAACTTTATTAACGCTAATGAAAGGGATCGCCTACTAAAACCTAGAGGGAAAAGTTATTATTTACGGCAAACTGGTTATGCAATTTTATCAACGCTGTCAATGAAATCATTCGGCAGATACGCGCAGGGGGATGAAAAATTACATCGCAGGAATAATTTATGTAACGACCTCCAAAACGCTACGCTGACATACGAATGAGGGAGGAGGGACTTTTTTTTTTTTTTTTGAAATAATTGACTTTTACCGCTGAATATTTATCTTTACATTCGGCGCCTTCCATAAGGTTAATAATGTACGTATAATATATACCTAATGCTACCTATATGTCACGTAGTTGCATCCCCATGTAATATCTGCTGGTATTTTCCAACTGAAAATGAACTTGAGAGCATACGAGTATATCATACCTCTCTCTAATGCATAATATCGTTTTAGGTCTCGAGGCTATGGACACGAGCAACGAATTTAATTTTCAACAAGATCCAGAAGCGTTGAAGATTGTATTCGATCCGAGGATACAGTTGACTCGTAAAATCTATTTCGTCTCTTGGGAAAACGTATCAAAAATGAAAATTTCGCTGGTATCGTAATATTTACACGTTTATAAAATCGCCGAATTGTGTATTACACTTTTACCCTATCATGTATATATTTTTTCACGGTATTGAAATTATTTTCAAGAAAATCGTATCCTATGCACTTTGAGTAGAATTCTTCTTTCCCAGACTTAGATAGTCGGTAGTTAGGTACCTACTATTTCAACTCCCTCGATTTTAGGCTGTTTTTAGTAAATCTTTAAAAAGCAGGAAGACATTTTTGCAAGAAGAATAAAAGTTTCTGCTTTTTGCCTTACGTCACTTGCAGCAAAATACATATAACGGTATAAGCATGTGAACAAAGTAAAATTTGTACCTACCTACCTCCCTACCTACAATTGTATACATAGTATGTATACAAAAAGTCGACTTTTCTTCAAATCAAAACATTTGTGTAAGAGTGATGGGAGAATTCGTAGGTACCTACCTATTTTTTTCCTACTATTGCTATTAGTATTAGACAGTTATTCATGCTCTAACACATACGTAGGTATGCGTACTTATGCACATCTGCATACGTAGACGTAGGTACCTACAAAGATACTAGGTTCTTTCGATTCTTCTCGATACGTACCTAGCGTGAAGTGCGTATGAATTACACGTAGAATAGGAACTTCATTTCATTTTCACCAAACAAAATTCTTAGGTTAGGTAGTAGGTACCTATGTACAGTTGATTAATTGTACGTACGTGATGGGTACATAATCGATATGTACTTAGGTAATTCACTTGGCTTACAATTAAAAATCCATTGATATCATGTCATATTGCCTTTTGAAAACTAGCTAGTCGTAGGTTTAGTTAGTAGTTGCTTTGTTTTTCCTGCCATAAATAAATAATCGACGCATTTGGCACCTGGCTAGCGAGCCATAAAGTTGTGCAAACGAATACCTAACCCAAAATTATGGTTGTTATTCATAAAATGTGAAACGCGCTAGTCCTTTTTTTCTCTTTTCATAAAAATTCAAATCCGAAACCACTCATAGAACCGGCATTGTCTATGTTTCAGGACTGGCGCGTTAACGTTTTGGGAAAAATTAAAAGTCGAAAAATAACCACCATTAATAAGCTAGAAGCGAACGCCATTAATAATACCGATTCGAGTAAAAGTAAGCAATGGATTTGCCCGAGTGCTGTACTCGCAGCGTACTATCTGAAACCGCAAACAGTACCCGTTAAACCGAGAATAGCTATCCCTACTTTAAGCATTCGTAAAAGAAAAAATTCTTCGACCGACGTAGATGTTGCACGGTTACCGAAACTTAATCGAACGGAATTCCAGAGTATGTTAATCAACTACCTCACTTAAGACTGTAACAGTTTGATTTTCTAGAAGACAGTATTCTAAGCCAAACGCAATAAAGTTCCTAATAAACATTTTTTATTCAAATACACGTACTTAATAATACATCATGTTTTTCCTTCGTTCGAGCAGATGTAGCCTATTTTGAATTCGCTAATCGACCATCGATACTTCAATGGAATCGAATTAAAATCTGAAGCGAATTTTTTCTTCGATTATGGTCGCCGACAAATATGACTAAACAATCATTCAAAGTGCTAAACAAAAAATAATAATGATTTATTCACAATAATAATAAAATACAAGTACAACCGACGAGGCGACGACGCTGAATTTATAACGTTCGTATTCGTAATTCTCAACTTGTCTTCATCAACTCATACGCAAATATACATGAACGTATCAAACAGAAAAATTTCAATTTTCAATTCACTCCGAATATGCGCGGGTACCAATTGAAAAATTCTTTCAACACACGGTCCGCATTACATAATGTAATCAACCTCGTATCGATTATACATATTTTTGGCGTCATTTTCTATACGAGGGTATCCGGCAACCAATGTATCTTGATTGCTTATATACAACGCGTTGTATATCTTCCAGTACACATCCCGCACTTTACGCGCTGGATGAAACAGACCCTAAAAACAAAATGGGCCAGTTAAAAACAATAATATTTCAGTTGCATATGGACAAAAAAAACCATTCTTGGATTTTGAAAAAAATTGACGAGGTGGTTTACATTGCATGGAAACCCTTCCGTAAGTATTTTATAACCCATCTTCCTCCCCTTCACCTCCTACCATTATGGACTTTAGATATTTCATTTTTTGGTCTGAGAAATTGTTAAAACAATACATTAAAGTAGTATCAAATTTTTGAAAAAATGTCACAAAGTTTCGCAGAAATCTCAAAGCTTGAAAATTTAAAGAGAAAAAATAGTATGTTAATTTTTGATATTCAAACACAAAATAGTGTAGCAGAAGATAAGAGTAATTCAATTATCAGGTACTCGTTTCGACCATCTAATAATTGTTCACTTGTTCTACGTTCATTTTAAAGAATTTGTTACGGATAAAAATCGAATGTCAAAATCACTCTTCGCCCACAAAATAGAAATATTACTTCATTCGGTATCGACGTCAATGACCTTGACAATTTTCGTAAAAATACAAGAATGTGTTTTTAAAAAATGTAAATGCATTTCGTTCAGATAAAAACAAAAACTCACTTGAAGCGTGTACTGCAAAATTTTAATAGGACCTAAGGCTACTCTTAAGCCTTCGACACCGTCCAAGAACGCTTGAACTAAATGCGGCGATGTCTCGAAAACGTTTGGCCACATGTAATTTAACAAATGTATTAAAGCATCTTCGCAACCGAATCCGTATACTCCTAGAGCCATATGTTTGATGGCGGAACACGCTGTCTGTCTATGAACTAAATCTCTGAAAAGCAAAATTGAAAAACCACGCGTGAATATCAAAACCTTAGACGAGAGTATAATGGGAAATTTCGTACGTCAGATACCAGCGATTACTAACCTATCCATTAAAGCGTCTTGCAGCAACGGTGTAACTGCGTAAATGTAATCTTTTCCCATTTCGCCGATATATTCAAACAGAAAAGATAGTGATTTGAGGACTCCATTTTGAACGTTCAACTCGGGTACACGGTATTCGTTCATTAATGCTGGTAATACAGTAAAAGGTGAACACGTTTCCGCAACGATGGCAATCGCTACCGTCGTACAAACACGATTCTGACGTTCTTGAACTTTTAAATTATTCAATAACGTGGCTAAAACATCGTGAGGTCTGTAACAAAAAAATTACACGAGCGGATGTTACCAACTGAGAATAGTATTATGGGAAGGGGGGGGGGTGTGATGGTTTGCGATGGCGACTGAAACTTACCCTATAGCTTTGGCAATATAACCGAAAGTATTCACTGTCGCTCTACGAATAGCTTTTTTGTGCGCTTTCAGTAACTCTAGCAGTTCGAAACAAATTCTCATCCATTCTCTGGCTGAAACGTATTCCGGTCCTCTATCAGCGATACGACCGACTAAGTCTATACAGTTTTCTTGCACCTGAAACCGAGAAGATCGTTCAAATCGTAAATCTTTGTGTTAGCGGCATTCGTCCGCTGAATTTGTTTTGTACTTACTTTTTCGTGACGATTCTTCAAAATTGGCGTTAATCGCGGGAGCAAGTCTTTGATAGGAGGTGTCATTTTTGTCATACCGATAACATTGACGATGGCTTTCAAAGCACCTAATATACTTCCCAATACTTCCGGATATTCTTCACCCAAATATTCGTATAATACAACTCCCAAATGACCCATTAATTTTTCCTAAAAATAAAACAGATATATACAAATTAATAATTAATAAGCAATCCATTCGAGCATTGGTTTCGATTACGACGAGGGGGGGCGGTGGCGGAGAAAAAGTGAATTTCCAAGATTTCGTTAGATATAAAGAGGCGTACAAAAAGGTACGGCGTTAAGGCATGAGTCTACTCTATACACGATATAATTCGCAGACGCACAAAAATACGTACTTCTTGACAAGTTTTCATAACGACGGCAATTCTAGATATAAGATCGGCAGCCTGTTGACGTACTTTCGCTGATTTATTGTTTAATCGCCACAATATAGTTCCGCAAATCTGAGGTAAATACGGTTTTACTCGACGACCCAATTGATTAACAATCGTGCCAAATCCATTCAACATGACTACATCCTAGAACATGGCCGGAAAATTACAATTTTTTTTTTACAAAAGTCGTTTAAAAATTCGCCATTGCGAATTCGCGTCGAGTATTCAGTAAAATATAGTACCTCGGTAGTTTGTTCTTGGAACGCGTACAGAATACCGTCGATGAGCTGTTCTTCCAACCGCGAATCGACAGCGGCTGCTCCTAAATTTGTCATAGTTTTTTCGATGGTTTCCATGACCATTTTACGATACTGTTCGTTTTCGTCTTTCAAATCGTCCACGATGCGATTTATTATTTCCGAAGAACCGACTTTATTGGCAATTTCAACCGTCGTGTCGACCAACTGTCGATAATTTCGTCGATCTAACGCCATACGATGATTCCAGAAATGTTTGAAGAAGTGAGGTAAAATTTCATCTTTGATATACTGTGCTTCTACACCGTCAGTCGCACAACATTGTTTTACTACCTGCGGACAACCGCGAAAAGAACATTAGTTGCATCGACACATGCCGTTCATTCCGTTAGTTCCATCATTTGCACCTACCTTCAACACAATCTTTTTCATTTCTTCGTCCGGAGATTGAAACTCACGAATCAATATCAACATCACTTCTCGGGTATAATAATTAGCATATTCAGCGTCCATCAACGGAATTAAATAACCGATGGCTTTCAAAAAAGCGGCCAACCCCTAAAAAAGGTCATCGTTAAACACATTCGTAGATATATAGATAGTTTGATGCAGACAGAAAAAAGTAGATTGCCACACTATGTAAGAAATCGCGACCTACCTTTCCTCGATGCGTTCGGATACCTTTCCACAAAGGTTTCAAAACCGAGTCGAAACTTTCAATACCGTAGGGCGTAGCTGCTTCAGCTAAGGCTGCGATGGCCAAGGCGGTAATCGTGCGTACTTTTTGCTGTTCGTCAACCAAGCCGTGTTCAATAATTTCGACCAACGCTTTTAAATGCGGTAAAATGGCGCATCCCATTAGGATAGCGATCTGTTGCACGATTTTTATACCTGAATCGCAAATAAGAATCGTTATATATAGGCACAGTCGAACGTTGAAAAACTTTCTATAAAGAGAATGCGAAGTTACGCTGGGTTGCCTATACCCCCGCGCCGTCAGGAAAGTGAACTACTGAAATTTCCAAGTAGGTTTGTTATCGGATAGTTCCTAACCCTTGAGAGGTATGGGCAACTCAGCCGTACTCCGCAGTCTCAATTGAAAATAAAAGCGACGAGCTAGAAATAACATCTATAGTCTATACTCACCAGTATGTCGAGCTTGCCATGATTTTTTACTGCGACAGACGGCTTTCAAAAAAGGAAGCAACGACGGAATACCAAGCGCCGACGCAACCACAGCGAACGCTCGGGCTGTCGTATTACGAACGTATTCGTCGATATTATCTATGTCGGGACGCATAGTCGAAATCATCGTAGCTAAGCCAGCCGCTTTGGCTAAATTCGAAATAATCTCACGACCTTCCACGCGAGCGTAATAATCTTCGTCGATCAATAAAGGTTCGATTACTACTAAAATCTATAAAATACAAATACACGAGCGTCAGTTTTACAATTATTTCAAACGACCGATCGTTTTCTCGCGTAGACTTATCAATTTAGCTAGCTTACCTTGTGTACGTACGGCCTAACAAGATCGTCCAATTTATACAGCACTCGATCAATAACTTTGACTAGCAAATGCCGCTCTTGATCTTCCAACGTAGGCGACATCAACAATGGTAAAATCTGATTGAACAACGGACCGGCACCAAACTCTCGTGCCTTGTCTGTAATTTGTCTGAGAGCCGCCTTGCGCATCGGAGGCGTGCCGTTTTTGATTTTCAGCAGCAATTTCATAATTTTACGTTCTTTCTGCTCTTCCGGGCTGAGCAATTCTTCGTCGACATCGATCAACAATTTATCAAAGTACTGAGCGTCTTCCGGTTTCAAAAATGGTAAGTTTCCTTTCGGTTGGTCGTCGACGTATTTTGCCGATTTATCCTCCGATTGGATGAAGAAGCCGGTCGGAGTTCCGGCGATGGGGGTAGGTGTAGCTGTTAGCTTTCGACTAGGAGTACGTAACGGAATATAGCCGGATGGCGGTTGCAGGATTTTATAACCGGGTGGGAATAGAGCTTCTAATTCGTCATCGCTCAGCGGCCTGTTTCGTTCGTCGATTTCTCTTTCCCAACGATACTGTTGAAGTTGTTCCGGCGTCATCGAACTCAAATGACCTGGAAAATTATCGCGTAAAACGCGTTAAAAATTGTTTTTTTTTTTTTTTCAAAAAATTCATCGCATTTGCGAGAAATGGAAAAAAGCTGACGGAATAATTTTAAAAAATGTTTACTCCCAAATTTTTCAGAGACATGAACACAGTTATAGTCGAAAAGCAAATGATTTGAATTACCTGGAGTCGGCGTAGCCATTGCCATAGCTTTAGAACCCACCGGTGTAATACCGCCAGGAGTCATTAACGGAGTAGCGGATGCGTGAGGCGTGACAGGAGTAGCAGGAGTCATCGAGTTCATCATTGCACCTGGTGTCATAGTACCCGGTGTGCCGGACATCTGATTTGACGGTGTTTCATCCCATCGCGACCTTCTTTTACTGGCTCCGGGAGTAGGAGTTTCTTGAATTAAATCACCGCCAGTTCGATCGGTTCTCGGAGTTTCAGCCCAACCGCTATGAGCCGGTGTTTCTGCAGCATAAGCATATACAAATTAAAACACGTAAATATCGATTGGTAATATATAGCAGATAATGAATTGTGATCGCTTTCTGTTCGCTGATCGCACTAACCTCTTTCCGTTCTCGGCGTTTCGTCCCAACGATTACGACGAACCGAAGCCTTTTCTCCGCTTATCAACGGCGTTTCTCGACCAGGAGTCGCGTGAGCCGGAGTCGCATCCCAAATTCGAGCGCTAGGAGTAGCGCCCGGTGTTTCGCTGCCTTTGGCGTAGGCCGGTGTTTCGTCCCACCGCTGCGTGGCCGGGGTGACCGCCTGGAAAAATCACAACACAAATAATACATGTTTTCCAACAATAGGCACCTGACATTAAATAAGTCACCATCTACGGGGAAAACACGGAACTAAACGAAAACAATATACATTTTTTTATTACATGTATTCTTGAGAAATTCGCGATTTTTGAAAATTAATTAAAAATCGAGTATTGAACATGCAGGGTTTGTTTTTGTTTTAAATGGCAGAGTAAATCGTCCTCTTTTTCGAATAATTTTTCTCTGGTTTCTTACTCCGCTTGTTAACTGAAAAAAATTGAATCAACGTAAGTATCTTTTACATGTTTTTGTAGTACCGTACAACGCGTACAACGAAAGAATACCAGTTTTCCCCTACTCCAGCTCGGCGTTCTTGTCGTTTTCTTTTTACTCTTTCATTTAGAACAAAAACGAACCCTGCACGTTCAGTACTCGATTTTCAATTAATTTTCAAAAATCTCGAATTTCTCATAAGAATACATACGTAAACGAAAAAGTTATCATGTTTTCGTTTTTGAAGCAGCGCTCCTTGCAGGAGGTGCCGGTTGCGTATAGAAAAATGATATTTCTAGCAATATCGTAAAGACGTAAACCGTAATACGCACATCATCTTTTTCCCAAGTCGACTCGACTGGTACCGAAATAGCCTTTTTTTTGGCGGGAACGGCGGCCACACCGTCGGCTGTTTTATCCCAGCGACCCCGTTTCTTCCCAACAACTGCCGTCGGTTCTTCGCTTACAACCGGTTTCAACGTACCGTCTTTTGCCTTTTCCAGTAATTTCTTTCGAACCTGTGCGAAGAAAACGCAAACAAGCGATTAATTCATGACAGATGTTGGTGTTCGGTAACAGAAAATGCAACACTCACGTCCGATTCCTCTCCGCGAAGTTGTTGCTCTCGCATGATTTCGCTGTACGTTCTAGAGCCGACATCTGGAGTTTTACCACCTACACACCAAAACAAAAAGCAGATTCTTAAAAAACAAATCATAAATCCGTACTTATCAATAAAAATGTCTCCTTCATTACGAGAACACCAGTTAATAGGTGTACGTATTTTCTCGTAACATAAAGTGTTAATTAACATTTTTTTCTTTTTGCGTTTCGTAAACAATAATCCCATTTGCCATTATCTTTTTGTTTTCATATTTTCGCAAAAAATTGCTCATAATTCGGCCGAATGATTGAATACAACTGGTGATTCAAATACACCATCATACTAATTTATTTGTCCAAAAGGCAATATTTCACTGCTTCTACCCTTCTTCAAATCCCCGCAAAAAAAATTGCAGAAAATATATAGAATACGATAATGAAGGAAAAAATACGAACGTAATGTCGTATTTTTTCCTCTCAACGTATAATGTTGTTCGGTAATTTTAAAATTAACGCTACCAACGTGTACGTACTGGTTCTTCCACATTTCTTCTACAGCGACATCCCATATTCTATGAATACAGCGTCAACCTTTTTTTTATAAACGACCTAGAAATTAAGCTGGGTTTTTAATTAATATTTTTCGATTGTTCCATTCAACACACATACGATTTTCACACATTCTGGAGAATTAGAATACGAAGGAACCTGGCAGTAAGCACGTTTTTCATGAACCGGATATGAATGATAAATTTTCACGTCGTCGAACGTGAAATGAAAACATTTTTCACGAGAAACGAAAAGTAATACGAGAAAAAAGTTAACGTATCAATGTAACTCGAAAAAATATTAGATATTAAAAATAAATTATTATTATTATTATTATGAAATCGAAAACGATGAAAAAATAATGAAAAGTTTGTAAATATCGAATCAAGTAGGTATGTTAAAAAAAAATTCCCTGATTGCCAAAATGAACCTCACAACATTATGACAATGTTGCAAACCGAAATCGGAGTATTTTTTTCAAAGAGACGTATCCTTCTACGTGCATGCAAGCACTTCGATGAATTCATCGATCAACATCGATGCATCGTTTTAACTAGAAAAAAATACGATTTGTTAATGAAACATTGTATCATTTATAAAACTATCGTAAAAATGTTTACGTAAGAGACAACGCGAATAATAATGGTACTAGGAACCTGAAGACAACATTGATGAAACCATCGTGGCACTTCGTAAACGGTGCTACTCCAGCTCAAAAGAAAAAATAAATAAAATTAGTTTTCCTTCAGTTTTCATTAAAACTAATACGTATAATTTAGGTAATACTACAATAACCTATCATAGCAACTTTTTGGAGAAAGCGGCAATACTTCAATAATAATAAACATGAATTTAACGATTTGCAACCACTATCGGTGCAAAGAGGGAGAACAAAGACAGCATTGAAGATCTTCCGGTACAATTTCCACGGCTACAGCTTTGTTTAAATGTATTAATAAATTTACGAGTCGAAAATCAATAAATAATACGAAAACTGATACTTTCAAACATTGAATAAAAATAACAGGAATACGTTTGATGGAATATGAGAACACAGGAATGTGGACAGGAGTACACGCAACACACTTATTCTTTCAAACATACATTCAGTCATACAAATTTAAATCCCAGCAAAATATTAGTAAAATGTTCACATACGATCTCATCTTATACAAATGTAGCGTACAAAGACGAGTAACAAACTACTTACAAATAATAAAACAAAATAAACGACATTATTCATAATAATTCGTTTGTTTTGTTTTTAACGTAGTATACATAATGTACGTATTTAAATCAATAAGGAAACAAAGAAAACCGAAACAAACCTTCAGCAAACGGATCGATACGTTCGGGAGAAATGATCATACGCCTTCTGTGCGCTCTATACTCGTCTTCTTTTTCCGCAATGGTTTTCGGCCTTCTTTCAGCGAAAGGATCATACATGGTATCAGACTGAAAAATTAAAAATTTAAAGAGTTGTAGAAAATATGCGGTGTTTTTTTTAAAATGACTTTCTCACGGTCAAGTATACTCACTTTTGGAACATCATTGAGAAGAGCAGCACTCGCTGTATATGAACGTTTATTGGGCATATATCCGACATCATTTTCATCCTCCTGTGATCAACATAAGAAGTGAAAAACTAATATTAAATAATTATAATTCAGATACAAATTAACGCTCCATCACTTACGTCCGCGTCATCGGTTGTAGCAATTGAAGTAACATATCCTTCAAATTTACCGGAACCTTCATAAATGTCGCGATCGTAATATCCACTCTCACCCAATCCTATTCCTGGATTTTCAGAATTCCCATTGTGAACTTCTTTCTTGCGAGACTGGATTTCTCGGATTTGGGCATCAATTTCTGGAAAAATTAAATAGTAGCTATTCAATACACCGAAATCGACTCTTGGGTAATCACCATCATCTTTCTCAATTATTACATCGTGTCAAAAAAGTAAAAACAAATGAATGTTTCCAAAATGTTTCGCAAAAATATACTTACCTTCGTGTGTACGAGGAATATTATTGGCCATGATTGCGAATACTTTCTTGTTTATCCAAAAACACTTTATAAAAATTGATACATTTAAAACCAAGAAATGAAAGCCGATAAAACGCAACGCCAATCTTAAAGAGTGGATCGAATATTAGTCTATATTATGAAATTCAATACTTATAAGCTATAATTATTAATTACAATCACAAAACAAATTTCTCATTCACTCATTTCCCAAAAATTAAAGCGATAGTTCGAGGACTTCTCAGATGATTTGATTCATTCATTGATTCCAAAAACACGCAAAATGGCGATGGACTCTTGGATTTCTTGGTCTTACCTAAATTCATCCCTTTTATACGCATATTCCGAATCTCTAACCGAGAATGTGTAATGCGTGTAATATAGCCTTCTGATTGGCTGTTATGCTCCTCCATCTATCTCTATCTTACATTTTACTTACGTTCTACTATCAATTATCGAACATCGATGATCGAAGTACCAACTACCAAGCAGTTGTAATATTTTAATTATTATTTTTGCATCAACTCAACTTTTTAGAAATTATATTTGATTTTTGCAGCAAATGAAAAATGCCATTTTTATCAAATGGTCGCTCACCATTAATGCCAATTTGTAATAATAATAAATAGTTCGAGTGCGAACTGCGAAGTACAACTACAAACTACTACGAAGTACCTCAAGTGAAATAGAGCTTGCTTGAATTTTGATATTGGTACCCTAGAATTGCAAATGGATTAAGATTTTTTGAACAGAAATGCAACCTTTCGGCGTTGGGAGTGATAAAATTAATGTTTGGTGCAAACAATGGGCGAAAAACTGAACACGAACACGGAATTAATAATGTGGCGAGTGAGATTGATGCTTTTGCTACGTTATTTGTGATGCTTTTGTAATTATAATAATAATTAACTGTTTTAAAAGATTAGTACATCATTGAAATCATTTGAAATGGACATTTGGCGATATTATTACTTTATTAACTTGGAGATAATCGAATCGGCTGATAAGAAATTGTGATGTGGGTGGAGCATAACAGCCAATCAGAAGGTTATTTTACATGCATTACACATTCTCGGTTAGAGATTCGGAATATGCCTTTTATACACGTATTAATTTTTATCAAGAAACAAGAAAGTTCGTTACTTTCACAATATCATCAACACACGGCATGACAACTATCAATATCACGCATCACATCAAATTACGTGACCTACCGTGACCACATCAAGTCAGTTGGCAAAAACGGATCATGTAGGAAGTCAAAAAAATTGAAACGATGAGGTTTTTTTCAAATTACAAATTTTTCACACCAAAACTTTACTTCCATGATCCATGCTTTTTGAAATAATTGAAATAACTACTATTCATGTATATCTAATAATTAATATTGTACATTTTTGTCGCCGTTACATATGTAATTGAACTCATATATGTGTTTGTATCGTAAAAGTATTTCTTGTTGCCACTAGTTCGTTTAGTAGACTCTCGTATTCATAACATTGAAGTAAGTACAGAAAATTGCATCAGTCATTAATTTCTTATCCATATAATATAATAGTAGATGTTCTCTTTATCAAGAGATAGATATGGTTTATTTTTATTCATTTCTTCTAAATATATTGTAGAAGGTTAGAAATCATGCCTGAAGCTGAAGTTGTATCCTCTACCGGTGGCAACGAAACGGCTGCTACTCCTATGTTGAAACTCAAAATAGCCGAGCAAATTGAGGTATTTGTAATGTTTGTTCAAGTTTGTGTCGTTCAGACCTGAGTTTGTGTTAATCGAATTGTGTTGTTTTATAGTATTATTTCGGAGATTTCAATTTGATGAAGGATAAATTTTTGAAACAAGAAATAGTCAAAGACGAAGGTTGGGTACCACTTACTACGCTTCTACGTTTCAATAGACTCGCTGCTTTGACAAAAGACATTGGAGTTATTCTTTCGGCCTTCCAAGAAAATCCTAGTGAACTGATAGAAGTACTCTTGTTCGTTTTGTTTTCGTGTGAAATCGAAACCATGTGTTACTATTTCAGTTTGTTTGTAGGTTGATGAACGTAGAAAATGTGTGCGACGCAATCCCGATCGTATATTACCTGAACTCAATGATGATTGGAAAAGTGTTGTTGCCCAAAGAACAGTGTACGTCAAAGGATTTCCTGCTGAAACCGCTTCCTTGGATGATATTTTGAAGTTTATGCAGACGTTCGGCAAGATTGACAACGTTTTTGTATGATTTACCCACTAGTTATTCGTTCGTTACTCAGTTTATTGCTCACAAGTGATGTGATTTTACGGTTTTGTAGAGAAGAAATTACTACGATAAAGCCACCAAAACGTGGAAATTTAAAGGTTCAGTATACGCTGCTTTCCCCACACGAGAAGAAGCCGAAAGTTTCGTTAGCATTAAATCTGTCAAATTTGCTGGTAATGAACTGATCAGGAAACTTCAGTAAGCATTTGAAATTCTACGTTTTCTTTCTATCAACTACCAAATCAATTTTCAATTTATGATAAATTTTTTTTGGGTCTTAGATTAGATTACATCGAAGGAAAAAAAGCCGAAAGATTGGAACAGAAGTTGAAATCGAAACAATTGGTAAGCCGTATGTTGTAATATATTATCTATTTTCATTACTTCGTTTCTAATCAGACAATTTATTTTTATTAACAGAAAGATGAATTGTTGAAAGAACAACAAGAATTGAAAAAGAAAGAACTGAAAAAACTTCCCACAGGAGCCCTGATTCTTGTTACCGGACTCACGAATACTGTTGGCAGAAATCAATTGAAAGATACTGCTAAATCATTGGGATGGGATGTAGCTTTTGTTGATTACAATACTGGAGATCCTACAGCTTATATTCGCCTTCAAGCTCAAGATTCTGCTAAACAAGTAATACTTGGGTTAATCAAAACTCACGTGTTCTGTCGTTCGATTTGACATCTCTTTTTTTTTAAAAGGCGCTATCGAAATTGGAAAACAATTCTTTCAAAGTAAATGATGTTGTCCTGCAAGCTGAATGTGTAGAAGGTGAAAAAGAAATCGAATTATTGAAGAAAATGGAAGATGATAAAAACACGATAGTCATGCAGCAAATGATGAAATTGAAAAACAGAGGTTAGTGTTCTATTTACTCTGCTTCCTTAATTTCGTTTCAAGTAAACTTGGACTTGATCCTTGTAGGGAAGAAATCGAAGGGCAGAAAATTCAATAAAAGAGGTAACGCGAATAATGATAAAGATGACGAAGGTGAAGATTCTCCTGGCAGTGAAGATGCTACAGACAAAAAAGATGAAGCTATTGAAGTTGATAAAACGTCAGACGATTCTAATGGTAAAAAACGTAAACCGGAAGATGAATCGGAAGATTCTGCTAAGAAATCGAAACCAGACACCGCATAAGACGTTTTGTTTTGTTGTTCTAGAGGTTTATAACCAATTTCCTTTTTTGAAATCATGGTGCAGTCCATGATGTATGCGATATTTGATAGGTCATTATTTGTACGTTCTTTTTTTATTATTGAATAAAAATCTCAAAAATTCGAAAACCTTGTTAACGTTGTTTCTTTTTGCGACTCATTTTTAAACGAATGTCTAGCGATAAAAAGAGATACATTTATATGAGTTACGCTAATGAGATTGTGTAACCCCGGGTCAGAGGAGAGAGGATATTATTGAATTCATACAGAAATGTTGTGTGAGGGAGTATTTCGATAGATTGAAATGAATCAGGTCTAGTCGAATCAATTCTGTCAAAGGCCAGACACCCTCATTTTTTCATCGTAGGCAATCTTTCTTACATTACAGCATGTTCAGAATTTTTTTTTTTTTTCAAAAACTAAATGAAATCGTGAGTTGATTTAATATGAACTGTACCTAAAAAATTTACATTCACATTGTTGGTTTGTTTGCCTAATTTACTCAAGGCAATGTCTGCAAAAATTTTTATTTGTGAATTCTGGAATTCTTTTTGAGGCTACGAAAATAATTGTATAACGATTTTAAAAATTTTTTGGTTTTTTGAAGTAAATGCTATATAGTATTGCTATTATACTATGAAATACACCTAAACCCGACAAACCACTACGTGAAAAATCGGTACAAATCGACCTCGATTTAAGACGATTTTTTTTTTTTACAAAATCGACAGAAATCGAGGTCGTAAAAAACCCTCCTTTCTCGACTCGAATCGAATCGATTTTTAACGAAATTGATTTTTTATAAAAATTTTTCCTACTACAATTTTTATAAAAAACAATTTCGTTGAAAATCGAGTCGAGAAAGGCGGGCTTTTTCGACATAAAATCGAGACAAATCGAGGTGTCGATTTTTGTTGTAGTGGTTTCTCGGGAAGCAAGTAGAGAAGGTACCTATTGATTTAATGGCCGTAAAAATTTACAATATGCTTCCCATACAAATTAAAAATATCCATAGGTAGCTCCCTAGAAATTTAAAGAAGAAATGCATAACTGGCTCCTTGAAAAAGTTTCCTTAGTATGGAGGAATATTTGGATGGAAGTGGAAATTCGTTTGATGTTATATATGTAAAATTTACCTAATTTAACGATGTAAGATTATAGGTCATAAATACTAATAAATGGATTATTATTATTATTATTAATGATGATGATAATCCGTGTCTCCCGGTCACGCGCCGCGTATAGGGACAGTCACATCAAAATAAAATTTCATTTCATTATTATTGTTGTTAATAAAATTCATTTATTATTACCTATTATTATTATTATTATTATTCTGTATAAATTCATTTTTTGATTTTTATTTTATTTTTTTCCCTCAGCTTTTTCAATCTGCTTTTCTCCTTATACCATAGTATATGTAATGGCAGAAAAAATTATGCATAAGACTAGACGATTATGCGAAAATTTCTAACGAAACCCGCTCCAATTCGAACACCAAAGGCGGTAACAATATTGTGCAAGCATCGATCATTCAGGTTGTCGGATTTTTCTCCCTGTAAATTGTATTTGATGGATGTGGCGCGAAGAGAATGTTTACATGCAGTGTGTTGACCTAGAAAATTTCGAAGTCTCGTCCTTGGCAAAGATTGAGGTCAAAGTATAATAAGGTCAGAGAGAGCGGCGCGAGGAAACATTACTACTCTCAGTCTCACGAACCTTTTCTTTCTCTTTTCATTTCTCTTCGTTCTATCTGCTTACGTTGTGCTGAGTTGTTACGTTCCCACTCCTGACACTTTTTTACGCTGTCGTTCGCAGATCCGTGCCGATCGGATTAATGATTCCAATTTACCCTTTACTTTCTATTCAATGTCTCGTACTTACCATGTTGCCAAGTCATTTGGATAAAAGTAAAACAAAATTATTCCATGCAACTTTACTTATGCCAACAAATTGTTTCGTGGATAGAGGCTTGTGCTGCCGCCGCCGAATATCATTTTTTGTCACCATCGATAAAATGTCTCGACTCGAGTTGATTTATTTTTGAATATCCACCGATTTCGACCGATTTGAAAAATTTTCTTCTTAAAAATGTCCAGAAGAAGTGTGATTTTTTGCCATGATTTTTTTTTAAAATTTCGTCAGGCTCGCTTCGCTCGAGCATTATAGCAGTAAGTACATAATTTGGCCACTTACTTTTTAAATACCTAGATATTCATTTTCTCGAGTAATGAAACAGTAAACGTGATTAAAAATTTTCGGAAGACTGACTAATTTGCAGAAAAGAAATGCCTACCTACGTAAATCAGTGAAAAAATTTTATTTAAATGCAAATCATTGAAAAAAAAAAAATTACTGAAAAATACGTAAAAATTCGCCGAATAAGTTAATAAAATTGATTTGATTCTTTTAAATAATCATAAGGCAAATTTGATAATAATCAGTGATTTTTCACTGAATAATGTTGAAAAAGCATAGGTACCTCTGAATCTGAATCAGTTCAATTTGAATTTGATAAAAGTTTGTCTTTTTGGATTAGTAAAATGATGTTTATTAAAATATTACAATTTTTCACTGTTATTTCTTGGTTATTTCAGCTAAGAACCACCAATTTTTCAGCCGATTTTCAGTTTATCAAAAAAATACATGAATTTGACTGAAATATCAATGAAAAATATCCCCCCCTCACATCATCAGTTCTATGACATATCCATGTCAAAATTCTCTGTCTTCTGACTAAACCAGCGTTCTTGAAAGTCAATTTTTCATTGAAAATTTTCAATACATTTTTTGAGAGAAAACAAAACTGTGATGGAAAATCATTAGGTACCTACCTATACCTATCTACTCGTATGTGTATGTACACAGTCAGTTATATCTCCTTCTGTCGGCGCGTAAAGAAAATGTTTAATTATATTTTTAGTGAGCTAAGTAGGTACTTGAACGAGCGTTTGAGCGCCTAATGTCAGCTTGCAAAAGTATGCATAGGTAGATACATACAATATTATAGGTATATTAGGTAGGTAGTAGGTACATATTACACCGGTTGACACGATTTTTGTTTCTGGGTCCTACTTGTGAAATTTGGGTCACTTTTATGTAACTAATGAACGAAAAAATATTTTTTTGACCAAAGTTTGCTTGGGGGGGGGGGCAAAAACTGATTTTTCGAGGGCAATAAGCCTAAATTTTTTTTTGGACCAATCTTATAGAAAATTTTACGGCGAATCCAATGCTGCAAATCGCAGACCTCCATCTCTTTTAGAAAAAAAAGTTACAGATCATTCTTTCCAAAATTTTGTGAAAAAATCGTATTTTTTGGGGTATTTTTCGCAAAACAGTGAAATTTGAGAGAAAAGCAAGGGCTTTAAGACCATAATGACCATAATGAGAGTTGTAGAAAATTTCACGGCGAATCCAATGCCGCAAACCGCAGACCTCTATCTCTTTTAGAAAAAAAGTTACAGCTTATTCTTTCCAAAATTCTGTGAAAAAATCGCATTTCATTTTTTCATGAGAAAGGCACAAAAATGTGATTTTTTTCACATTATTTTTGGAAAGAATGAGCTGTAACTTTTTTTCTGAAAGAGATAGAGGTCTGCGATTTGCGGCATTGGATTCGCCGTAAAATTTTCTATAAGAATTGTCCAAAAAATTTTTTTTCAAATTTTTTTGTAATGCTCAGGCTTATTGCCCTCGAAAAATCAGTTTTTTGGGCCCCCACCCCCAAAGCAAACTTTGGAAGCCAGGATTCCGCAAGGTGATGTATTTTGATGTCTAGAAACAGAATTTTGGCATGAGAACCCAGAAACAGAACTTTTTTTTTTGTCGACCTGTGTTATATTTCGGGAAATTCTGAAAAACGCAACCGGTAAGTAAGATATTTTATGACTTGTGTGCAATGCTGATGTACGTACAAACCTATTACTATCCTATAAATTTATATTATATTTTTCATCTAACGATAAGTAGATACTTATTGTATGCGTATGGTGTATGGTGCATGGTATACGCACATTTACAGTTGTACCCAACTACCTACCTACACTAGATTCAAGGCGATATGTACTTACTCATGTACTTACTAACGTTAAGTTTATCTTGCTTTATTGAATATAGTATATCCGGGTTAATGAAACAAAAGTCGAAACCGGTTTTGTATGCCTAGTTGTCTATCAGTCAGTCAGCGTGGTTAATGTAGGTCCATGAATCCTTCTCTTCGTATTCTCTTTGCAGTTAGCCCCGTCGCATCAAATTGCGTATTGTGTACATACTACATATTCAAGTACTCACATGTAGGTATTATAGGCAGGTATTTTTCCTTGCTTGGCGAGTTCGATTAGTGAAAGTATTTTTTTACTCTGCCATTACGCGTCTTTTACTCGCGTTTGTATAGACGTATGAGTAATTGAGTACTTATGGGCAACCTACTGCACACTGCACATAGTGAACTAGGTAATACGAGTACCTAGCTTACCTACTACCTTCATATAGGTAGGTACTTGAATTTATACAGTAGGTACTGTACCTACCTGCGTGTAAATGGCACCGTACCAATATTTTGGAAATGCGCTCACGTCGTGCAGGTAGCAGGAACTACCAACAACTACAAGTAAAATATGAGCAATTATTTGTTATTGCGGCTCTATCTTCGGAAATTCGTATTTTTCATTGAAATATTTTAACATCCGACGTGACACCGGTGGAGGTGTCATTTTTATATGTAAATAATCAAGAATTTTCAGCTGAATTTGAGTTGTTTGAGGCACTTCTCTGATTCTATTCCCCCTGAAGAGCCTAAAATCAGCGTTGACTCAAAAACCAGTTTTCAACTTCTAAACGTGGATTTAGCAACCAGATTCACAATTATACTTATACCTTATGCATTGATGTCTTGAGTCGATTGGAACTGTTTTCAAAACGATTCGTGGCGTCTAGAAAAATGTTTAATTTTCAAAAAAATTCCTGCGAAAAATATGGATTTGAACCGGCATTTACTCATTAATTTGGAAAAATTGTGCTTCAATTGATAAAATTAGGTAGGTACTTTTTCAACAATCCATCCAAACTCCAAAAATAATTTTTCGCTTCTCAAAATCTTGAAAATCAATTGAAAACGTGTAGGGTGCGTGGGTGGGTGGGAGGGGATAAAATTATACGGTATTTTTTCATACGTTGAAATGTTGAATAGGTGAATAGATAAGTGAGTAGAAGTAGGTACATAGGTGTAGGTTAGGTACCCAACTTGGCTGTGTTTTATTATTACCTATAAGTACGTATTATTATTATTATTATTATTATTATTAGGTAGAATTATTACGAAGACGATGAAAATGAAACGTTTTCGTGTTTACATCAAGAAAAGTAAGTAAAGAAACCGGATGTAAGTGAAGCGAGGCAATAGCAGCGACGCGACGCGACGCAGTCCGCGACGTGACAGATAAGCAATGTCGTATGTACTTTGAAAGGACGCGGACACGGACGCGGACGCGGCTTGACAAGATTCGTGTCTAGTCATCCGTACCGAAATCGTTGTAGAATAAACGACCTACAAAATCACCACCGCTTTAAAATTGTGTCATTGACTTTTGCTGCGGTTCTTATTTAGAGTTAGGTACGGGTACGTAGCTACGTACTACGTATGGGTATATCTGTGGATTATTTCAAGTTTTCCTTCGCCTCTCTGCTGGCCGTCTGCCTCTCTCTTTCCGACTCCAATTACCGCGAAGCCGCAGCCGCGCTTATTCGGTTTCGGATTCGGATTCGGATTCGGATTAGATTTGTACACTTATTCTCTTTGCTGGGCTTCAACACCGTGACTTTTTAATTACCTACCATTACTGCACATATTATCCACTTCGAATGTAATTAAACTATCTACCTAACTACTGACAATAATCGTAATTTGGAAAATCGTTTAACACGTTTAAGGTTTACCTATGTTTAGCCAAACCGCTACCTGCGCCATTCTACAGTCGAACATATATGTACTTATTCTTTCCTCTACTATACCTATTTCAGCTTATTGAACGCGTTATACCGCAAGTTTCGACGATAACTATTCAAGTATCTAACTACTAACTACGCGTATAGATAGGTACCTACTACTTACCTACTCGAAACCTACCCATTTACTCAATATTCATCGTGCAGTGAAGCGCGGAGCAGATGTACCTAGTACCTAGTACCTACTTAAATTTTACTCGGGCACATACCATAGCTGCTTGTCTTTCTTCGAAGAAATGGAAAGTAAAACAACAAAGCGACGAAATTTAACAAACATTTTTTATTAAAATTATTATAAATACACAAAGAAAACATTTTGCGATCACATGTTTGTAAAAAAAATGTACAAAAGTGTTACCCTTTGGTTGTTAAAAATCGGATTACTTATTTTACAAATATTCAACAAGCAATTAATAAAATCGTACCAAAGACCAAACACTCTAAAAAAAAAGAAATAAATAAAAAATAAGAAAAAAGTAAGAAAGAAAAATACTTATGGTATCTAACTATCGAGAAAGGGAAAAAACATCGAAACAGCCCATTTATAAGTTCACCGATAAATATAGTAGGTAATAAGTACTATAGGTTCGGTACCTAAACCTATCCATTTATCCATCTATTTATCTACCTATCTATAGAACGAGGTATTTCAGTATCTTGCAAACGAAAATCGAATACATTTTTCACGACGAAGGAATATAATAGGTAGGTATTTTAATCGAATCGCGTAAAATAGTGAAAGTTGAATAGCATCTTCTTAACAATTTAAGCAATACATTATGCACCTACTTGAAGTACAATTTTACAACAGCTTAGGTACCTATAAAGAATCAACAATTCTTATTCGAATCAGGTATTGATAAGTTTAAGCGTACAAATACGTACAATGTACCATATAACTCATGCGGGTATAATTTTTTCAATGTTTTTTTTTTTTTTTTTTTTTGAGGTAGGTAACTCATTACGAATTATTTCGTCGTCATTGATTGAACTTGTTTAAAGACAAAGTAGAATTTATGTAACAATACCTACTCGCTTATCATTAAAAACATATACATTTTTTATTTTTTTTTGTTGCGAAGTTGATTCGTTTATCTATTTACTTTACAAACGACACGACGTAAGTATATAAATAATTTTACTGGCCAATTTGATAAAATTAAAGGCTGATGAAATCGTTTTAAAAGAAAATTTGTCAGTTACTTGGAATGTCTACAATAATCTACGTAAAACAGAGAAAACAAAATAAAAATTAAAAACAAAATTCATTTAAATTAAAAAAAAAAGTACCTATGTACATACATACATTTATAAAATTATACAGCCCTATATTATCAATACGTAGGATTTAAAAATTTACAAAATAATACAGTACAGAGAAAGTGAGAAACGTTCATCAGTTGGATTAGGTATGTTTATCCCTGGGGCTTTAATTAACATATACCCAGGTAGGCAATAGATACCGGGTGCTCGATTAATTCTGGATCCCCCCCCCCAATATTTTTTAATGTTAAAAATCGATAGTTGGTACCTAATACTTTGTTCGAAATGGTCCAATCATAAACAAAATAGAAAGTATTTCCAACTCACGATTTTTACCACAAAAAGTATCGGGGGGGGGGGGAGGAGAAGCCAGAATTATTTGAGCACTCGGTAATTGGATGGAGAAAAATCATTACGGTACGATTTATTCTTTTTTGAAAGGAAAGTACAGTTAAAGTACCCAGGTGAAGTACTACAGAGAGGTGGAGATTTTTTCAACGTGAGAATTGAAGTTTGCTTTTTGGCAACTTTTCACCCATTACCACTACCTACAAACTTAATTGAGATCTTGGAGCAAACAAATTTTACCATTAATCTGTACTGTAAGGCATTCAAAAAAACGCAACTCATCTGCACAACAGTGCATACTATAAAACTTTTCATTTTTTAATATATTACAACAATCGTCCAGATACGTTGACCAAGTAGGTAAGTAGATGTTTTAGGTAGGTACCTATAAGGTACTACGTGCACTTTGTCAAATCATATTTTCGTATCGAATTTAGTTTTTAAGAAACAGTAATTTTATCCAACTCCTATTTTGGGTAATCCAGAATAATAAAAAGATACTGTATGGGTTCTCATTCCTGTCCATCGCGTGAAAAATTGATTCCGTTTGAACATGTATGCAGATTGTAGATGAATAACCGTAGGTATTTCGTTTCTCTAAATATGTACTAAAAGCTCGCACTCTATAAGCCATTTTCAGAATCAGAGGAACGATTTATGATTTTGTGATATGTGTCGAGATCTCAGGCCGATGAAACATGAAAATTTTGATAAATCATCAAAATCCTTCGTTTAAAGTCGTAAAATTATGCAGGTATTTAAGTCTGAATTCGCGAAAAAGAAATGATGGCAAAAACGCGTTTCGCTCCCTATAATTTCGCCCATTTGTGGTCGTGGTATCAACTGAACCGCCTAATCTCGTCTAAGCATCTTTGACATTTCAACCCTCTACCTTTCTATCTTTTTCATCCCCCCAAAAATGTGCGATGCATAATGGGTTCATTCTATGAAATGAGATTTTATACACAGTCCAAATAGGCACCTACCTAACCTATTTATCGACAAATCGAATCCCAAAAAAATGGATTTGCCGAATCACTTAAAATACCTACCTAAATAGCATCTAGATACCTATATTTGCAATTTTTTCCAAGTAGGTACCAAAGTACCAGTAGGAAGCGAGGAAAAAAAGGAAAAGTGAAAAAAACAAAATACCTATACTACATATAATACCTATCCGTACCGATCAATACCTAAATAAAATCACTATATATCACTTGAATAGGTAAGTAGAAAGTTTTCGTAGCGAGCATAAAGTCAGCAGTTTTAAGAAATAGCTATACTTCCTTACAATTTTTACCAGTCAAAAACGTAAGGAAAGGAAAGTTATAGTTTTTTTTGTTTTTGTTTTAAATGAATTCAAATATCTGTACAGATAAAAGGAAGAACAAATGAAAAAAAGAAGGTATTTTATACAATGAAAGTATACTTAGGTAATAATGAAAAGGAGGAAAAAATTGAAAATAAAAGGAAACGATTGAACGATCGACCGATCAATCAAGAAATTAATCAATAAGCAAACAAACAAACAAACAAACAAACAAACAAACAAACGAACGAATGAATGAATGAACAAATAAATAAATAAACAAACAAACAAACAAACAAACAATAAGAAACAAACCAAAAAAAAAAGAGAAAGAAATAACATGACATAAAGCAGGTAAAGGTATACCTAATATGAGAAATGACTAACATTGAATGTACCTATATCTAAGTATAGATGTACCTATCATCGAAAATATCGTCAATCGCGGCCCACTCGTTTATGAATCTGCGCGTGCTTTATAAGGTGAGCTTTTTGCCTGAAAGCTTTGCCGCAAACCTCGCATCTGAATGGTTTTTCGCCGGTGTGCGTGCGCAAGTGAACTTTAATGTTGGACTTGTTGAGGAATCCTCGATTGCAGATGTTGCACCGATGCACGGTCTTCTCTTTGCCCAAATTTCCGTCGTTGTACACGATGCTGGAGGCGACCTTGGATTTGGCGCGATTTCGCGACTTCTTGCTGGGCGTGGTGGTGTGCGGAAAGCTAACCTGCAGCTCGGGCGATGGCCTGGTCGAGCTGTGCACTTGCATGAAGCCGATATCGGACGTGCTGACCACGTGACAAGGCGGACTGAGCGGTAGGTACGGCGTCGACGAGGATGGCGACGAGCACTCGTAGGCGATATCCGGGCCGGATTCCTGCAGTTTGGGAGGACCGTTCTGCAGGCGACTTTGTAGCAGCGGCATATGCGGAAAGGTGGTAGTGGCGGCGGCTGCCGTGGCGGTGATGGCCGAGTTTATGATGCCGGCGTCGGCGCCGCCGCCACCTCTCCTGGGCTGACCGTGGTGAAGCGATTGCGGCGGCCCGGATTGGTTTTTCAGGTGCTGGGACGACGACGGCGGCGGCGGCGGCTGCGGCTGTTGCTGTTGGGGCGGCTGCGGCGACGTGTAGGCCATGACTTGCGAGGGCGCCGCGTTCACGGCGAATTGCGAATTGGTTACGAAATCGGCCAAAGTGTCCGGCGGGCAAAGCACATTGCCGGCGGCGGCGGAATTTGCGGCACCGTTCGCCATGCTGCTTTGTATGGTAACAGTGGTTTTGCCGGACGTCGACGAGGTGCTCTGGCCGCAATGGCTCACGATCCACGCGTCCAAGTCCAGCCAGCTGTCGCGACTGTCGTCGCCGTCGGCGTGATTGCCGGGCACCGTCGTGTCGGCCATGGCCGAGCTGATGATGGCCGCGAAATCGTCGTCGATGCAGTCGCTGGGTAGCCCGTAGTCCAGCACCGTGCTTTCCGACTTGATGCTGTCGATGGTGTCCATCGTCGACGAACTGACCACGTGATCGGTCGAATAGTACGGCGGCACGTTCACGTTGTTCTGGTTCGTCGTGTCCACCGAATTGTTGTTCGTTTCGACCATGATACGCGCCGAATTGGGCGCCGTCGCTATCGTGTGGTAATGGTGGCCGGAGATGCCGTTTATGCTGAGGTGGCCGGTGTAGCCGGTGAACGGCGGCAACGGTTTCAACTCGGCCAGCGTGTTGTTGTTGTGATGCAGAGAGGCGGCAACCGACGCCGCTGATGTCGTCGTCGTCGTCGTCGTCGCCGTCAGCAGCAGATCCAAATCGTCGATGGTGGGTTTTTGATCGCTGATTTCGTCGTCCGTGTCGCCGGCACCTAACGTCAATTTCGTATCTTCGCCGATTAGGAAATGCCTTACGTCCGAGTTGGTAAAGTCGTCGTCGTCGTCGACGTCGTTATTGTTGTTGTTGTTGTGGTGGTGGTGGTGGTGGTGGTTGTTGTTGCTGTTGTTGTTACTGTTATTATTACTGTTGTTGTTGTTGCTGCTGCCGTGATTGTGGTTGGTGTTGTTGTTGTTGTTAATGTTATGATGATGATGATGTTGGTGTGGATGATGATGGTGGTGATGATGATGATGGTTGTTGTTGTTGTTGTTGTTCCACGAATTTATAAGCAAGGAATCCACCGGCAAGCCCAACATTTCCGAGTCACCGCCGGAGAGTTTCATTTTATGCGCGACTTTGGCGGAGTCGTCCGGCGGCGCTCGATGCGGACTAAGCCACGGAGGATCCAACGTTAAATCGTCGAACTGAATCGTGGTGAAGATTTCCGTTTCTTCTTTTTCTTTTTCCTTTTCGGATTTTTCGTTTTGCGAACGGTTGGCGGCCGCGCAGCCAGCAAATACGCTTGTGAACAAACGCGGTTCGATACCCCGTCCAGCTTGTTCGGTGAAGGTCTCCGAGCTATGGTAAACCACTCTGGAGAACGGTATTTTACCGCCGACTAATGCTAAGCTGGCTAGATTGCCGCTGCTGCTACTTCTACTGCTACTGCGACAGCTAGTCCCGGTATTGTTTTTCGTTTCACCAGAAGCTGATCGGAGGCGGTATTCCAGTCCTTTTTATTCGCCAATTTTTTCTGCTGTCCTCGTTGTTGTTGTCGTTTTCTTCTTCTTTCTCCTTCTTTTCTTTCTCCTTTTCTTTTTTTTCCACTCCTTGTTTCGAAATTCTTTCTTTATTGCGGACGTCGTCGTTGTCGTCGTTGAGGACGCGGTCGATGTTAAGTGTGCTCGGGATATTTTAACGGATCTAGCGTGATTCTTACAAAAGCCATCTTGTTTGAATGCTCGGCAAGCAACGTACATTCGGCGACATTTTCCACTCGTGTTTTTCAAATGGTTTGGATCTCGGCTTATCTGTAACACAACAAAAAGAAACAAACCCGAGAATAGGTTCATTTAAAATATGTATTTTTATACACTACTATTTACAACATGTACACAGGAAGGTATATATGTGACAGCGAATACAGAAAGGGTGTATCGACCCAAAAATCGTGTTTTTTTAATTTTTAATTTTAATGAGAAATTTAGTATACAAATTATTCAAATCAACAATTTAAAAAAACACGATTTTTGGGTCGATACACCCTTTCTGTATTCGCCGTCACATATAGGAACTAGGTAGTAAAGTTCCATTTTGAGTTGGGCGCTCATCGGCAGCCCCCCCCCGCCGATAACACCCGCAATACTTGTCCGCAGACATCTGTATAAGATACCTATATTAAACAGGCCCACTCGATGAAATATGAGCAATAGTGGTGTCTTATACCTACTTCTATCTGTGAGCTATCTACGATTAGCTACACTGCAAAAATACTACCCTCCCACTCAAGATTACAATAAGTAGGTATAGGTTTAATAGGTAGATATATGTACAAGTTGCATGAAATGATTACCCAGCCACAGTAGCGACTTACCTGCTATTTACAAAAGAGAGGTACCTACCTAATTAAAAATTAAAATAGCATGCCAAGTTTTGATTTTTTTTCCTAGGTACCATTTCTCACTCTTCTGTAGTAGTACATAGGTATACGTATACCTTGTACTTACTTGAGTAAATAAATGATGTAAAAAGATTTTTAAATATGCCTGCACGCAATGCAGATAACAAAAATGAGATGTTAATGCCAAGCTTCAAGCCATACTCCTACATACATGGGCACTGGGCAGATACCTCGGCCCTCGGCATACTGTTGATGCCAAGAGGAAATAGGTAGGTAATGCTTTACACCTAAAGAGTAGAATGATTGATTGAATGGTGGAAATAAATTGAATTACCTATTAAACAAGTAAATACTCATTTAAGAAGTGTTTTGCAAAGATATTATTTTCTCGAGTTCGAAATCATAAAAATATTCCAACCAAAAAAGTATGGGAAAAAGTTGAAATTTTTGCTGAAAATTGGTACCTATTACCTACTTGTTTAATTGGTTAAAACTTGACAAAATCCGAAAATTTTGTGAAAATTGAGAAATCAAATGAAATTTGTTGAAAAAGCGACGAATGGGAATGGAAGGGGGGGGGAATTATAACACGTATAAATTTTCGGCAAAAGTTAGGCAAGCGCTGGAAAATATTGAACGTGAAGTAAAAAAAATACACATTTTCAAAAATACACATAATACCTATTATGTGACCCTGCTGAGCGGAAAGAAGAGCCACGTGTAAAAAATATCGATGTATTTTTTATTTTTACACGTTTGGTCCAAATTTAGCGTCATTTGAACTAAAAACCTAAAAAAATATATAGATTTTTTTTTACATACGGGCCCTTCTTTTCGACAGGGTTGCGTATTTTGCCAAGCTTGCGACTTGAAAACGGTACCTACGTGTAAACGGCTTTGGCAAAAGGGTTGCTTTCAAACGTGAAAAATGCTGAAAAGAAGAAAGAAGTAAGTCACACTACAATGTATATGTACCTTACCTACTATAGCTACTTACGACCATGAGTAAAGAAAAGAGGTGAGAATAGGTAAGTATAGGTAAAGGTATGTATAAGTGTATTACGTATAGTACTATGTACAGGCGTTACGACGCGTAGGCATAGAATGAAATACATAGTTACACTCTACGTTGTACGTACCTATTGAAATGTGTAATGCGATATCTACGTCTGCATTTTGCAGGTGTCGAACATGTACGGGAGTAAAGAAGATACAGAAGTTTAGGTATTATCCGCGCAGAATAGGTGGCTAAGTACTGTACACTGTACCTACATACCATATCTGCTATAGATGGTCAAGTGAATAATTTTTAGCGTGAAAACGGTTCCGTTCAGCGGCCATAATTTCATGGAATCATGAGACCCATGCGCTATGCACATACTCAGATAAAAATTGCAAAAAACTACCCGGGAAGCATTTTTTAGGTAGGTACCTAGACCTATGACTATGAGTACGTCCGAGTCATTACGAGTGGGTACCTATGAATGATCGCGTGACTTTGTAACAGTATGTAGTAAATTCGTTCGAAAACTATTCCTCTTTGTTTTTTTGACTTGCTCATACTACCTAATCATTAATCAAATGTGATCAGCTTATGCTTAGAAATGTTTCTCTGATTGGTAAGGCAGAAAACGAAGAGCAATTTTTACGCTGAAAATGACAAAAATTCAAAACCAACGACGTACACCCGCACCCGGACTGAGTAGATAGGTATGTTACACGTACGACTCCATGTGCCCATTACGTACGTCATGCCACATATATGTAGGTACCTGTATTCGTAAGTATAGATAGGTACCTAATTACCTATGTCACCTACGTATGCAATGCAGGTAAGCACTTTTTCCTCAGTCTGTATTCTGTAAATTGATTAGGAATTTTCCATCCCTAGGTAACGTTATGACTTGAAGACAAACGCATTAGGTATAGCTGAGAAATTTTTCGAAAATAAGTTGAGATAAAATCGTAGCCTCAATGTAGGCGCGGGTATTCCGGGTAGATAATTATTTTTATGAATTGTCTCGAGACGAAATTTACTTCTTTTCGAAAAATCACCCACCCATCTATTTATGAACAAATACATACGTAGGTAAACAAAATGTTTGATAATGAAAGAAGCAGTAGCGTCGGAATATGGGGTGCATTGTACCCCAAAAAATTCTGACATTCCGGATAGGGGTACCCCCTACCCCAAATCACATTTGATAGGCATTTTCAAAGCATTTAAACATTTAAAAACTTTTTTTTTTAGCATTAAAAACTCAATTTTTTCAAAGCTTTGCTCTGACTTTGCTCGAATATGAATAAAATCACAATAATTTATAAATTATTAAAAACGACAGAACAAAAAATGGTTCGTTTTGTCCCCTTCAACCAAAAATTCTTTTGGTATTTCAAGTCTCAATACTTATTTTGTATCCTCCAAAAAAAAGCTTCCGACGACACTGGGAAGAATGATGAAAAATTGTGGTAAATCGGTAAATGAAAGATAGGCACATCAAGTAGCAAGTAGGTACCTATGCATAAGGTATACTAAGTATACTTACATCGTATAAGTCGGTAAGTATTAAGGTACCTACCTAGCTATTATTTTTGTAAAAAAATATACCACGATCAATGAAAAAATTATTTCAAAGTTTTCAGTACCGAAGACACTACCTCTATGTTCAAATTACCGATTATTTTTTTTTTTTAACAATTAAAAACCAAGTCAGAATTGTTTGGTAATTTTTTTTTGGAAGTTTTGTTTTAAAATTTTTTGAATGCAGTGAGTGATTCGAGTTTTTTTTTTTGGACACCAGGTACCTATTCAAACTGATTTTTGGGACACCAGCTTCATGTAGGTACCTACTTTTGGAAATTTGCATCATCATTTTTTTGGGTAGGGAAGAGGGAGAAAGAGGGATATTATGTCGTAGTTGGATTCTTTTGAGTCGCCGTGTACAAATTAGGGATGTTGGTACACTGAAATAAATTTTTTTTTTTGGGACACCATTCGCCAACTATTCGATTTTTATTGACACTTTTGAATTATTGATATCATACAGGGGTGGGAAAAAGTCAGGTAACAAGTTTACACATGAAAAAAAATCGTATCTTTCTGCCGTGTTGGTAACACTAATTATGTAAAGTACCGTAACTTACAAATGACAAAAATTATTGGTCCAACTACACTCGTGGACATCCTGCAAGAAGCTGAGATTGCTAAAGTAGCACTGAACTAGGTTTTGTTATGACGAACAACAACTACCCTAATTCATGCACAGTATTCTAATAGTGTCACCTGACTTTTGCCCATCACTGTACAGTGTACTGTACATACATATGTATAGGTACAGTTTTTTTTTGAAAATTATTCGTCCGGTTTTTTTTTTTTTTAACCTAGTGTCTTTCTCTTTATATAGGATTTTTGGGACAGTATTCAATCACTGCTGAACGCGGTGGACACCAAAACTCATTGAATAGGTACTATCTATTTACCTACTCGTAATTTTTGATCAATAGGTAGCAGGTAATTAGGTATCTACCAGACTATGGCATAAGTATTTGTAATTTATAGGCGAATGGTTAGTTTGGTGAAAAATTTTTGAATCGTAAAACATTACCTGAACAATGTGCACGATATAACTGCGACCAATGGAGGAAAAGCTGAGATTCTTCTAGCTGACGTTCGGCTCAAATTCAACTCAATTATTCTGTAACCATAAAAATTGAAGGTGGGTTTGAAAATACGCTTTAACACTTTGAATACACCTACAAGTAGGTACATACAGTGACGTCGGAAAGTGGGGTGCATTGTACTACCTCCCTCCCAAATTGCACCACATAGGTATTTTCAAAGCTTTAAAACATGAAAAAACAAAAATGCTTTTTTGGCAATAAAAACTCAATTTTCAAAGCTCTGCCTTCACTTTGTTCGGCCATGAACAAAATCACAATTATATTTACCTATAACCTATTTGAGGCGACAGAGCGAAAGAATGCTCTTTTTCGCCCCCTCACTCAAAAATCCTGGTACTCATTTTGCACCCTGCCCCCAAAAAAGTTTCCGACGTTATTGTAAAAGTACATAGGAAATATGTGACCCTGCCGGAAAGAAAGGACCATGCGTAAAAAAAAACTCGATGTCTTTATATTTATGTGTTCGGTCCAGATTTGGTGTCATTTGGACCAAAAACGTGAAAAATGAGACATGGATTTTTTTCACACATGGTCACTTCTTTCCGACAGGGTCACATTTGTAACGTAGGTAGGTACCTAATACCCAAGTATGTATGTAATTGTATGTATGCATTGCAATTGCATATATTTTGAATAATTATGTAATCTCGCGTCAAAGTTTTCATTTCGAAGGGTGGAATACTTATCCCGTTTTTTGCATCTTACAACCTTTACACTAGTACGAGTACCTATGTAGATATGAGTTGTGCGAGAAAACGCGAACGTAAAATGCATAGGTAAGTACCTACTACCTACAGTGCGATCTCTAGCGACAGAGCCGATAAAATGAAATGAAAAAAATGTAAAAAAAATAATAATAAGACATACCTACATACATGAATAAAATTGCAGGAAAAAAGAAAAATTGAAACGAGAGTCGAGTCGATAAATGAGAAAAAAGGAAGACGAGACAGGGCGCCACAAATTTCGGCGATGGTATAAAGAGAGCAACCAGTTTTTTCTCTCGAACAAAGAGGCGATGCCGTCGACGAAGCTACGAAGCTAACCCACTGACCCAGTTCTCAAAGCATAAAACAGCAGTAGTATAGACAGCATATTATTTTGTATGTGTACTTGCGCCGAGCGACGTTACGTAGCGCAGCGCAGCGTACGCAAGGTACGAATACGAGTGAACGTGGAGTGCCCAGCTTGGCAGCCGGTACCAGCAGCGGGTAGTGCCATCGGAACTCGGACGTTTATATTAGTGTCTTCTTACTACTCGTACGTAGGTACTACATAGGTAGTAGGTAGTAGGTAGGTACATACATAATTATATTTTATTCAACAACTAGGTACATTTACATCTACACACTTACAAGCATACTGGGCTGGGTTGTCTCTGTTTTTCGATACAGCCACACAGCCAGCGTCGTCGTCTGCGGCTAGCAGCTTTGCCTACATACGTACGTCTACGCAAGCGTGGCACATTTGCCAATTTCCTGCTTAACCTATTAACCTGCTCCCGTACAAACTCCCCAGTACCCACGGTCTACGCCTTCATTGTCAAACAATACCAAACTATACCCAAAATGATGACATTAGTCAAAAAACTTTAGGGATTTTACAGCCATCGCCAATTACATAGGTACAACGTTAAAGCTGGCAGAAATTTTGGCTCTCGTTCTACTCGCGTTCAATACTTTAGCTGGCTAGGTATGTATTTCTTTTGATTTTGAGAACCGAAACTGCCCACTATCCCACCGGCTTTCAGTTTGTAATATTTTTTCCCCCACGTAATTATCTACATTTGTCAAAAAATTAATGTAGAGCGCACGCGTACCCACGCAATCAATTTCGATTTCGAATTTTCAACTTTTATCATCAAGTACCTACCTACCTACCTACCAATATGTACCCAAAGTTCCGAAGCTTCTTACCGTCGCAGATGCAAACATAATTATGAAGCCAAAATTTTTTTAAAAACAGAATTAGTGTGGTATGGCGTAATTCTTAGTTAAATTTGGAAAATAATGCTGCATATGGAGAAAAAAAATTTTCTACCTACATCTACATATTTGTTGAAGGTTCAACGTGGAATTAGGTTGGAACGACGGTACCTATTGAGCGCGCTTTGTAAAAAAGAAAAGAAAAAGAAAAGCCCCGAAAAAGATGTGAAATGTTGGTATGGCAAAGGCAAATACGTTGTTGACTTTTCAACGAGCATGGTATCACATTTAGGTAGCGGATACGGACATTTTATACCTAGCTAGTAGCTACACACGCACAGGTCGCAGGTATTTAAATCCGGATTCAAGTACGTGTAAAAGTTGACGTTTCGTTTAATTAGGCAATTGGTACCTTTACCTAATCAACCTGCCGACGAACATGGTCTACAAATTATTTGTAGGTAATATGTAGTATATTATGCAACAAGGGAGATAAAATGTTTTTCGACGAATTTTGAGGTTTATTGCACGAGCGAAGCGAGGGAAATAACTCAAAATTCGTCGAAAAACATTTTATCTCCCTTGTAGCATACTTGATAAGCAAGTACCAACCAACCAACCTACATATGTGCATATCGTGTGACGTACCACCTGGTAGTAAGGGGTAAGTAGCTAGGTAAGTACGAAGTATAAATAATGTCCACGAACGCTACACATAATGTTACCTCATACTTTCTCACTCCATCAAAAAGAATTGAAAATAGGTTCAGAAATGTTTTTTTTTTCTTCAAACGAATATTTTCAAAAACTTTCATTCGAGGGTAATATTTTCTCCTTCATCCACTCCAAAAATATGTCTAGGTAGGTACTAGGTACGAAATATTTTGGAAAATCTTTTTAAAATCAGTTTGTTCGTCGCGCAAAGCTCGTTCATTAGTTTCTCTCAAAATAGTTGAGTACATTGAAATGCCAATGTAGTTTTTTGATAGTTATCTAGAAACTTCGCTCCGGCCAAATTGAGAAACTTTCGCTTGAAACATCTTCATACGGGTGCTTGTAGTGTCAGGGAGAGAGGACGCAACAAAAGCCAAAGAAATTATTTTAATTCCCCCTGACGGACCCAGAGAACCTAGAAATAAAACATAAATTTTGACCCAACTCCCATAATTTACCTTGATTAACCTAAAATACATTCTTTAACATCGATTCGCGAATGATTCGCGAATTCCCCTCCCTTCCCCTCGAAAAACAACACACTATACTACATCACAGAGGCCAAAATATTCTGTACTTATATTGAATTAAAATTTAAAGCAATGCAAATCTTGAAATTCTCTGTGAGTATGATCATTTCGTGAAAATATGGATACCAAAAAAAAGTGGCATCGGTGCACATTTTCTCTTCTCCTCCGATTTAATCACAGCACATTACCTATTTCAACCATTTTTTCGAAAAAAAATTTACAGAAAGGTCTCCAAACACGATTTATTAGGCGTGTGCTTATTTAAAAACACCTACCAGATAAATTTTTTGAAAGAGGATACTTTTCACTTTGAACGTCAACATCAGCTGCAATGAACGAGAATAATTAAGAAACTTTGCTACCTCTCAATCCTCAAAATGACAAAATTGCATTCCTACTAGGAAAAATTAAGGAAAATCGCATTCAAACCGTTAAAACTCGAGAAAATTTCGATACGAATTCTAAGAATGTCAACCTAGGTTCTTGCCTGCTGAAGAAATCATAACCTATACTTTTCTTTACTTTCACTTTTTTAAAAAAAAAAGTTGAGCCCAAAAATTTGAATTGTTTATTGACAATTGCTCAATTGTACAACCTACATATTTAAATTGGACTTTCAAGCTTCAACTTCAAAAAAAAAATTCTTAAATAAAAAATGAAGGATAATTTTTGATTTCTACTGTTTACTGTTTAGTATTGAATTTTCGGTAGGTGTAGGTACATAGTAGGTACCAGTAAGTATGTACGTACTTATATTCAAAAATAAAATTCTTAAATTGGAAATATTGAAAAAAAAAAGTAAACGTTTCAGTAGCTAAAAAATTCTTGGTTTTAAATTTTGCCCAATTGTACAGCTCTCTTATCAAAAGATAAATTATTAGAAGAAGGTGAATGAAAATACATAAATGACTACCTAACTATAAATAGAAAAGGTAGGAGAGGTCTAATCTTTGTGCTACCCGATTACCGGCGAATAAAGTTTTTCTTCGCTACGTTCAGGCTCAAAATGTTTCTTTTTCACTATGAAATATATTTTTATTTCAAGCTTTCTGATTCCAATGCACAGAACGCTGACTCGTATTATAGACACGTTAATAAGAATCGAATCCACTTCCCTGGTACATCGTAAATGGAAGACAAGAGGATGCGTGTCTGTGAGCTGAACTTGACTGAGAGTGTGAGTGAGCAGTGAGCAGTGAGCAGTTTCTGATATTTTCTTGTTACTGTAGGGGGTAGGAAGTAGGTACTCGCAGATTCTCCTTACACTACTGTATAGACTACATCATACAAACGGGCTAGTTGACGCCTGACAGACGAGGGCCAATTAATTAATAATTGTTGAACTAGACGGACACGCGGACTCGGATCATTAAAAAAACGCGCTCATTTACCCCGATATCCAAGGGGTGCCTCGGTGCCTGCGTTTTATACCCGAATCCTCAGATAAACCACACGTGACCTCTACCGTTAAACATTTCGTGCCACACAGTTCGCCAAATGTAAAATTGAAGCGTCATAACTCGATTACCTTAAAAATGCCAGCCGGAAAGAAAAGGGTGTCGTTGAATTACGCCTCAAAAGTCCACATAGGTCCAATTTTGTTAAAGTTGATGAGAAATTTTTTTTAAAAAACTGCCGTCCAAGTGAGAGGAGGGAGAGAAAATATTTTTCAATCTCTTAATTAAGAGACAGTTTTTGGAAATTTTTCACGAAAATGCAAAAAATATTAACAAAATTGGGTTAAAGTAGACCTTTTGAGGTGTAATTTAACGACATACCTACCTTTCCCATCAAATTTTTCATCAGTAGGTAATCTTTGCATTTGGCACATTGTGCGCCGTCGCTCTACCGCACCGAACGATGACAATGTCTCCGCTTCAAAATGGCATCCAGCCAATCACATTTGACACCTTTTTGTTTAAATTATCGGTGGCGAATTGTATTGTGTACCTATTGAAAAAGCCAAAAGTTTCCGGAGCGGAGGAATCGATTACAAATCGGATTTTTTTCTAGTTTCAGTCTCCACACGTTTGAAATGTAAGAATGCGCGAATACTTTTAACTTGAAATTATGCTAAAATGATAGGTACACGTTACGTAGATGTTTGTATGGAAAATGTCGTCGATTTTATCGGATATTTTAGTCTGAAATGCCTATTTCATACTGGTTTTGATAACCTTCAGTTAGGTACATTAAGTTCATGGTTGTTTTTTTTAATAGGTATCTCAGTAAACTTTTTAATCAAATTCTTCATTTTTAGGGGTTATTCCCCCCACTCCTCCTCTTTCCGCACCTTGTGATTTTATTTGAAAAACGTGATAAAGTGTTTCACAAAATGCTAGGAATGAAATTAGGTAGGTAGGTGGGTATGTATGTAAGTATGTATGTAGAAGGTTCTCGTGTCGTACCTACACAAATTATTCGTATGTACATCATCGTACATAAAATACTTTGGTAAAAGCTGCACATTATTCTGCAAGGTTATATCGTTCGAATTTAGAGAGAAAAAGTATATCTATTCAGTTGGTTCTTGGTTCGTTGGTAAAAAAAATTATTGTTCTTAGGTACGAATGTCGCTGGCAGTGCGTACATTACATATTATGTAGGTACTTACTTGGGTTAGATAAATAATACGTATTACAAGTCATAAAGTGATGAGCAGATATATGCTAGGCCGCTAAATGCATATCGTACGAGACGACGCGACGCGACGCGACACACGTGTGTTGGGGTCGAGGAAATAGCCACCCCACCTTACCCTACCCTGCTACGACTGTACGTCGCGTCGCGTTGTCCTGTTACAGTGCGGTGCGGTGCGGTACGGTGGTGACTTGAACGCTGGATGAAGATTCAAGTCGATCGCGACGCATGGCGCGATGTGTCGTGATAATCAAATACGACAAAGGCCCGAACCGAAAAAATTTACGAGCAAGTAGGTAGGTAGGTAGGTTTAATAACAGTTCATATAAAATTTCATACGCTATTTGCTTAATTATCTAATTAAAATTTTTTTTTCTTCTTCTCTATTCTGCCTTTGCAGCGTGTCATTTTATTATTTATTTATTTATTTTTTAAATTGAAATGCTTTGCATACTCCTTACTGTTTATAAGATTATTTTTCCCTCTCACAATTTCATTGCTCCATCACTCCTCTTTATAAGCTCACAGGTATGTAAGGGGGTGACGTGAGTATTGAAACATTGTAGGTATCCCTATATTTTCCAATAAATTGTTTGTTTCGAAAAAAAGGTAGGTAGGTAGGTAGGTAGGTAGGTAGGTAGGTAGGTAGGTAGGTAGGTAGGTAGGTACAGGTAGGTAAGTGAGTAAGTGAGTAAGTATTTTTGAAAATGCAACGCGATGATTTCCGGCGTTGTTCGATGCGTATAACACGCGCCGCCTTCACGAATCATCCGAATAATCGATTAAGCACCTATCTGAGTAATTTAGTAATTCGTCACCGGAATCGCGTTTAACGTCCTTCAGAGTGTATTGGCGTCGAGTCGCGCCGCCATACCGAATACGAATACGAATACAAATACGAATAGCAAGGTAGGTACAGCTAGTTAGCTACCTTTACCCGGTATCAACATTTACGTTTACGTCCAAGTGTCCAAGTCCAAGTCTACGAGACGAGACGAGAAGAGACGCGACGCGACGCGACGCCCATTTTGGGATTCACTGACCCGTGTGATGCGCGTTTAATAGTTCCGGTACACCTACCATGTAACGGGAACATTTAGCTATAACCTAGTAACGCACCTGAGGTCCGAATGCCGGCCACCTGATCTACCATTACCACGTAGGTCTAGGTACAAATATATCTATCTACCTAATACCTAATACTTATATACCTACATAAGCATACATGCATATCTACGCTACCTACGAGTACCTAGTATCTATCGGTCTATGGTATTGGTATTGGTATTGGTATTGGTATTGTACGATACCTACTCGGTGTACCTCTACGGCTCTACCTCATCGGCGCTGTATTATATGTAGGTATTTGTGTGTCTTACGTAGGTACTTTGGTGGCTCTCTGTGGTGTAAGTATCTATGCATGCATGCATGCATGTATGTATGTATGTATGTATGTATGTATGTATTATTGTATTACCTATTATGCTTGTACTTACCAGTACCACCTGCAGTATGCAGTATGTACCTCTACCTACCTACCCACCCACGTAGGTGTAAACTTTAGCTTAGCCGTTGAGGTACCTCTACCTATATATTTGTAATGTGATACACTTTTTTATTTTTATTTTTTTATATACGTAGGTATAGGTGGTATACATACTTAGGTGCGAATATGGGCGCGAGTACTCGCAAGATAGGTTTAATATTGTGTCCGTGTTATGTACGTACACGTAGATAAAGGTTCGCTTCGCACGCTGGGTCAATGTGTTAGTGTTACTGCGTTACGTTCCCGCAGCCCGTAGCTGCCTAGCTGCAACAACAACAGCGTCGGCGAGCTTTACCCAATGTTCAATCTTATTTTGTAGCCACGAAGCGGATACGTTCAATTTCAGTGAATTTTTCAACTGCCTCAACAAATCAAGCTCTACGGACATTTTTTTTTGCAAGTATGCCTCAAATGCACTCTCTTGAAAAAAAAAAGAAAAAAAACATAATTACTCCTGACCCACGCGCCTGCCAGACCATCGCGCAAAATTATTGTTACGCAGTTTTTCCGTCGATTAGCATCGTGGTCGTTGGCGAGCCTTTGTCCAAGGTACATAGTAAAGCACAAAAATACACAACCAGACCCCAATAATTATGCACCGTACGCGTCAATATTTTACCTTTACATTTCGGCATTTTCGAGCGAGCGTCGCGGAACGCGTCAATTAAATAATTGGATAGCCTACGCTTAATTAAATAAGCGCGACAAAACGTCGACTCGATGCGATTTTCAATGCTCAAGGTTATGCGAGATGGTTCATTGGCCAGAGCTGTCATTCGTTTTTTTTTTTTTTCATCTTTTTCCCCGCTATGCACACGATTCTTCAATTTTCATCGTTGCAGTCAACAACGTTGTTACGAGTTAGACCTACTCACAGTCACAGTTTACTCAAGTGGAACCGGTGACTGTGTCGCTCTTAATCGTCAAGTATGCACCTAGGAGTAGGACATTCTTCATTCGTCAGTGACAAAATTGAAAATAAAGAAATGGAAATAGATGCGATAGGAGTTGCCTTCCACGTCTAATTTTAAAAAGCGCCCCGAAAGGCAAATTTTTTAGACCAAAAGTTTTCCTTGATACAAAACGTTGAATTTTTAAATGAAAGCGTTGAAACAAAAAAAAAAAGAGGCTTTATTGGCCATTTGCTATGCTATGCCCGATCGAAGGGAGGACATACTCTCAAGTACGTTGGTTGATGAGAAAATATTGAACGACTGTAAAACAAAAGGCTCTTCCTCACCACCGTATAGGCTTTTGGCTTTTTTCTACTTTGTATCTTCCCCCTTCTTTCAAGGAGAAGTTTCCAAGGTCACTGTGTGCATCTTCCCCATTTTGATATTGAAAAGATAACAAGGCGCTGCTAAAATAAGTAGACATCCTGAGTTCGTGTTGTCTGATTCAAAGATTGAAGTATGTATAATCGAAAAATATGATGAAATTTTAAGTTGCGGAATTCGCTGCCAATAAATTGCATTTTTAATACGTATGTACTTTATAACAGTTTCGTCTGCTCCTCAGAGAACTGCAATTTAACGAATATTGTACCTATTGAGTTGAGAAATTTTCGGGAGTAAAATCCTACGATTACATATATTAGGTGGTTTTTTTTTTCAAATTTTCAATCTGCTGCATTTTCCACTCTTTCCCCGTTTGAACGTCACTTGCATTAAGTATAAAACTCAACGTTACAATTTTTTGAATCTTCTTCGTTATTTTTTATTTGTTTCATCTCCATCTTTCTAGACTACCATTGTTCCTAACAAGATATGAGATATGTACCTGTGCATATGTAAGATGTCGGTACTCACCTCAGTAGAGGAGAGAATTATTGGATCACCTAGTCCGCAATTTTCGATGTAAGCTGCAGCAGAGTAGATGTAAAGTGTAATTTCTATTAAGGTATTAACTAGTAAGTATAAGTAGGTACCTAAATATTTTTGTTGGTGTCATGCATACGTCCGTGTGGTCCCTCCAAGGAATGCATTTACTAAAACGATTTTCATCAGATAGGTAACTGCGATCAAGCTCATTTTTGTACCCAACTTGCACAAAAAAAATATCAACAGGCTCGTACATCTCGCATAGGTATCAGTTTTGTTTTGTTTGTTTTGTTTTTTTCTCACTACGAGCGTATCTTTTTATTTAATAACATAAACAATAGGAGATCCAAAATACAATACCTGCACAGGATTGAAGGAAAAAAGCGGAACAAGGAAAGAAAGCAGGAAAAAAAACCTCGGCGTAAGTATACCGACGTAACACGCGTCAAAAACTGCTGAACAAAAAAACCAAAAAACACGATCGACGACGACAACGACGACAACAATGCGATACAATCGTTAAAAGCGGAACCGCATTTCAACCGAATCAAAACAAATCCTGCAGTGCAGTCCAACAATCGTAAGGTACCTACATATATCTGGCTATCTACGAGTAGGAGTAGTATCTAGTAATAACAGATCATTCAAACGACCTAAACCAGCGGACAGCCCTCGCCGAGAGAACATGGATATCCGACCAAGACCCTGCATTGTGCGATTTTTTACGCTGGTCCCTAATAAATTTTAATAAATGGATCAATGTCGACGATACCGTTTGTGAAAGAAGACACTTTTAACAGTTATAAACAAAAGAAGAAAAGTCGACCTTTGCGTATTTTTTCTCGTGGATTTCTTTCTCACGGAAATATGTTGTAAAAAAGATAGATAGGTAGAGGTACTTGTAGCTCCCACAATCTTAGATGCGAGACTTTGGACTACCCATACTTTGCCTCGCCTCGCTGCTGCCTTCAAATAGTTCGCATTCTTAAAACTTGTGCATAAATATACCTAGGTAGGTATAGGTACCTACTTATTATTCACCTACCTATATCCGTAGGTAGGTATCTTTGTACTTCGAATTTATTCAAGTAATTTACGAGGAGAAATAAAACTGGACATTTTCAGTGAAAACTTGCGAAAAGTAAGTGAGAAAAAACTGGGACGAGGTTTTCGGATTCTAAATTGAAATTTTCCTTCAAAATACCTACATATGTACGATCGAACTAAAAAAAAAAAAGGTTGGATGGAAGATTTTCAAAAAAAAAAATCCACCTTGATTTTTTCAATTTGATGACTTTTTGAATTAGAATTTTTTAGATGCTTCGGGTTTCACAGGTTGTCACTTATTCTTAAATTTCTATAGGTAACGTTTTGATGTTTCATCAGATATGGTACCTATCATAATCAACTCATCAAAATTTCCCAAAGTTTTTTCAAGTCCAATAATTGCCGGGGCATCTGCCGATTTCTTCGATGATTTTAAAACTCAAATATTGGGAGAAGGTCATACCCTACGCATTAATAAATCTGTCTGTAATATTATTTCTGATTAGTGTATACAAGCATACACGGAAAGGAAGCTATGCGCACATTTATTATTAAGTATTATCATTTAAACTGAGCTGAGCAAAGACAAAAATTTCAAAATTACCGAACTCTCATCAGTTATCAACATTTCGTCGTAATACCTACTCATTAGTTTATTTCATTATTTCAAAAAGCTGTCCCATAAATCAATAGGTAAATAAAATGTCAGTATCTAATATTCAGTTTGAGTAAAGGGAAAATAAAAATTTTGATAAAATCTAAAAACATGAAAACTTTTAATCAAAAGATATAATTTTTAAAATTTGTTACCTACTTAAAATTGGTTATAAAGACTCTTTGGTAGGTAGGTATATTGTAAAGGGACGTATAAGTGAAATACCAAGTTTTTAATCCTAGCTTTTAATTACTTACCTACTTATTTTTATAAAATTGTAAAAAAAATTTATCTGGTTCGCCGAGCCCAGGTTATACCAAATGATTATAATTTAAGCATCCGTGTAAAAAACGAACATAAGTAAGTATTCCAAAAATGGAATTTTACAAGAGAGTAAAATATTATGCTCAAGCTGTTTCTATTACGTATTGCCTCTGTTTACCAACTATGTATGACCATGAAATTGGCCACTTCAGTGAGCATCCAGAGATTATGTAGGTATGAGAAAGGCTGAATTCGAGAAAAAAATATATAGAATAGCAGTCAAAATTCAAGAAGAAAAAATTAAATGATTAGGTTACTATTTTGTTATTTTAGTAGAGTTCTCAGGGTATTTTCAATTGAAGTATGATACATGTACCTGCTACCCCTACCTTGTACTAATATAGATTTGCCTACACTAAGAAAAATTAAAAAATTGCGCAAGTTTTAAAAAAATACAATTTTTGTAGATGCTAGATACCTACACTTCATAAATCAAAATCAGTTAAATTTGGTAAAATTCTGTTTTGTTTAAAAAAAAAAAAATCATTGAAATAACTCGTTCTACTATAGGTATATACTGTATCTATTGAAGAAACAACTGGAATTCATTTTCAGAATGAGGGTTAAAAAATTCGGAAATTTCAAATAAGTACGTAAGTGACAATTTTTCAGTCCAAAATTACGAGGCTGAGAAACCTTAGAATACACCTACCAGCCTACCTACTTGAATACTTGACACATCGCACATCGGTAAACCAGAGGTAGACCATTTTATCGATAATCAAGTATTGAGTAAGTACTTACCTAATGCTTAAAATAATGCAGGAAATGGTGCATGAGAAAAAAAAATGGAAAAAAGTTGAAAAAAAAAACCAAAATTGAACCATTTTTTAGTTATGTACTTGCGCTCCATTTTTCTCGCGCAAGCTCAATTCATATCTCTGCCCCGTTTACAATATACATCGGTAGGTAGGTAGGTAGGTAGGTAGGTAGGTAGGTAGGCAGATAGGTAGGCAGTGGGTACCTATCTATCATTTTCTTTTTCCGCGGCATATTCGACTAGACAGTGAACGATTGTCGCATGTCGACGTCGAGGGGAAAATTATGATTTTTTGAGAGTATGTCACTTTCGTTCGAATCTACCTAAAATGGAACAACGACCGACGGATACCTAATTATTCCGAGTCGCATGTGGAACTTTGATAAAATTCGACCACCTTTCACGCTCTTACTGAATACCTAGTACCGGCCACCTACATTTGAGTAGGTATTAGTAGGTACACTTACGGGCCAGTGAATAGAACGCAAAGTACCCTACCTACATAGACATACCTGCCTAAAAACGCGAAATGAAGTCCGATGGCGAAAAATATATAGAAAAACGGAAAACAGAACGACAGGAAAATATCACACCAACTTGCAGTTTGTTAGATAGGTATTAAATACATTACATATACTTTGAGTGAATGTGTGTTAATCGGTACCTAATGGGTACGTGATTTTCGTTTATCAGTTTATCGCTCACCCGTTCTACCCGATCACGCTTCGTCTCCGACAAGCCGCACAAAATGCGACAGTGTCTACCGGACTACCGGCTTTCTTTCTTTCACATTCGAGTATGGTACCTACTGGAAGATACGTAGCTCACTTATTCGTAGTACCTAGAATCTATTTTAACTAGATTTCCGCGAACGACGTGTTTTTTTTGTTTTTTTTTTTTTTGAAAAAAAAAAACGTACCTAAATCGCACCTAAGGTACGAACTATACTTACTTCCTCACTACTTGGTGCGGTATCTAGTAAATGCTTTCCGAGAGTTGGCGCGATTGCCACGATAATACGATAGATAGATAAAACTAATCGAGAAACAGATGTAAGGCTACCTAGTTTTGTATTTTCGAAACGCCTTACATACCTGGGCATAGGCATAGGCATAGGCATAGGCATAAAGTACGTAAGGTACCAATGTAAGTACCGACATGTAAGTAGTAAATTGACGCATACGTCAACGTCTAGAAGGGTACTCACCGAGAAAAGAAGAAACAAAATTCGTAAGTAAAGAACTGGTAATAAGTGTTTCTGTGGGCCAACGTGGTATTTAGATGGCGATGGTGGCGAATCACAAGAATAAGATTAACGTACGATGGGCACAAATTTTCACTGCAGCACCAGCACTAGTAACGTTGGTAGGTATCTCCGCGCACAAAGTTCGACGAGAGGTAACTCAGTAGATACCTTTATTAACTCGCGAAAACGTCGATTTAAACGCAAAAAGAAAAATCAATCAACTACATAGGCACAATTATTATATTCGTCGGTAAACGATATTTTAATCGTGGCGAATCCGAAGCGTGGAAAGCACACCGGTCGAGCAATCTAGGTAGATATTCGTTTTTCTTCTATTGATCCGAGCTGCACTTTGAAAACTGCTGCAATTTGAAATATCGACGGTGAAAATTCGGCGACCAAAAAGTAGATAAACAAATGGAAACGCGAACACGCACAAGAGCGGTTTGAAGGCGAAACTGGAAAATGTGAAATTGAAAAACGATCACCGAAACGCCGAGGGTGCGAGGAGAAGGGTTGAGAACTCGCGAATTTCGAAAACACAAAGGCACAAAAAGCTAAACACCAAAAAAAAAAAAAAAAAACAGCAACGAAAATAACGAAGAAAACAAAAAAATATGGGACGCGCTTACGTCCGTGTCCGTCACCGAAGATGCGAACCTCGAGCAGACAACAACTAGCGACTACATAACTAAATAATACTTGACTCGCGAGTTTGGAAGACCAATGCCCTTGCGGCGACGCAACGTGCCCGCGTACCCGCGTACCGTGCACAGCACAAGACGTTCGAGCCGAGCAGCAAGAGCAAGGTAGGGGAATGCCCGGTATACTAACCTACATTTCGACGACTGGCTTTGGCTTACGTTAGTGCGTTAGTGGCAATGGCGCTGGCTCCGGCTTTGGCTTTGGCTTTGGCTTTGGCTCCGGCTTTGGCTTGGTTTATTATTCATAGCCGGCGTTTACAGCGTAGCGTGTGTAGCAAATGCTACACATTGGAAAATAGCGAGGTTCGAACCCCCCCCCCATGAGGACAAAAATTTACGTGAAAAAAAGGTCTTTTTAAGATATTAAAAATCAAATTCTCTCTGAGCTTCTCCCTCGCTTCGCTCGAGCTCTCGGGCATGAAGAAAATCTCGATTATTTAAATTGTTTACAATGATTATGCGAAAAGGGCTCCATCTTGGTAGGTATTCTAAATTTCCATACCTACTTTATACCTTCCCATAGAAAGCTTCTGACACTATCTTCGTTTTGTAAGGTCCAAATGATTAGTTTAATTCGGAAGTTCGAGCCCCCCCTCCCCATGAGAAATTTCTGGCTACGCCACTTTTGGATGAATTGCTATACTTAGTTACTATGTTTTCAATGTTTAAACGTAATTTTGTTTCAATACAATTTTTTACCTCTTTTTTGCGAAAGTGAATTGAATAATTATTTTTGTTACCTATAGTCTATAGAGAGAGTAAAACGCTATTTTACTCCCTCTCGCGAATCGCTCGAGTGCTTAAATTCGTCTTTTTTCTCCCTCTATAACAAAAAATATCGTATGCAACTCGGGAGATAAATTATTTTCGACAATTTTGAGTTATTTCCCTCGCTTCGCTCGTGCAATAAACCCAGTGGCGCATTCAAGAAGGAGGGCGGGGGCTAAGGGACTAAAGCCCAACCAAATTTCCTTAAGCTCGGAAAAAAGATTTTTTATTTCAAAAATAGGTATTTAAAAAAGTGCATTTTTTTCGTTTTTCAAACAGTTATTTTTCAAAAAATTTCCTCCCTCGCTTCGCTCGGGCAGTATTTAGTTTATTTATTTATGTTAAAAATTGATAATTTTTTTTATCAATGTTCGAGGCAAAAATCACCAATTCCTCAATAAATTGCCACTTTGTCAGAAAAAATTTATGATTTTTGACTAAAAGATCAGTAAAAAAAAAAAAATGGATAAGATTTTTCCTCTCATCCTGACTTCCGATATTAAGTTAATTTAAAAAATATATATTTATATATTTTTCAAATTTAACCCTGCATTTTAACACCCATGTCTTAATATTGACCGGAGGGGACGGAGCAGAAAAACCTTGCATTTTGATACCCATGTTGTAATATTGGCCTGGGCTGAGCAATTTTTTGTTTGCTACACATCGGAAAAATTTACTTCACCGGCTCTGCCCTTCCCCGCGCACCAACTGGTACAGTCGTATGGGTTCTTCATAATTATGAAAAAACAAAACGAAAGAGATCCTACATGTAGGCATGAAGAATACAATCATCGAAAACGAATACGAATGGACAAATATTACAAACGTAAGGTAAGTATACATGGATAGACGCGCGAGTAGGTAATTAGGTAAGTACGTAGACGTACTGTACGTATACTACGTACTACGTAGTACGTACGAGTACAACCGCAACCACAACCACACATGAAAGCTTAAACGCGTAGATACCAGCGTTTAGGTAAAATCAACGACGACAGAATACCAATACGTGTAGATATAGGTACGATTACTACGCCCAAGTAAAATGCGTACTAAGCTACGAACCTGCGGACGAGCAGGCCACGGACCGAGGAGGCGCTCCCGGAAGTAGGTCAACATCTCCGCGAACCGGATCCGGATATCTTGAAATGGTGGTGATGCTGCAGCACTGTAGCAGTAGCAGTGGCTGTTGTCGGCCGTCGGTTGTGGCAGCCGCCGCGCCGCGCCGCGCCGCTCCACTCCACACCGTCTCTGTCTCTACCGCTAAATGCCGAACCAATGATTCCATTTCTATGAATTGATATACCTGCCTACATTTTTTTTATGTAGTGAATGAAGTACCTAAGCGGGTACTTTACTTGAGTAAGGTACATATGTATTTACGAACTACGAAGACATGCAATTCTCACGTAATTTCAGAAAATCTGGCACTTTTTTCTTCCTTACATTTTTTTTTTCTTTTTTCTAAATACACGCTTTGAGATTGATACGATAGGTAATCCCTTTCAATCAACTGCAAGTGTTTCCCTCTCTCAAATCTTTCCACACGTTCTCCATCTCTAAGAATATCTAAATGTAAGTAGGTATTTACTAACGAGTAAGGTATCCGTATCCCAACTCAAAATAAAATTTTGTACGTAAATTAAAAAAAAAAAAAAATCAACTAAGATTTGGTAAATAGGTACCCTATTTTGAACTGTCGAATGGATTTGATGCAGTTTCGAGACGTTCCGGGACCGCCAAGAAATTTTGGAAATTTCCAGTGCGGGAGGAAAGTGCATAAAAATGGTCCATTTGAACTTGAGTTGCTATAATCGCGGATTACTGATAAGTATTGGCCATCCATTTGATCGAGTAACGCGAAATTTTCCAAAATTTGTAACTTGGAGTTCAAATTTGCATTTACTTTGGTGGGAATTTTTCTAAAAGTAAAATTAGCGAGTACTGCGATACGTAGATAGGTAGGTAGGTAGGTAGGTAGGTAGGTAGGTAGATAGGTAGGTACTAGGTATGCACTACGTACTACTTACTACTTGCTTGTACCCACTCGCACGTTGTCACATAGATAAAACCTAAAATGATGTGACGCGACGACGACAAAATTGGGTATTACCTTATTCTAGAATTTCAACACTTTCTCTTGCCGGATGTTGTTTAGTTGCAGCGTCATCGACCAGCGCAAAACACTCTTCTTTTACTACGAACTGGTACTCGCTAGCTGGCATTTCACCGCCGCCGCCGCCACTGCCGACCACGCGGATGCCACCGCACAGCGTCGCGTCGTGCCGCATCGCCCGCGCCCGCCCGGTACCGCGTACCTCTATCGCCTCTACCCACGGTGTACGATATTAATTCCACGACCGTGTTGGTACCAATACTTACTTTTTACGGTATTGGCGGGAAGCGGCCGTACTGCAAATGCTATATATAATACTGAACCGAGCACGACGCGACTTTCGACCACCCCTCCCCCTTCACCTTGAATGGCAGACAAGCGACACCCTTAACCAGCACCTTACCTCTGTAGGGGTCTGTACAGGACGACAGTGTACTGCATGCAGTGCTTGCTCACGACGCCGCTAATCTCGGTCTACGGGTCTACGAATGATTTGATTTTGCTTCGCATTTCGCACTTTCACTATTCAGACATGGCGACTGCGGAGACTTGAACGCGGGTACAGAGTTCAAGTCGTTTTACCGTGAGCTTCGATTCAACATACCGGCGCCGCGCCGTCGGCGGTGCGGTGTTACTGTAAAAGCTGTGTATTGCAATTAAATGGTATTCTTTCGCTGATTAAACGACTGGCCAGTCTTGTGCAGTGATCAGAAGGAAAGAGGGGTTCCACCAGGACTCAATTTTATTGGTGGGAGGAGGGGGGCACTCGCGAGGGTTCGCTAAGAGCAAAAAAAATTAGTCGTCGCTTCACTGCGAGGACTTCAAACATGAAATTTCGCCTATGTAATAGTCCGCAGGCTCATCCGCAGAGGTTAGCAGAGGTAGCGGTCGCTACCTCACAAATTTTTCGTATTCCAGTTTTTTCTTGTTTTTGCGTTTAATTTTTTAGATTGTAGAAAACAAAAATTGAAGGAAATGGTGAACGTAGGTAGACGATTTTTGATTGAGAAAGTCTGTCAAGCATGGATATCATCATCGGATTGAAAAAAAGAAATACATGATTTCACCTTCGTAAGAGATCTCAAAGAGCTTGTCTGAAGTGAAAAGAGAAAAAATTTTCATTGCGTATGTGACATAATTTTAATCTTTCGGGGAAACCAGTTTAGAAAATGCACGCCATTTTTGAATTTTTTAACATTAGCAGTGTTGCCATTACCTACTTACGTAATTCGTCCTTCCTTGAAGAAATCCAAAAAAAAAGTACTTGAAGTACTTTTTTAAAAAAATGGAGCTAGGCCAAACGGGGCTGATAATAGTTGGACCTTTTCATTTTATTTTGAAAATTTTCATTTTCAATAAATTCCAATTCATTGGTTTTTTTTGAGAGGGAGGGGAGGGGAGGACAAGAGAATATGAATTAGTACGTAAAGTAGAGTTGAATTACGTTCGCCAGAGTATTTTCTTGCTACCTCATCGGGAAATCTTTGCGGGCAGGCATGCAGGCATGGCATGGCAGTATGTTCAAAAGAATTAGAATGAGGGCTAATTGCTAATATATGTACTACGTAGCTGGTAGCTAACTACAACTATAGGTACCTACATAAAGTGGTAGAAGTGCCTATGCAAATTGCAGAGCTACAGAGTACAGACTGTGAAAAGTTATAAGCGACAAACGGTCGGTCGCCGCGTCGCGTATCGATGTATTTAAAAGGCGAAAGCGATTAGATGGCAACTGTGAGCTAACGAGTGGATGCTGGTATTGCTGGTCACTGATCGGTACCTAATCGCCAATCAGTAGTCACTACCTCACACCTCAGTACTCAGTACTCTGTATACTCATCAGATATACCGTGAATTACGTCAAACTGACGCGACGTATTTGTCGATTTAATGCGCAGTCTAGCCATCTATGTATAGGGCGCACAGCTACTCATACTGTGCCTACTGCCTACTGCCTAGAAGTATAACTACACTACCTGGGTACCTTGGAGCGTGAAGCATTTACATTTCGAGTATGTGCTTGTAGTAGCAAACTTACATGAATCGCAGACGAAAGACGATACGGCCAATACCAATGGGGGTGTGGGGGGGGGGGGGGGGTGGTGATGCGATTGGACAGAAGAATCAAAAGACGGTAGACGAAAGATGAAATGAGACGACGGACGACGACGCGACGAAACGGGACACGACGACGACGCGATGTGAATCCGCGTGTTGGCTACAGCAGGAGTCGGAGATACAGGGACCAAGTAACAAAGGATCAGGGTGGAAAGAACGAGGGGAGGTGTAGCAGTTGCAGAGACGGAGAGTCGGCAATCCGAGTATTTGTAAGAGAACGTATCTATTCTTAACTGGAACTGGAATTGGTAATTAGTATTTATTTGGCGACTGTCTAAAGTGCTTGCTGCACGCTGCCCAAGTGCTCAGTTCCTAGCCACCTACGTAGTACGTCTACGTGCGTACCTGGTACCTGGTACCTACTACATGTGCCTACTACATACGGGTGCCGAACGTAGACGTATGTAGAATTGTAGATACATACATACGTACGTCTACGTTTACGTTTACGTATGTCGTATAGTACGAGTAGTCGAGTATGTATGCTCGAGCCAGCAGCGTGGCGATGATATGGTACACAGTTACACGCTACACAGACATACATAATAATACAGAGCCGGCGAAGTAAATTTTTCCGATGTGTAGCAAACAAAAAATTGCTCAGCCCAGGCCAATATTACAACATGGGTATCAAAATGCAAGGTTTTTCTGCTCCGTCCCCTCCGGCCAATATTAAGGCATGGGTATTAAAATGCAGGGTTAAATTTAAAAAATATATAAGTATATATTTTTTTAAATTAACTTAATACATATCAGAAGTCAGGATGAGAGGAAAAATCTTATCCATTTGTTTTTTTACTGATCTTTTAGTCAAAAATCATAAATTTTTTCTGACAAAGTAATAATTTATTGAGGAATTGGTGATTTTTGCCTCGAACATTGATAAAAAAATTATCAATTTTTAACATAAATAAATGAACTAAATTCTGCCCGAGCGAAGCGAGGGAGGAAATTTTTTGAAAAATAACTGTTTGAAAAACGAAAAAAATGCACTTTTTTAAATACCTATTTTTGAAATAAAAAATCTTTTTTCCGAGCTTAAGGAAATTTGGTTGGGCTTTAGTCCCTTAGCCCCCGCCCTCCTTCTTGAATGCGCCACTGGGTTTATTGCACGAGCGAAGCGAGGGAAATAACTCAAAATTGTCGAAAATAATTTATCTCCCGAGTTGCATACGATATTTTTTGTTATAGAGGGAGAAAAAAGACAAATTTAGCACTCGAGTGATTCGCGAGAGGGAGTAAAATAGCGTTTTACTCTCTCTACAGACTATAGGTAACAAAAATAATTATTCAATTCACTTTCGCAAAAAAGAGGTAAAAAATTGTATTGAAACAAAATTACGTTTAAACATTGAAAACATGGTAACTAAGTATAGCAATTCATCCAAAAGTGGCGTACCCAAAAATTTCTCAGGGGGGGGGAGCTCAAACTTCCGAATTTTTTTGAGAAATTTTTAGCTTACCTGTCACCGTTCTCCCCTTACCCCCACCCCTAAAAAATACACTATGAGAACAGTACATTCATAATTTGAAACATTTTCATTCATAAAAATGTATGTATCAAAAAATTACAATTAGGTACACGGGTGTTATCAAGTTCTTATACTATTTGCATAAAATATTTAGGAAAAAAACTTCGATGAAGGTGTAATTTTGGAACAAGCAACTTTCAAATTCGAACTAATCATTTGGACCTTACAAAACGAAGATGGTGTCAGAAGCTTTCTTTGGGAGAATTTGATTTTTAATATCTTAAAAAGGCCTTTTTTTCCCACGGAAATTTTTGTCCTCATGGGGGGGGGGGGGGTTCGAACCTCGCTATTTTCCAATGTGTAGCGTTGCTACATACGAATTCTCCGATGTGTAGCATTTGCTACACACGGTACGCTGTAAAAGCCGGCTATGGGTAAGGGGCGAAAGCATTCCGTGCCGCGCCGCGTACCGCGTCGGTAGAAGGTAGATGTACTCGTACTAGGTACTCGCCGACAGCGTAAACCTCGTCCAGCCAGTTGAACGTGCGCATGCCTGCATTCCTATACCTATAGTATGTACCTATGCATATACCGTAGGTACGTATTCTTCACAAGACCAGCATCAATATATGACGATGCTCGGCAAAAAAAGCCGACACTTTCGATCTCGCAGTCGACGCGGCGCGGCGGTCACATGCGAATGTGAGTCGCATGAATACCCGTGCCCTCTTCTTTCAACTTTCAACGAGTGCGACTTACATACGACGACGCGACGTGCGGCTCACGTGTTTAGCGAATTTTCTCATCATCAATTTGCGCTTACATATCAGAGACCACGTAACTGGATACCTACTTAGGTACTGGAGTTTTTTACCGAAAAGAAAGGATTTTACTATATCGCCACATTTAGTATGGGGGTTGCATGGACGTGCGAACGGGCAGGTGCCTGCCTGTTTCGAAACGTTATTTTCCTAATTACGCCTACAAAGATTATCGGAGAAAGTTTTCACAATATTTGGTATCTGTAGGTAGGTACATCATTGCCGAATCTATATTTCATCGATACCTAGCCTACCTAGGTATCAGGTATCTCTTAGTAAGTACCTACGTAGCTTTCATCCGTAATTTTAGTGAACAAAAAAAAATTCTCAATTTTCGCAATATTTTACGTTGTACTTACTTGAATTCCAAATCTCTATTTTTGTGTACAATGTCTGTTGTCTTTACTAAACAGCGTTCTTTCTCCTCTCCCGACAAAATTTTTATAATCTCTGCTCCCTTTTCACATTTTTAGTGATGCCACTGATGAAGTGATGAGGATGGCCAAGTAAGTCGAGTGCACAAGCAGTGGCGTCGGAAAGTGAGGGTACAAGGGGTAAATTTAACTCCCACAGTACCTACCTATTAAAATATATATTTAAAAAAAAAAGTTTTGGGCAAATAAATTTTCTCCAAGCTTTGCCCTCGCTTCGCTCGGGCATGAACAAAATTACACTTTTTAAAATTATTTGAGGCGAAAGAGTCAAAAAGTGCCTATTCCCCTTTCCCTTTCCCTTCCCCTTCCCTGAAAATTTTAATGATATTCGAAGTTTTGGTACCCATTTGTACCGTCGCGTCGCGCTCCCCCCCCCAAAAAAAAGCTTCCGATACCCCTGTGCACAAGCACTTCAGTAAAAATTTTCGAACGCAAAACTGCTGTAGTTACAGTCAAGTAGGTGACTAGGTGTAGGTATTCGGTATAATTATCGTATTTTAGAATCTAATGAATTACACGATCGATAAACTCGTATACAAGTTTATCGATCGTGCAATTCATTTTTTTTTTCTCCAAATTCAAATTCATAGGTGAGAGTGTGCTTGAATTTGAGCGCGACTAAATGATGGTGGTTGTCAAGTGGTAAATAAGTATGTAAAACAAGTAAGTACCTTACCTATCTAGTATCTATAAGCGTAAAAATAATAAGTAAGTAATAATAAAGTAGGTAGGTAGGTACTTAGGTACGGTACCTAATAAAAAACAAAAACAAAAATTCCAGCTGAATGACTGTAGCAGTAAAGATGCGTACCTAGATGCCTGAATTTCAGTCCACAAATCCAATAATTATCTACCTATTTAGATTTTCCTTTAAAAAATGTTTTCCAATTTTTTCCGCTCTCTCTGCGATTCTCCGCGTGGCCAAAATAGAAAAATACTCGTAGGTAAAGTGGATTCTGATACCAATCCTCCCCTATCTAATATAGTAGCCTCCCTCCTGCCAAAAATCGATCAGTGGTCAGTGGTTGTATTAAGGGCGACGACGCGACGGTACCTAGACCTACTACCCACTACCTCTACCTACCACTACCTCGAAAGACACTGATAATAGCTAGATATACTTACGTTAGACTTACACTTACTAGCCGTAAAACACCAAGTAGGTATCTAATGTACTTTTTCTTAAAGGGCGTCGGGCACGGACATAGAAAAGGTATAATATATTTACGAGTACTTGAACTTGGCTTTGTTCCGACAACAACTTTCTTTTTTCCGTTTTCTGCTGCCGCAGTTGTTGCTTATGTGCGTTCGCGTTCGCGTCTGCGTCTGCGCCTGCGTGTTTGTATTCACGTTCAATGTTGAGGCCAAACGTCGCGCCGCGCCGCGCCGCGCCGCCCATTACCTACAACATAAACAAACGAAACCGGTTCACTGCCCTTCCTGCAGCACGTTTAGCAATTTAAAATAGGTACTCGACACTCCACTCTTACGTCGTACTCGTAGTCGTAGTCTCGTAGATATAGATACGAACGCACGCGTGGACGTCGCGTCGCAATAAAATTTTCTTTTCGCCATCGCGCTCGTATATTTGCGAAAATAGGTACCGTCCCGTCGGTGTGGCGCGGTGCAGCGGGTGGAGTAAGTGGGAGTCGGTGTACCTACACCTGTATGTAGTACCTATGTAGTACGTAGTACCAAATAATAATACCTACCTACCTACCTACCTACACATTGTTCGCATCATCAAGCATAATTGTTTCACTTTTTTACTTTTTTTTCGTTCGTTTGAAAGCAGCGTGCGAAGCGTCTAGCAATATTTTCGTAAACTTTTTTTTACAGAATTTCGAAAACCTCCGATAAACAGTAGGAACGAAGGCGATGGCGATAGGTAGAGGTACGCGCTGAATCTATTGCATACCTACCACCTACCACCTACCACCACCCATCTACCTAAGACCTACTCGTATTTGTATGTATGTAGATATGTAGAAGGAGAAAACTAAAGTACGCATAGGTGCATCCAAGGGGGGGGGAGGGGGTTCAAGAGGTTCAATTCCCCCTCCTCCCCGTAAGCTCGGAAAACAGATTTTTTTATTGCAAAAATGTAAAAACGAGCTTTTTTTGCTCTTCAAACAATATTTTTTCAAAAAATTTTCGTCCTTGCTTCGCTCAGACAGTATTTTTGAATCATTTTAATTAAAAGTTGATCATTTTTGACTGATTTTTCAGTCAAAAATCGCTGATTCATTAATAAATTCCCCGTTTGTCGAATAAATTGATGGGGTTCGGCTAAAAGATCAGTGAAAAATGACTAACTTGAAATTTACCTCCCTCCTCCATTTTTTCTCAAATTCTCAGCCCCTTCCCTTAATCAATTTTTGGATGCGCCTATTCTATGACAGTATCAATTGCATCTCGACAAATAAACGTACGCTCAACGCTCAACCGAGTGAAATTCGTAAATTAAGATACACGTACAGTAGGTAAGGTACATAACAATGTTGAATAGAAACAAAAATATAGATAAGTACGGTTTTTTACTTCCCATCCTTGAAAAAAAGAAAAATCAGTCGGATAACGATCTACGTTACGACGGAAAGAACGACGATGCAGTCTGAGAATTTGGTTTCAAAAAACAATACCTATGTACAACGTTTTGATTTTGTGGAGAAAGGAGAAACACGAAAAGAGATTTAACTGGTACAATAGCCGTTAGATATTTTGTTTTTTTCGGCCTTTTTCGTTAAGGTTTTGTTTGCGGAAAAAGACACGGAACTCACCATTGTCAACGTAGCGGGTAGGGTGGGTGAGGTAGGTTGGTATAGTGGTAAAAAAAATCTAAAAATTGAAAAGAAACTGTTTTCTTTAGCTAACAGTGTTCGATGAAAGCCAAAATTACCGTTCACGCGCTCTACCCACCTATCTCGTACAAAAGCGGGCACTCAGACACACACTTTACCGCACGCCAAAAATACCGAATAGGATCGAATAAAAAAAAACCGAAATAAAAAAAAAACGAAAACAAACCACGGAACTAGGAAATTCGAAACGGGCAGTTGATCAATGCAGGTGCACTAAAGCATTTTTTCCCCGCCCTTCCGCTAGGTCACCCTGAAATGACATTTTAACGGACACGGTGATTTTGAGACGCGTTATACCCATTCTATTCGTGGGTAGGTAATAGGTATGTATTTTTTTTCTTTCCTTTATTCTTTTTTTCTTTTTTTCTTTATTTAGGTACTTTTTTTTTCGATTCGACTTTGGTTTTAAAAAATACCTCTTTTTATAAAATGTTTACACTAGATGCAAAACGATACGTCGCGTCGCATCTGACCTAATTTCTTAACCGCATCTACCCGGTATTTGTAACTAAAACTATAGATACCAAGATATGTACCTACACTACTACACCAACCTTGTACTGTGCTGTATACGATATCGTTTTGAAGCTGTTGCTGTCCGGTCATCCGAAGCTTTTGTGTCGCCAAACAACAGGACGTCCCGATCTTTTTACGAAAACCTTCAAATTTATGGTCGAGTTGTATTTTTTCCCCGTATCTTTTTTAACCGATTTGCATCCTTTTTTATACTCAGTCGTTGTGAAAGGATTAATCTATGGTGAATTGGCGAGTATGTATTTGTATAGGTGTATGATGGATGACAATGATTTCTTCCGAGTGAGGCTTTGGAGCCCAGCCTTTGCCAAACAAAAACGTTAGCTCAGATTTTAATTTTAACATTTGGTTAACACTGTCATCCGCAACAACACATAGGTAGGTAGGTAGGTACTAGGTACCTAGGTATGTACATTAAGTTTAGTTGATAGCTGCGTAAGGATAATGATAAGGGGGTACAGGGGGTAAATTTGTACCTAGTCTGCGATTGTTCCGAGACCAGCATAATTTTTTATTTAGGTATGAGATTTTCAAAAATTTTTAATTTTTGAAAGAAGATGAGCTCATTAAAAAAAAGTCGGTAATATCGTATTTTTGTAGCCTATACCTACCTACTTATTTTTAATACTACTGGTCGCTGGTTGGTAAATTTTCCTTTAAAAAAATGATTCGGCAAATTTTTTCTTGTTAAATAATATTGAATAGTCGGTATTTTTTTCATTTTCATCCCTTCCATCCCTACCCCTGATTTTTGCTCGTGTTTCGTCACTCTTTCCCTCTCTCTCCCTCTTTAAATGCTTATCTGACTACACCACTAACAACGTGAGGATACCTAATCTTCATCTTGAATTCTTGATACTCAATTAATGCTCACTTAATAAAATTTGTACGATTTGTGATTTGGTCATTGATTTAGGTGCGATTCCAACTATAGGTACTTAGACTTACATACTACATACAGTCGACATGTCGACAACGCTGTCTGAGCAACCACCTACGTGAAATAATAAAGAAAGAAAAAAAAAAGAAAAAAAGAAAGAAAGAAAGAAAGAAAGAAAGAAAAAACTAACGAAAGAAAGAGAGCAAGTCGCATTGTCATTTCTCGCGATTCGATTTTAATGCGAAAGACGAGACGCACCATTTATCCTACTAACCCACTATAACCGGTTTCGCGGTGTACACCAAAAATATAGGACATCGTTGTCTGCGCTTAAAAAATGCCATATAAATTAAAACGATTCTTTACTTTTTCGTTGTAATGTTAATTCATCTCTGTTCCATCTTCTATACCTATTCCCGCTTGCGTCACCGGACTCATTCTCAAAATATTTCCTCAAAAATTTTACTTAGGCATTGAAAAAAAAAACTCCGTAGAGAACAACTACGTAGGTATACAATAAATAAAGGTGAATAATTGTTAAGACTTCTAGATACCTATCTAGACATTTGAATATAAGTAGGTACCTACCTACTTACTTTCTTGTTTACTCAAGAAATTGGTAAGCAGATGCTTTGGAAAATGTAAGAAAACAAACGAGCAGATGGTGTAAGTAAAATACAAGTCGCAAAACAAAACTACTAAATTTCTACTAAACCAAATCACTCTCCCAGTCACTTTTGATCGTCAAAAAAAGATTTTGATTAGGTAAAATTTTCAATGCATCGCAGCTATCTTCAGTGCCGGCGAGAGGAAATGCGGGCCCGGTACAAAGCTTTTTGCGGGCCCCCTTTTCTTCAGTCCATTTTTAGCGGATTTCCCGCCCTAGCGGGAATCCGCTTTTGAAAACAGAGAATATATTATAGTCCGAGTGAAGCAAGGGCGGAAATTTTTGGTAAAATTTTGAAAAAACTGAAATTTTAGCTTCAGTAGGTGATTTTTTCGCTCATTTTTCACGTTATTTTAAAACAGTAATTTTTCAAGGAGCTTTCAGTCAAAATTATTGATTTTTTTTTGACAAATTAATAATTTTACAATTAAAAAAAAGATTTTCAACTGAAAAGTCAGTGAAAAATTATTAATTTTCAAAATAATGATTGAAATATTTACTGCCCGAGCGAAGCGAGGGAGAAAATTTTTCAAAATACTACACTTTTTTTACATTTTTGTATAGTAGTTGAACAATCTCCTTCAAAGGGCCCCTCATGCGGGTCCCTCTTAAAATGCGGGCCCCTTCTTAAATTGCGGGCCCGGTACAAATGTACCCCCTGTACCCCCCTCTCGCCGGGCCTGGCTATCTTTGCATGACTAACGTGAGTAATTGTTATAACCGGCATCACTTTCGATCAATTATTAATTAATCATAGCTAATTACCTATCATATCTACCTATAGTGACACCAAAGAGGATAAACTTTTTCAAAATTATAGCTCCACGTACCCTAGGTGGGTAATAGCGTTTCGAGTAGAAATGTTCCAAAAAAATAAAACTTATTTCAACCATTCCATAAACTTCGAAGATACGATTTAATGGAGAAAGTGCGTAAATCTTTTAATTAAGGCCATCCCTTTGCGAATACCCACATTCGGCGAGTGTCTCTCAGACCGTGGTTTTTCAAAGTGAAGGCTGACGATTTTTCGAGTGGAAATTTTACTCATATTGTAATCATTAGGTAGGTAGTATCAAAACAATATAAGTATAACAAGTATATGATTGTGTTGTTTCGCTAGCAAAGGGTCCACATGGTCGAAATGGAGTTATTGCCATGGGGAAATACTAGAGACCCTAAGTGATCGAATCAAACGGATTCCATCCCAAAAGGTCCAAAATTCGCCGAAATATCGCATTTTGAATTTCGAAAATGTGAGAAGTCAAAATTTTAAAAAGTCAAGAAAATTGAGTTTAAAGTTTTTCGTTGTAGTGTGAGTAAAAGTTCACTTTTACTCACACTCGCGAATCGCTTGAGTGCTCAGACTCGCCTTTTACTTACACTACAACGAAAAATATCGTATGCAACTCGGGAGATAGATGATTTTCGACGATTTTGAACTATTTCCCTCGCTTCGCTCGGGCTATAAACCTCAAAATTCATCGAAAATCACTTTATCTCCCTCATTGCATAATATGCTATTTCGAAATGAAAAAGTGAAATATTTTTTCTGCATATGAATTAACCGATCGTCTTGAGGTTTGGTAGGTACTATTATTCTTCATGTCATTTCTCGTCATTTCGCTGGAAAATCGATGTCCCTCTCCCTTCAGAGCCTGTACACAGCCTACGTCCATATGAGCCCTTTATAGAAACTATTTCAATTCATAAGAGAACTTCGATGTTTCATTTAGAAAAACCTGTAGAAGAATGAAATTCAGTCAGATGAATGTTTATTACGAATAAAAAAATTACGAATGTTTTGGCGTGTCTACTATTGTGTGGTAAGTAAAGGCATTTTTTTTTTCAAAAACGCACTTCAATTGACTTCAAATGAGATTTGAAAATTTTTTGAAAAGGGCCCATTTGGTCCAGCGTACCCTTTCAAAGTACATACTTAACCATACCTACTGTTTAATAAGAATACACATACGTATAATGGAAATACGAGTACAAGAGATAGAAAAAAAAAAAAAAAAATGGACTAAGAAAAAGCATGCGGGAACGCTTTCTCTTTCAGTAAAACGATTGGATGATGATGAGGAATCATCACGTGACATTGGTTTATATTAGTTATCCATATCATGCTCTACTTATAACAATTAACAATCGTTTCTATGAATTTGTTTTCTCATTGGTTGCCTGTCTATACCTATGCGCCAAGACTCGAGATGTTCTTTTTTCCCCTCCCGCTGCCCTTTCTCTTATACTTTTTTGTTTCTCCGTTTCCATCTCAACTTTAACGACCGAAACGTCACGCGGTAGCCTCTTTAATTGTTCCAAATATACGAAAAGGTTAAATACTGAAAACACTGGCTTCTGTTTCTACCGGAACAAATTGCAAATTTTTTGCAAATTTAGGTATATCTACTTCGTACGCGTTCATACGAGTATATACCTGGTTGTATCTTAGTACATTGGTATGAAAACGTGATTTCTTCACTTTCCTATTCGCGAATAAGTATTTCATTCCTTCGCATAAGTAAGGTCAAGCGGGGTAAATGTGATTTTTTCCGAAAATTGAATCTATTTTGTGATAGGCACTCTTCTTCGTTTTATTCTGTAACTGTAAAAGCAAACTGATTGAAATTTTTTCCACGTGCCAATGGATGTATGAGGAGTAATATCCCAGGGAAAAGTCATCAGGTCTGATCAGGTCTGATCAGGCCTGAAAAATGGCCGCTCCTGAGCAGGTATGATCATACCTGATCAGACCTGATCAGGCATGAACAGGACAAAAAAAGTTAAGGAGTTTAGGTATGATCAGACCTGATCAAACCTGAGCAGACCTGAGCAGGCATGAGCAAGACTATTTTACGCCAGGCCTGCTCAGGTCTGATCAATCGCGGCCATTTTTCTTTCCTGATCAGGACTGATCAGAGCTATTTAGTCATGATCAGACCTGATCAGACCTGATGACTTTTCCCTGGGATGGCGGGTTGTTTTCATCGATTCGATAATTCATTCAAAAGTTATATAGCTGTCGTTCACATTTGCACCCCTAATTTTCACATTTACCCCGAGAATTAATGCATTGTGCACCATAAAAAACCCAACTACCGGTTCTTTTTGCATAAATTGGAAAAAATTCGTGTAGATTAAACAATTTGACAACTAGAAAAATCTGATTGGCGAAAAAAAATCAAATTAAAAGAAATTGATTTTTTTGAGTTGAAATCCGTAAATCCTATTCAAAAACACTGTGTTCACAATTACCGCACACCTAAAAATTTCTGTAGGTATTTGTAAATGCTGCAGAAAATTAATTTTTTCAGCTTCACGAACCATAATAACTGTATTTTATCACTTTTGAATGTCCGTAAAACTGAATTAATGCATCAGACAAGAATATTTTATCTTCCTTCTATTTTTTTCTTGAATTTTGGACATTACTTAAAATAGGCGAAAATCAAAATTTAACATCATGTTTTTTTCTTTTGCGAAATTTTTCATCAAAGCTTCCATCACGAACCTCAAGTTTCTTTATTATAATGAGGCTACGTAAATGTTCAAAGTTTTTATTGTCGGAAATTCCAGCCCGCTACATACATTTCGGTGTTCACAGTGCGCGACTTGTTCACAATTACCCCGCATTCTTAAGTGTTTAGATACATTACCTACACTACACCTAACAAGTGAGGAGTTTCGTTTCAAAACGCAACATCTCCGAAGACCTGATTTTTGGGAAATCGCAAAAAAACTGTCATTCAAAATTGGGTGAGGGGTTTTGGCTCGGAGCGGTCTCATTGGAAAGCTTAGGACTCCAGCTACACGTTTTGGGGTCATTTCGCACTTGTACCTCAAGGAGGGTTGTAGGGGAGGAGGGCAAAAAAAAGATGTTGCGTTTTGATATGAAACAAATTTTTTGTTGCGTTTTGAAACGAAACTCCTCAAGTATCCCACCTTGTTTCTTAGTATGGTAGGTATCTAAATACTTACAGGTATACGTATACGTTTACCTAGGTATATCATGCTTTTTTCATTACCTAGTTGGGGTGAGTATCATCTCTCGGTAGTATCAACAAGCACTCTTTTCCCTCGTTAATGAAAAATATCTCATGCAAGTTTGGGAGATAACTGGACGTAACATACAACTTCAAAGTTTACAAGTACATTATTTTCACAATCGATAGGTACTCGTTGTTTCAAATTACTGAACGAGCAAACAAGCTCATGTAGAGTGTAGGCATTTAATAGGCAATTCTTTCAACACAGCTGCTGGATTAATAGTAAAATATAATGTAAGTAACACTGTAACAGGCAACACCCAAAGTCAGCAAGCCGTTTATTATATGTATTTAGGTACCTACACTCGTTGGTTCAACAAAATCGTTTTAAAAGTGCACTTTTACTCACACTCGCGAATCGCTCGAGTGCTCAAAATCGCCTTTTACTCACACTACAACAAAAAAATATCGTATGCAACTCGGGAGATGAATGATTTTCGACGATTTTGAATTATTTCCCTAGCTTCGCTTCGCTCGGGCAATAAACCTCGAAATTCGTCGAAAATCACTTTATCTCCCTCATTGCATGATATACTATTCGATCACAGTTATTTTACCTACGCGTTAGTAATACGTATATGTACCTATACAATAACGAAAACAATCAATTATTATAGATAAGTAATCGGAATGGTACCTATAACAATTGCTTTACAAGTCGAAATAATGTACCTATACCTATCACATTTTTCAAGGAAGTGCCTATAAGTACAATATGTAGGTATACTTGAACAATTTATTTTATAATGACTAGTTTGTTGATGTTTTAAGTAGTTGTAGGTAAAGAATACCTCCAACTGATCAGTTACCGAAGTGTTAGCACCTCGCGTAAGTAGTAAGTACTTGCGTAAAAAATGAAAAGATTTTGCTGAATTGAAATGAAAGTTGAATATTCGGTGAGTGGTAAATAAGTGAATAAGTACCAAGTAGGTAGGTACCACCGGCGCCGTAATAGGTACCTAGTTAGATGATGTTTGCTGGACGCGCTATTTTTTTTTTTTTTTTTTTTTTAAATCAGTCACGAATAGTATTTTAGCACTTCTTCTGTCAACGATGGAAGAGAACGTTCATTAATTTCGACAAATCGTTTGCTTTGTCGGCTAAAATAATATATATCACCAGTGTAAATATCAAACCACAATGCGTGAATGTGCAGATCGTGAGTTTCCAGTCTTTTCTTCAAAAACCCATAACTGGCGATGTTCTGCATTTGTTGCAAACAGTTAACCTAATCAATGCAAACATAAAATTACATAAGTGCGGAAATACCAAACATTAAATACCTACCGGGTGCTCGATTAATTCTGGACTCCCCCTGTACTTTTTGTGGTAAAAATCGTGAGTTGGCAATACTTTGTATTTGTTTATTAAACAAAGTATTACCAATTTACGATTTTTAACACCAAAACGTGCTGGGGGAGTCCAGAATTAATCGAGCACCCAGTAGGTAGAAAAATCTACGAATGTAAACTGTGCGGGCCACAAGTACATACTTAGGTTGTATCAGAGATGTGACGACCGAGGGAAGGGGGATGAACCCCCCCCCCCCAGAAGTCTCAAGGTTGCAAAAAGGTGGGAAAAATTAGATCAAGTTGGGATCTTTTCCCAACTAGTCCCAACTTTTCCCAAGTTTGGATTTAGGATATGTAATTGGAAAAATTAGGGAATGTTGAGAATATTCTTTAAAAATTTCGCCGTCGCTTCGCTCGGGCTCAATAACTTTACAATTTCTTTCAGAAATAATGGATATGAATCTTCGTTCCTCCTAGCCAGGCCCCTGTCCAAGCCCAGGCAATTGTTGAACGTCTTCGAATGAAAAAAATTATCTTTCTCATTTTGTCATTTAGGTATCAGAGGACTTCGTAACAATATTGAATGAAATTTTCAGAAGGAGAGGAGCTCATCAAGGAACGATGCTTTTTTTGAATACAAAAAGTAGGACGAAAAAAAAAGAATTTTAATGAAAAAATTTCAGCTTTTTGATGCTGTTTTTTCTGAAAAATTTTCGTCTTCGTTTCGCTCGGACTCAATACTATAAGTTTGCCCTGATTCTCAAAGTAATGCCTTTTAATGCCCGATAATAATCCAAGTAAATCAAAATTCATGCTGACTTTCAAAAAAACGGCGTTTCTTAATGAGCTTCTCTTCTCACTGGCGCATCCAGGGAAGTTCAGGGGGCTCGAGCCCTCTCCTTAAGCTCGGAAAGAAGACTAACTTTTTACTGCAAAAATAGTAATTTTCAAAAAAATTTCGCCCTCGCTTCGCTTGGGCCGTGTTTTAATTACTTTATTTCAAAAATTAATAATTTTTCAGTCAATTTTCAATTTGTTGGAAAAAAATTATTATTGTGAGTGAAAGATTATTTAATTTGATATTTAATCTTTCCCCTCATTTTTTAAAATTAAATTCTGAACCCTTCTCTTGATTAATTTCTGGCTGCGCGTATGTCTCTTCTTTCAAAAAAGTAAAAAATTTCTTGAACATTACATTCAAGATTGTCGCGAAGTGCCCTAATAATTGAACAGGATAATTTTTCATTTATTTCAATTTTGGAATTTTTTAAAAATAGTACATAGTAAATTTTAAAGATTTTTTTCAGCCAAAAGCAATCTTTACTTACTTTATTTAAAATCAAAGACATTAGAAAATTTTTTAAAAGAGGTTGTGTATAATTTTTTGAAAATTAGTTGTTTTTTTGAGGGGGAGAGGGGGAATAGAGAAAATAGTGGGGAATTTTTCGGGAAATTAGTTGGGAAAATTCTAGGTAACCCCCCCCCCCCAGAACAAATCGCTTTGTTACATCACTGGGTTGTATGTAGGTATAGGTATTAGATACTAGCTACGTACTAGGTATACCCAGTAAATTTTAAAACGGTAAGACTAATAAAGATCGCATAGACATGCTACGGTTCGAAGCACTAAGTGTGTTTCTTAAAAATTACCTTATAGTTAGTACATACGTACTGTACGTGCACCCAGCATCCCCTACAGAGCCAAAATAACGCATCATCTGCCCCCCCCTCCCGTTTGTTAAATAAAATTAAGGGAGGTTCAAAAAAGTCAGATGAGATTGACCCACGAATTTTTTAAACATTGGCTTAAAAAATTTGCGTGATAACGTTTTGATTTTGTCAAAAACCTATTTATTGAAATTTTAGTTCAACTACATATATTCTGAAATTTTCATCCTCTTTTTCTGACAATGTATAGGTTTAGGTACGTACCTATTTTATAAAGAATTAAAATTTTGCGAATTATGCAAGAATTGACTAAAAATTATCTACCGCGCCATGCTGCATTCGTCTTCGGCATGACTCGCTGCATTTTCCATCCGAAATTTTCTCATGAATCATCCCGGAGAAAAAAAGTTAGATCCAATTGGATCTGAAAAATGGCGCGATCCAATCGGATCCACACAAATCCAAATTGATCCAATTTAAGACATTTCCCCTCTTAAATCGAGAAAAAATTCAATTCAATTGAATCTTTTCAGATCTTTTTGGATCCAATTGGATTTAATTGGATCCTATTGAATCCAATTTTATAACTTCGCCTAATTTGTTATCCGATTGGATCCAAGAAGATAATAGATCCAAAAAAGTATAATCAGATCCAAAAAAATGAAATTGGATCCAAAGCGATACAATTATAGATCCGATTTTTTCAATTTAAGAGAGAAAAATGTCTTTAATTGGATCAATTTGGATTCATTTCCATTCACTTGTATCCACTTGGATTCATTTGTATTCACTTGTGTCCATTTGAATCCGATTGGATCGCGCCATTTTTCGGATTCAATTGGATCTAATTTTTTCCCCGGGATATTTATATTCATCATTAATTTCACCAAAATTTCTCCTTATATCCAGTTGGGAGTTAACGAGGTAAGGAATAAGGAGTGCTAGAAATATCTTAGATATTCATTAGCCCATCAGTTTCATCATTCGAATTTTCGTTGTTAAGTAATTTCTACATAATTTATAAAGAAAAAAATATCGATCTGCCAATTTTCAGCCCCCTAAAACATATTGTACTTTTCGAATCAAAAAACTACCTAATTACATAATATGCCGGTCTATACCGAATTTCAAATCGCATCTCATGAACTATTAAGGAAATTCCGATTTTGGAGGTTTTGGTGGCAGAAATCTGACGAAATCACTTTTTTTTTTTTAGAACGACACTACTTTGAGAACTCTCAGCTCCAACCCATAAAGTCTGGAAGAGCTGGATCTTTTCTGGAAAGTCATCCACTCAAATTATACAACATATTAAAAAATTAGCCAAATCGGAGAACTTTTTTAAAAGTCGTTCCGCCCTTACTAAGATAAGTAATAGGTGTACCCTATGAAATGTATTTTATCGGTGTTAATAAAGTTGCATAATCAGTTTATGTAGGTACTATAAAAAAATATTCATAGATCTATAGATTTTTTACCCTCTATACCTAATTACCTACTATAAGTGCTAGACGACCCTTTTCATTGGTGTTAATAAAATTGCATAACCAATTTGCCTTAAATAGTAAATTTTCATCATAATTTTAACTTCAATTTTACCATATACCAATTCTTCAACCTTCAACGACCTTATATATCACCCACCCATCATTTTAACACAGTCATGCAATTGAGAGATCTCTTAGCCCTTGGCGCATCTGTAAATTACTTGAGTAGCATATTAATTGCCTTACCTGCGATAATTTGTCTTCTATGGTGAATTTATTTTCCGGGTCAATATATGCTATCACTTTTCTCATTGGTGTTTCTGACTGAAAAATCAATGGCGTTTCAAAACCACCTATTTCCAACTGTCGATATTTATCTAAGGACGACATAGCATGAGTACACAACCATGCACGTAACGGAGATATTCGTCTGTTGTCTTTGCTTGCAAATTCTACATCTCTCAAGCGATAAAGTAAATTCATTGCCTGAAACAAAACAAAATAAAAAGACGTCAGCGCGTTTTCTTGAGTTAAAAGCTTCCTTTTTCAAAAAGTCCCAGCTATTCTTACCTTGCAATCTGAATGCCCGCATACAATTATGTGTCTAATATCGTTAACAACACAGCCCAATTCTAAAGCAGCAGGTTCGTTAGTAGTTAATTCATCGAGGAAATGTTGAGAATGTGGAATTATGTTTCCGGCATTTCTGACTGAAATGATCACGAAAGAAAATTAGATGCTCAAACTAAATGCTAATTATGTACGTTGGCATAGGTACATTACATATCGTACTTATTAAACTACATACCTACACCTGAATTTGTTAAATCTATATAAGTATATAGGTAAAGGTATGGCAATGTAAACAATATAACATATCATGCCCGTATAGAAAAAAACCATTAGTTTTTTTCTATACGGGTGAATAATTAGTGAAAATAAAATAAAGAACTTTCGGGAAAACAGGGATAAAAACTAAAAAGGTAAATATGGAAAACAGGCGCTAAATTCTTTCAGAATTTGCCAATGTAATATGCAATATCTATATCTTGAGTGCTTCTGAATTATTTGACAATGTTCGCAAACTTCAATTCGAAGTAGGCATCTTTGTTCTTTCTACTTAATTAATTGGTTATGGTCAAAATTCTTCTAGGTACCTATAGTAAGTAGTAGGTAGCGTACGTAGTAAAGCCTCGTCTTTATTAAAGCCTACTCTGGAAAATAAGAGGGTGAAACTGACAAATAACCAGAGGTACCTCTTTATTCAAATAAACGCATCAAAAAAAGTAAATAGGTACCTACCAACGTAGGTAGTGGGTTACCTACTTATCTAATTGGCAAATCATTTTCTATTCAGCGAACAAATAAAAACCGAAAACGTATTGACTTAAAAAAGGAAAATCAAGATTTAGCTGCAAGATGTCATGTACCGTGTCAAGTCAAAAGGAACCAAAAGACAAAATTGGAAGAGCTATGATTTCAACAGTTTACAATTTACATATTATAGTGACACAAAATCGGCTTCTAAGCACATAAATTAATAGATAAAATGTTACCGAAATATTTCCTTTTTCATATCCATTTTCCATTATCCCTTTTTGAATTTTTATGAAGTACCTAAGTATGTAAGTAATATTGTGTTTTCAAGTCTGTTTTTTGTGAAATTTTTGATGTCGCTCGGTTGTGGCTCGGTTCCTCTCGACTTAACAGGAACAGGAATAAACAGGATTCATGCGATTTAAAAAATATCAATAGTAATAGATAGCTATTAGGTAAAGGTAAAGGTACCTAAAAAGTACATAAGGTAGAAATTAGAATTCCTTAGTTACATTAACCTTATACTACACATACCTATGAACATATCACCAACATTAGTTTCAGTAAATCTTGTGGGGATCATTCTGCTGTCCATGCAAGTAAAGAATATAGCTTTGGGCTACACACACGCAAAAAAATGAAATTTTTTTTTAAATTGATTTTTTGACTAATTTGACATTATTCTACGTAATGTTGTCGGGGCAATATAATATGACGAATGCAACAGCATAACAAGGCCTAGCTAAAAACTTTCATTGGTATGTATGCATGTTTTATCATACGGAAACAAACGAAAAAAAAATGTGGATGTGGAACAAGATTGAAATTGTCTGGTGGAAAAATGGTCGAAAGAAATGGCGAAAATGGCCCTGAGAATTAAACCTGTAACTTTCAAAATAATTAATAATTTTCTTTCTAAAACCTGCTGAAATAAAAATTAATCTTGATTTCATACCTACCTAATTGTTGTATCATTTTACTTTTACTGTTGAATCAATTAATCGGAGGACCAACTAAATTGTAGCAACGTAAAGTATATTATTTTCCTACGTATAACGCAGTTCATCTAACCATTTTTTTTTCCAAATGATAATTATTAATAATGTTAGCATACAAATCAAGCTTTATTTGCATGAGATTTTCATTTTCGTTTAATTTTGTTTACCTAAAATGGAGACGAATTGGTAGCAGTGTCTACAAAGTCAACAGGTGTCATTTAGAAAATTTTCTAGTTATGAAATGAAAGTAAAATGATGTACAGGTTCATTGAAATGTAAACAGGTACTTACTTCTGGATTGTTTCTTACAGTGATGAACTGTTCGACCATTTTTTCACGATCCGTTTTTATATATTTTAAAATACCGCGAAATATTCTATCCATAACGAATGCGATGCTCACTGTTCAAATAATGATCAATACTGATACTGATTTCTTTACCTCATTCTTATATCGACATGAATGTTCGAAGCAATTTTCGCAAGGTCAAATATAACGATTATAATGAAGTCGAGTAAAAACTATGTTCAAAGTAAGTTTTAAAATCGTCGAGAACATTCAGTAATAAATGAATCAATCAAAAATTCGAAATTTATTCCGCACTTCTTCGAGACATTGGCATCAGAAATATTATGATCCGAAACGAACTGAATAAGTTTACTTATTTTTTCACTATGCCAAATACCCTATCTTTAATCTTCCATTCTTGGATAGACGAATCAAGTTAGGTTGCACTTACTGTAAACAAGTAGGTAATGAAATAAAACAAATTTTACCAAAAATATTGATCGAAAATTTTTTAAAAAAATGATAAAAACAAAAACAAAAACAAAAAACACGAGCAATAGAAAATAACAAGCAGGAATAGTCCTAATAAATTTTTGTAAAACGAGTACCTATTAAAATTTCTTAACAGATAATGTACAAAATATACGTATATTATGCTTATACAGATTCAATCGCACAACAAATCGAAGAGAAAAAAAAACAGAACAATAAGTAAAAAATAAATGTAATGCCATTTCTGAATACGAACAACGAAAAGAACATTCAAATACTATAATATTTCACAAATCGGTAGATATGATTTTGTCGAAGGATTATGTTTTCCAGTAATTCATTATTAAAATGAAAATACCGACTGTTTGAAAACTTTTCAAAGAACGACTTAACAGACCACAACTTCCGAATAGTTAGTAAGGACTAGAAAAGTCACCTCTTGAAACATTAAAATAATTACTTTTCACATTCTAAAAATGAGAGAGAAGAATGCCATAAGTTCAATGCAAATTTTAGAAAAAAAAACACGACTGGGTTGCGACGAGGGCTTTATAAAAATGGCAGAACGCCATACGTACGAACAAATAATAAAACAGAATAAAAAGAACTTAACTTAAACTTCACAACCTAATTGAAATCATTTGCCGTGCAATCGACAAATTTACCAAGTTTATTCAACAAATCCAATTGTTGCTTCGCTTTGGAAGAGTGATCAAGACGATATGCCTCCGAATAGTAATGTTTTGCTTTACAAAATTTATTCCATCGATGGTACAGCACACCTTTAAAAAAACACAAACATAAGTAATGTAACGTACAACAACACATATAGCGCAAGCATAATCACGTTTCAAAAATGGTAATGTAGGTAACGGATTCTATTCATTACCCAAATTATACAGATACGTCGATTGCTGCGGATTCAAATTAATTGCTTTGAGAAAATGTTTCTCTGATTTCTCATATTCGTTTAATTTACCCAACACGTTAGCGAGATTGAAATGAATGTTTGGTTCGAAAGGCAAATGTAACAGTGCGTTATACGACTCACTTACTGCTTCTTTTAAACGACCTGAAAAATAAAGCAAAATAATATACATTGCGGAAATAAAGACCGAGTTGTTCACTTTGAAAAAAAAAAACCTCACCCAATGAATCCAACATGACAATCAAGTTACTCCAAGCAATTTTATGAGTAGGTTTCAATTTTGTAGCATTTCGCCAAGCAGCAAGAGCTTCGCAATTTCTTCCGAGTTCCAGATACTACAACATGTATGAATATTTTGTACGTTAAAATTTTCATTCTCAATTTTCTACTACAATAAGGATTACAAAAAATGAAATTACCAAATTTCCCAAATTATAATAACAATCTGGGTACTTTTTACGATATTTTAAGGCTTCCAAGTAACAATATTCAGATTCATTCAATGAACCCATACTGGAATACACGATTCCTAAATTCATCCAAGCCGTCGAGAAATCGGGGCGAATTTTCAACGCTTCAGTCAACAGTTTTTCAGCTGTATTGAAATTGCCTTCGTCTCGATAAATATTGGCCAAATTATTCATAGCTAAATCATACCGCGGATGCAAACTGCGAAATATGAGAAAAATAAAATATAGAACAAGAAAAATAGTAGGCCTAGGTAAGGCAAAAATGCTTTCAAGTACTTTAAAGCTTCTTCGTAGTGTTGAATAGCAAACTTTTTAAATCCTCTATCTGCGGCATTTTTTGCTAAATTGTAATGTACTTTGGCGTTCAAAGGACAAACAGATAACGCACTTTCAAACAGCTTTCTTTCATTCAACCAGTCGCTTGTTCGGTGGATGGAACGTAAAATGAGAACAATCAGCATGAAAAAAGTTGAAGCGCGTATAATCTAAAAAATGAAAACATCATCTATTACAATGTCATCTATCTCCGAAAAAGGTAATTAGCCGTGTACAGGATTAGAATGTAACATACTTTACTCAAATTGCGAAATATGGAAGAAAGTCTTTGTAATCCTGCAACGATAATCAGAAAATAACCGAAAGAAGGTAAATACAATACTCTTTCGGCGATTACGAAGCCAACCTTGAAAAAAATATTTGAAGCGGGAGAAAATAAAATCATCATCGAAGAAATGCCAGTAATCAAAGTCCTAAAAAAGAAAAAGTGGATTGTAATTTACCTATTTATTTGATCAATAAAATTGTTCAGAATGACTATTCATACCTTTGAGTGATACCGTCACTTTTATAAGCGCCAAACAACAAAGCGCTCAAGACCAGCCAAAATATTACGATAAAAATAATTCGAAAATCTAATGCAGACTCGTTTAAATTAATTAAAGGTATACATCCCATCGACCAGTCGAAGCACAGCCATTCTGGGTATATTAAAATCCAAATATTAAGTAGATAAATATAATTGTAATTCAGAACCTAAGCAGAAAAAATATCAGTTGAATGGATCAAAATTAAATGTACACCCAACAAGATTGTCAATATTTTATACGTATTGCTTACTCTGATGAAAAAGTTTTCCTCAAAAGAAGCAGGATTATCAATTTTCTGAAACTTGGGTAATGTAGATCCCATAACCCACCACCTAGTGTATAATGCAGCTACCGTCATTGTTCCTAACACGATATGTCGAATAATCAAGGCAGCTAATGAATGCGTAGGAAGTGTAACACTGACGTTGCTACTTTTACTCGGAACTTTCAAATTAACTCTAGAACTATGGTTTTCCAGCAGATCGTACCGTACGAAATTCGATAGGTTTTTCAAAGCAGATGATTTCCACAGTGGTGAAAGGATGTCTCGAATTTTTCCGGTAGTCAGTCTATTTACTATAACAATGTCGTAAATACTAATCACGCCCTGTGAAAAAAAAACCGCATCATAATGAAAACTTTTGTCTCATATACACTCAGATGTTCGAAGACTTCGTTTATTAACATACTCACAATGATAGTGATGCCTTGTTCTTTACATAACATAGCGATGATACTCGATGTACAACTCATTAACGTCAATACTACTGTGGAAAATAGAGATCGTTTCAATGCACAACCATAATGGTAAATAATGAAAGACAAAAACGCAAAAAATGCGCTGAGCAATTCAGCTTGACCGACAATCCCAACAACCTGAAAATCGGAAAAAATATGATCAAAATTGAAACAAAAACAATACAGTTCTTCGTAGGCTTCGTATGATGTTGAGATGAACGTTATACTAAAAGTTTCATCGTTTTACCGATTCTGTGTGAACTGGATGTACAGCAAACAATAAAGCGCAGAAAAAAGAACTTTTAGGACACCGCATTTCAAACAAAATATTGTACACTGCAAACGTCAGACATGATATCACAATATGCAGAATTAAATTGAAACAATGGAATACGTATGGATTCAGTTTGTAATCACTGATACTATGTAAGAATCTGAAACAGGATTTTATGTAATTTACAACAATAAGTAATAAAATAAATTTTAAAAAATTGTTACCGGAAGGAAAGAATTGTCAAAGGTCTGTAAGATTTGTGACTAGCATTATGAGTAATTGAAGTTCCCCAAAAATCATGAAAAAACACTTCGTACCAGTTCACATCTGCGGAAGTGACATCTTTATTATTTATTACTGCTTCATGATCATCAAAAACAAACGCTCCGTTCAATGAATTTGAGAACGAAACATAAGCCGCAATGCTTATCACAACTATTGCTGAGAAACTACTCAATTCTGCGAATCAAAATTTTCATTTCAAATGTAACCGGTATAAACATAAAAACACACTTGTATTCAAAACAAAGTACTTGGCACAGGAACCGCGGAATCCCATATTTCAAAATTGTTTCTCTTCAGACTCATAGTTTCTTGCAATACTTCATAATGTATCAATGTAAATGTCCGTACTCATCTTTGATGGGCGATGGCAAGGAAAACAAATCGCGACATGGCACTGAAAATATTCATCAAGAGTAAAATGAATTTTCTTTTCGCTGCCGGTACTTCTTAAAGTGAAGGTTTGAACGACTATTTTAAAATGAAATAGATCCTTCATTTAAACATCATGACTTACTTTCAACTGGTCAATAACGTACGAGAATCACTTATGAATAAAATTCTTTTCGGATAACGTTTAAGGTTTTGAAGCTTTTCCATTTTCATCAAAAGTTATTATTTTATACAAAAGTAATAACGCATCGTAAGAAGAGAAAAGAAAAACAAACTATTATTGTAAGTACCTAGAACGACGATACAGAAGGAATTCAAACTTTCAATCGGTAATACAGAGAATTGCTATACCATTAATGATCAATCAACAATATAATTAGAACACTTATCACGCAATTAAAAATATAATGTTTTTAAAAAACGCAGCCCGATTTTAATCCGATAATCGTACATATCAAATAAAAGATATGGTTGACTGGAATGGAAGGAAACGACTGCGCATGTGTACACAATTCGCATTATCATTCTGGATCTGGAGACAGCCTCCCCTCCGATGCAACACCCTCCGTCCCGGAATTTCAGCTACCAGCTATTTGAGCTACAGCTAATCAAATTTCAATTTTCCGAAATCAGTTCATGACTCAGAATTGAATAACGTATCGTTAGTCTGTCCCATAGAGTTTCCTCAAAAATAGTGATAGTTATACTTGGGTCAAAGTATCAGAAGAAATCAGAAATCAATCAAAATTGAAACGGGCGGAGAGGGAAACTTGCGAGAAGTCAATACGTATAGCAAATTAGTAATCTAAGATTTATCTGTGGCTGGAGGTGGAACAATGACGAATTTCGGAATTGGCCGTTAATTCTCCTCGTACATTACCTTGTTCCATCAAATACGTTTCAGCACCGAAGTCCTATTGGTTTTCATCGGTATACTCTTTCAAGAATACTGCTAGAGATAGTTCGTAAGATCGTCACTGCCTAATATCACATTCGTTGATTAATAGCAAATGAAAATATGGAGATTCCATTATATTCTTCGTGATATTGGAACTGCATCAAGCACTCAATGAACTTTAATGGAGAAAACATTTATTCAACACTCTCCTACGATACCTCATAAAAAAAATATCGGATTAATCGTCATCTGCCACATCAACTTGTAACATTGTAGAAAATCTCTCGAAGAATGTACACGCGACGCGTATTCAACAATTCGTCAAAGAAATGTCCGAAAAAATGAACTTCAAACAAAATCACGATCGTTTAAGCATTTTTATTGGCCTTTGTAGTACCACCATAAATGAAAAATAAAAATAAAAAAATGCACAAATTAACAATTAACTAAATATTAAAATAAATTTGTCAAGCCAACATTACGAAGCGCGTTACAGATGTGAAGAACTAACTTTTGAACGGTGTTTTAAAAAAAAGTAATTAAATAAGACGAAAATTTTTTAAAAGTTATCGGAGACGGAAGATAGTTATGAAAATGAAAATATCAACTGATAACGGATAAAACGCGCACACGCTTCTCCACTAAGATTATAATATGAATTTAGCGTTCTTATCTACTTCTTTTCTGAACTTAATTACCGAAAGTAAATAATAGTTGAGAAGTACACACGTTAAAAACGATACAAAAACGATAAATAAATTAAAAACGAGAAAATTAAAGTTTTTCTATCCTTCGAAATACTTTCCGGTGGAACAATGGTAATAATGTCCATTTTGATGATTTGTAGGGAGCGGTTAATGATGGTATCTTCTTAGGCACTAATATCGGACCCTGTAAGGTACCGTTACACGCGCCCAGGCCTAGTTATTTCTTTTTTTGGGCTTTTTCTGCTGCTTTCGTCACTTTACCCGAGCTGAGGTCTTTCTGAGTAACACTCTGTGAAAACAAAAGTCGCAAATGTTAAAATCGGTACTTATTCAATTCACAAAACAAATATAAAACTCATTATCAATCACCTTAATTACTCCTACGGCAACAGTTTGCCTCATATCACGTACAGCGAAACGACCTAAGGGTGGAAATTCTTGGAAAGATTCAACGCACAACGGTTTCGTTGGAACCAAATTAATGATTGCGGCATCCCCAGATTTAATTGCTTTCGGATTTTCTTCGGTGGTTTTTCCTAGAAAAAAACGCATAAGAACGAATTGAAGTACATAAAATATTTCTCGAGAAAATCAGCCATACATGATAAGCGGGGTAAAGTGCACAACAACGAACTGATAGTGTATTAAACTTGAAATTGATGATAAAAGGTACATACCAGTACGACGGTCGCATTTCTCTTTGATGGTGGCGAATTTACAAGCAATATGCGCGGTGTGGCAATCCAAAACGGGGGTATATCCATTCGAAATTTGACCAGGATGATTCAAAACAATGACCTACGTTCATAATACAACCATATGAGAACAAATCGAACGCATGTACAATAAGTTTGATATATTTAAAATATACCTGGGCGGTGAAATCGGCAGCAGCTTTGGGAGGATTATTTTTGGAGTCGCCAGCCACATAACCTCGACGTAACTCTTTGACAGAAACGTTCTTGACGTTGAAACCAACGTTGTCTCCGGGAAAAGCTTCTTGAAGGGCTTCATGATGCATTTCAACGGATTTTACTTCGGTAGTCAAATTGGCAGGGGCGAAAGTGACAACCATACCAGGCTTCAACACACCGGTTTCGACTCTACCTACAGGTACTGTACCGATACCACCAATTTTATAGACGTCCTGAAAATGGGGAAAAAGTGAAAACGCTACTGCAAACATCAGAAAAAGAAACAAGTTCGGCATTATAACACAATTTACCTGCAGCGGGAGTCTCAACGCTTTTTCAGTTGGTCGGCTCGGAGGTAAGATGGCGTCCAAGGCTTCGATCAAACATTTACCATCGGCTTTGCCTTCCTTACGTTCGATAGCCCATCCCTTGAACCAGGGCATTTTGTCCGACGGTTCCAACATGTTGTCACCATTCCAACCAGAAATTGGTACGAAGGCAACGGCTGCCGGATTGTAACCGATTTTCTTTATGTAGTTACTAACTTCTTTCTTAATTTCCTCGAAACGCGCCTAATGAGTCATCATTAAAAGATACGTATTATATACAATTCACGCTGTAAAACACATAACATTAAAACGCGCAGCCGTACTTCGCTGTATGGAGGTTCGGTAGAATCCATCTTATTCACTCCGACGATCAGTTGTTTCACACCCAAAGTGAAAGCCAATAAAGCGTGTTCACGTGTTTGGCCGTTCTTCGAAATACCAGCTTCGAATTCACCAGTACCGGCAGCAACGATCAGCACGGCACAATCAGCCTGAATAGTTGACACGTGGATACATATAATATTAACAGCGAACCAAAGCACTCGTTGCATAGTTTACAATGGCGCAAATTCACGTGAAATAATATCTATAGCTGATACATACTTGAGAGGTTCCGGTAATCATGTTTTTGATAAAATCCCTGTGTCCAGGAGCATCGATAATGGTGACGTAATATTTGGAAGTTTCGAACTTCCACAGAGCGATATCAATCGTGATACCACGTTCTCTTTCGGCTTTAAGCTTGTCCAAAACCCACGCATATTTGAACGAACCTTTACCCATCTACAAAAACGTACCACAGTTAATTACGGGAGATCTCAACTACGAAATCAATTTCAAAACGGCGATTCTTACTTCTTGGGCTTCTTTTTCGAACTTCTCGATTGTTCGCTTGTCGATACCTCCGCATTTGTAAATTAAATGGCCGGTAGTGGTAGATTTACCAGAATCTACGTGACCAATCACGACGATGTTGATATGAACCTTTTCTTTACCCATTTTTACCGAATATCAAGTGAGGACACAAGATTACAAAATTCTGGAAAATAAAACAAATCACTATGATAATAACACACACGCTGACAAAGATTGCATCACTTATGACGAACACCACGTTACAGAAATGCCGAAGTTGATAACTCGGATCAATCACTTTTCACACACCTACTTTCACAGTTACGAACACAGTCATAGAAATAACCCGGAAATTGGGTAATGCAAAACAATGAGATACCACGCAACCAAACAAACGAAAATTAATTTCAAGGAACGCTGATTTTCAAAAATAATATCTTGTAAGTGAAGCAAAACATGGCGACCATGCTTTCAAAAACGTGGCATATCGTTCACCAAATCGCAATTACCGAAACAGTACAGAATTTTCGAATTCAATGGGAAATGGAAATATTTCGATTTTCACGAGTAAAAATTACACACGCAATCATAAAAATTTGAATGTAGCGAATTTGCACGAAATTTACCAAAGACAGCCGGCGATTATCAAAATGTGAGTTCGGTTACGAGAAGCGGCGAAATCGAAGTTACATAAAACTATGAAATTATGAAAAAATACACTCAATTAACCATCAAATCGAATTGAATAAAGCGAAAAAAGAACAAAAATTTACCTGAAAAATATTAATTAACAAACAGATAAAATATAAAAATCGAAAATTCGACACTTACAACGAACTCGATGCTGTGTTCAAAGAACAGTTCACACATAAAGAAGGAAGAAATGTGAGCGAGAGTGTGCGATGAGAATTTCGAACCGCTTACTGTTGTAATAGCTATGAATAAAATTCAATCATCCCAAAATAAATGCTGCCTAAATCGTTTTTGATTGCATGCCAAAATTTTTTTTATTGCTGACCTTATTTGAATTTTTACCATGGCGAAAAAAATTGATAATGATATAATAATAATGATAAGGGGAAGAATTTTTTTTAAAAAAAATAACAGAATTATTTTTTCATAAATAATAATGAACGAAGAAGTAAGTGTGATTAAATTGTGATTTTTAAATCTGTGCAGGTTGAGGTTATCTTAATACTTTATTCTACAAGTCTACGTAGTGATTCTTAGTTTTTAGTCAACAATAAATAAAATTATTAATCTTCAAAAAATTCCACGTTTCAGGTGGCTGAGAACTGCTGTTGTCGAATCTTTTATTAATTTCCAACGTGGTTTGCGAATCTTACACGGTTCAGTCTTGTTATGTTTAATGTTCAACTTACTCATGATTATATTGTAATAGTTTACCGTTGCGTACTCTCACGTCATGGAATTATTGTACCACAAAACCAATCAAATGGTATTGGAAATTGGAGATTGTTTTCAACGATTAAGTCAGTTGAAACAATCGAATGTTGATACCACCACCCTGGAAAATGAAATCAATGAAAAAATGAATCTGATTGAAAAGTAATTTCTTAGTTTTATACTATTTCCCAGTTTGTATGTAGTTGTATTCGTACATCATGAAATAATCTCATGAATTTTCAGGAATTGCGATCGATTAGATATCCTGGTGCAAAAAGAACCCGTATTGAAGAGGCAAAGTTCTAAACTAAAAGTGAATCAATTGAAATACGACATTACTCATTTTCAGGTTTCATTTTTTGTTGTTAGTGCAGTGTTCCATTTCAATGAAGATTGATAATTATCGACTCATCATTCTTACAGAATGCGTTGGTGAGGTACAGAGCTGAAAAATATCGTAAAGTGTTGGAACAGAAAGAAAGAGAGGAATTACTGAGTAGAAGATTTACGGAAAACAAAGCTTCTGAGGACACGTCAATTTATATCGATTACTCTGTTCAACATCAAAATTCATTACAGGTTATTAATTCAGAAATAATAGCGTTGAGAAAAAAGAAAAACAATGTTATAACAACGTATTTATTATTTTTTAGACGGCAAATAGAGGTGTTGATGACCTCATTAGTGCAGGATCGAGTATTTTGGATAATTTGAAAACACAGAAAAATAAATTAAAAGGCGCTCACCGTAGAGTTTTCGATTTAGCAAACACCTTAGGATTGTCCAATACTACGATAAGATTGATAGAAAGAAGAGCGAGAGAAGATAAGTACCTGTTCATCGGTGGCATTACATTAACTTTGATCGTAATGTTATTGGTATATATGTATTTAATTTGATTTTTTTCGGTCGATTATCGCGATATTTTGAAGGATTCTGAACTTTGAATAGTGTCGGAGTGAAATTTTTTTTATCATTGAAAATTTTTCACTTGTAGGAACAGAAAGAGTAATATTAGCTACAATTCATTATAAATTAAAGCAATCTGAATTGCATCATCAGTTGAAAAAACAAAATGCCTTCTCAATCGGATGTAGAAAATGTTATTTTGTTTCGCCCTGCCCTTAACTTGGGCAAAATGATGAAATTCGAGAAATTCTGAAAAGAAAAAGGCGATGAAGTGAATAAAATTACATGCGTTCTGTATTTTGTCAAGTTCAAAAGAGTTTATCGTTTTTTCCTAGTTTATTGTTTAAGCTGTTCTGAATTCATTGCTTTTTTTGTTCTTGTGGAATTCTCCTCGCTGATTTTCACATACTGTTAATTTTTCTTCGAAGATTCTTGACGCAAAATATTTAAAACGGAGAAATAATTCGTTTGCCGAGTTGACCATTACAAAATTGATAAGCGATTGATTTTGATCGCGTGACATTGAAAACCCCTTTTGTGATAATATTAATACATCTTTGTGGGAAACTATCATTTCATTTCACGACATTCCATTCATTTTCCATTTTCCCGTTGAAAAGATTACTTTCTATTATAAACATTCAATACCGATGTAGCAGGTGGAGGTGGAGGGTGTGATCGCACGCAATGTACTTGATTATGGAAATAGACATTAATATAAGAAAGATTATTAAAAACTGAGCAGAGTTCACCTTATGTATTGTGATTATTTTGATCAGAGCAGGGCCGAGTGAAAGGCACGCAAAATTGTATTTTAAAAAAAAATGTATTTTGAGCTTGAGCCATGAAATCGTTCAACAATTTTTTTCATAAAAGCTCAGAAATTTCAATTTTAGGTTTTTGTAAAGTCCGCTTTCGCCCTTACTGCATCCGATGTTTTTTTTTTTTTTAACAAAATGTTGAAATGAATTTGTTATTTGTATCAAACATATTGTTACCCCTAAATTTTAATGCTGGATGACAATGATGGCATTATTGTGATCTATTTTTCGTTTATATTTTTATCCTCCTGTTTGTACTTTTATTTTATTCGCGAGTAAAATTCGTATTATTGATTGATTGAATTTTGTTTTTGTTCTAAACTTCTCATTTTTTTTCTTTTTTATGCTTGTTTTTCTGCGAAGAAAAATGAGATCCAATCTGTTCGGACTTTCTTTGGAAGAATCTAAAACCCAAATAAGTTGAGTCTTCAAAAATTTTGTAATTATAGTACCTAAAAAATGTCTGTTATTTTTTTGTTACTAAATTTTTAATGCGGAGAAATCCGTTGGTTTTTTATAATTTACTAAGTGTCAAGCTCAAGTGATGGTGATAGTAATTGAAATTTGAAATGCAACCGATGCGGGACCTTTTTACATACGTTTTCAATTCAGTCAAAATGAATCAATTGTGAGTAACTTGAATATTATATAACTATTAGATTATTGCTGTACTGTGTGCTTGTGTGTATTACAGTGTGTTTGTATTATCGTTATCGTTATACATTACACAAAACACAACTGCAAAATGAAATGACCGGATAACTTTTCAAGTTTTATCGATCATGACCAAAAAAGTCCAGCATGATTTGATCAGTAGTATGCATTATTTTTTAAAAAACGGACGAAAGTATTTTGGTTTCTCCATGTTGTAACACTGATGCAGTATTATACCATGTATTTTGCAAAGCCGCAACACTGGTCTGGTTGGATCCTTTCAAGACGCAACACAAACCGCGCAACCGCCAACCCAACCGCCTGTTGCGTTTCCGTTTTCGGCGACTTCGGCGTTTTCTTTAGTTTAGTTTAGTAATTAGTACTACTAGTAGTTGATGTTTTGTTTTTGTAGTCTGTTTAGATTTTGGTTTGATTATGCGAGTTTGTATTTTTGTGTAAGTTTCTTTTTTTACATGATGTAATGGCCATTTCATTTCACTATTTTTTGTTTTACTTCGCGAATTTGTCTCAAGTTATGTGTTAATATAATATTGATTGATATGGAAATGCTATTAGTACCCCTTGATAAAGTTGAAATCTTGTGGAAGACATACGTATTACGATTCGTTTACGTCAGTGAAATCAAATTGAATTTGTAAATGTTAAATGTACATAATTATTTTTGGTGACATTTTTCTGATTTTTCACGCAATTCGTATTTCGGTAAGTTCGTGGAATTGCGTTAAATGATTAGTCTGTTTTCCTTGTTCTCGGTAATCCCAATACGTTATTTCAAACAGTAACGAACGTCTATTTGTGAGGAAGGATGAAGTTGTACGATACCAATTTAACGTATCAGTCTATAACATGGCCATTACTGTAATTCGTAAGTCCTGAAAGCTTAATTATTTTTCTTGCTATTTAGTTGGAAAGCTATACTTTAAGTTAGTCATTAATAATAGTTGATAACCGTGGCGTATTATGGTACTGCGTATTACATGTATGTGGTACGATTGTAATATGACGGTTAGCAGATATGTGTAGTGTAAACTGCAGCTATCAATGTTCTTTCTTATCGAGCTAAAGGAGGAAAATGTTTGAAGAAAATGATTCGTTCTATTATCTGCAGTTTTCATCGTCCATTTCATTCGCTAATTTCTAGTTACTTCATTGTAGGAGACTGCAATGCTTTTGAAAACACTAAGGTTTGTATGTAGGCGTGTTGTAGTTGTTTATTGTACCTCGTAATAGTATGGAATTGGTATTTGTAGTGGTACATGTGGTGTGGGACTGTGGAGTGGACTATAACTAGATGCTAGATTGGCTACAACTACGTGCGAGAAGTTACCGTCGCTTTGTTCCTTGTTCGCAAAGTTACAAAACGTCAAAACCTAATGCTTACTTATTGCGAAAATATGATTGAACTGAAACTGATGAATTATATGTCCGTTAAGTTTACTTATTCTGGTGAATGTTACGGTACACTCTGCGGCTAACGATTGTGAATCGTGTTGTTGAATTATTGTATAGTGGAGTGTAGATTGAGAGAGTGCATAGTACATTACATACATGGACATTACAAAGAACTTAGCGTACTGATTATATTACACACATATCTAAATAATATGATTATGTACATTTATTTGTTACTCTGTAGTCTATCCTATTGGGAATTGGGTACTACACACGAGACGAATAATAACCTATTCCCATTCCCCCCTCTCGTAATCGTAAATGTGTAAATTGTAAGGTCAAGCTCTTTGTAATATTATTTAACTTGACAACTGTTGCCCTGATTCATGATTGTCGTTGCCTTGCTGTTGCAAGTTGCAACGAGTGCGAGTTCCATTCTAATGTAGTAAGTAGCTAGTAGTTAGTTGGAGGGGAAGTCGCGAGTTCGAATTTCTTCATTAACGTTCGCATTCGCAATTTCCGTAATCCGCGTGCCTCGATAGTGATTTTTCGGTTTTCTCCACTTTCTTCGGTCGTCTTTCGATACCTGCAACTAGGAAACTACTCTTTGCCTTCAACTTTATGGGTCTGATGATCTGATCACTCGGTTAGTGATCACTAAAATGCCAACAACGCAACCGTTTTATCTGTGGTCTCGTATGTATTTCGAAAAATTTTCGTTCACCTTTGCCGGTAACCGATCGGCGATCGCCGCGCCGGTATTAATATCGGAGCCGGTGGATCGGTACCGGATTCCAGATTATGGTATTACATTTTCCAATTCCGCGTCGTTTCTTCGTGTTATGTGTATAGTCTAGTTGTTGAGTGGTCTACAATCCAAACAGGATAAAGTGTTCATCCACTGATCTTTTTCGAAAACCAAAAAAATGAGCTGCCAAAATGTCGGTACTACCCGACTGATCCAATGAATTTTCAACTTTGCACAATGGGGAGGGGGTGGACCCCTAAAAAGGTGATTTAGGAGACAAGGTCCGAACCAAAAAAAACTCGACGGATTTGGGTTGAGGCCTGAGGGACTTCGCTCTTTGCGATACCGAATATGTAATTTTTTTTCCGTGGCACCCTACACAACTGCATTTTATTGTACTGCAAGTGCAATTTTTATGCATTTAGGGCGATTTAAAAGAGACCTTATATCCAAAGTACGGGTGAGAACCAAAAAATAATCGGTAATTTTGTTGAATGAACCCATTTAAAGTCGATTCAAGTAAAAACGGGCAAAAAATTCCTGCAGAATGCGAAGTAATGAAAATATAGAGGTTGGTCACCCCATCCCCTCCACCAATGTCAAGTCATGGAATACTTGCTCAAAAATAGCAATGTGATACATCAAAATGGGGTAAAATTTTGCGCTGAATCCATAAATCCTCATTTTTTATTTTGACCCCACCCCCGTGGAGTTTCGCTTTTGCCCTCGAACTTGAATTTGATGGGTGAACTGAAGAATTGACACATTCGAATTTACGCATATCAGACGACGATTATGGTTGATTGGTTTCAACTTTTCGCATACCTTGACCACCACCACCCCCACACAGCCCCCCGTAAAAATTCCAACTCTCAACCCTCCCTCCACCACTGAATTATAACAAAAACATTCATTTAACAACAGCGATGCGGCATATCGAAACAGTTTAAAATTTTCATAAATGGAAAAAATTGGAAAAATTACAGAACTCCCATAAGAACCAATGTTAATTTTTTTGTCAATCGTCAATCCACCTTTTGAAAAAGTTAACGAACTGGTGATGTGCTTGTAGTAGTAAATTTGACGTCACACTTGGGAGCTGAATTTGTAAGCAATCGAAACATGTCGATGTAGATATAAGTATCCTGCTTTTTTGATCAATTTTATCTATCTGCTTCTGCATTAAGTATTATGGTTTATTGTATGTTCTCGTTTACTCGTATTGTAAATTTTTCGATTATTGGTGCAGATTCTTAGTCAATGCGTAATTCAAATTTACACGTACCTACCTGGGTGGAATTTAAGTGAGACTATCATAATTGTTGAACGCGTGACACCTTATCATTTTTCATTGCGGACTGTAACGTGCGCGGTGCCGCAAGCCAAACGATTCTCGAACGCATTTGCAAGAGATACTCAAAAGTTAATATTTTTGTCTGAAATAGGTGCTCGGTTCGATCACCTTATATAATGATTATTTCGTTTTCTCGTTTCGGCGAATGAATTCAGATAGTTCGGCGTTGTCTCTGGATCGGTACAAAAATAAAATTAGACCGTTTCTCGTATGATTGACAATACATACATTACACCCAATACGCGTCGTTGGAATGGGTTTGCTGTCAGTCGCAGTCACAAATGACTAAACTAAACCGAAATTGAGCGCAAAAGCGAAGGAAATGCCAAATATTTTGCGTGAACTGAAATTTAATTAATTTGAAGCGTGTTTGAAGCCAAATTTCAGGCGGTCAAGTTTGCCATCTGATATTTCGTTTTCGTGTATTTGTAACGGTTGGAATCGAAAAAATTGTAAAATTTTTCTTACGAGATGGAATTTGTAACGAAATTACGGCCGAGTCGCTAAAATTGTCGTCAAAACGTGCCGATTCGTGTTCACTGGCGTATTTTTTTTCCTTTGCCATGAATGTCGGTATCGCGTATCCTGCTGATCCTGCACACTTGTCAGAAATCCGATTTATATTCACGGTGTACCGGTGATCCAGGAGGAGGGGTCTGGTCCTGTGGTCTCTCCAGCTCTGAGATTTTGGTATCAAGTTCCTCCGGCTCCGGGGCTTTTACAAAGGGTGCCCTCAGACTGTGCTTCGGTTTTTGACTTTATGATCATCTCATTTCGGTGGCACAGGTTTACATTACATGAATCATTTAATGGATTTCTCTCCCAAGATTTTCTGCTAAAAAAAAAAGTGCCAAGAAATTGCATAACCAATATATTCTTAATATTGTATGTACTTTACTTACTATGTGGTTATGGTATCTGATCGACGAGGAGATGTGGGACATGTGAAGGGTAATGCGTATTCCATGCATATTCGTATGCGTTCATGTTTTGTTACACTTGTGAGTGTTCATAAGTGTATAAGTGTGTTTTTATGTTATACCTATTACCTACCTATCCGTATATGGTCTATATACCTATAATACGGAACCGAATCGTGTCAAGAGTGTGCGTGAGTAGGTAAACAATTTCAGTTGGTCCGAAACGAAAATGATTCTTCCTATTGTATCGAATGTGAGAGATTGCGAATTTTCAAATTCACATTTTCCAACGGACAGGCGAACACCGCGATAATATTGAAAATATTGAAAGAAATGTTGGAGAAGAAGCATCAAGCAAGCTTCCTTCTTTAACATCGTTGTGTGTCGAGTACGTATGATAATTCGCAATTTCTCATTTACGTATTTTGATCGATGGCAGGGGCGTAGCAAAGAATTTTTCGGGGGGGGGATGATCACGATTTTGCCAACTTTACCACTGAAATTTTGAAATTATTTTTATATCTATAAAATATAGAAACCTTATTTTCAATTTCTCGACGGTTTTGAAACCCCCAGATGTTGGAATTCTTCAGCGCGGCGAAAAGCCTGTAAAAGTTGTCCATGTGAGCTTCAGCATCTGCATTTGTATGACTCTCTAGATACTTACTAATGACCAGTAGCGTCGGAAGTTTTTTTTTTTGTTAAAAATGTGCTTTTTTCGAACCTTTTCCTTGAATAGTTTATAAATAATTGCAATTTTGTTCATGTCCGAGCAAAGCGAGGGCGAAGATTTGAAAAAATTGGAAATTTAATGTCCAAAAAACCAATTTTTTCCATTGTTTTAGTTCTTTGAAAATCCTTCTCTGCATGATGTGATTTGAGGGGGGGGGTGCAAATGATACTTTGCACCCTTGTCAGAATTTTTTTGAAGGGTGCAATGCGCTACTTGTACCCCACTTTCCGACGCCACTGCTCATGACCCATGGAATCGATCAAAGCTCGAGTTTTCAAAATTCGTCACCTAGTACTTCCAATTTGAATTCATACTTTGCGAAAAAAATTTGTGGAAAAGAAATACCCTAATAGATTTCAACTCGAATTTACGAATCAAGTAAAATTGTACTTCAATCGATCTAACAGGTATAGGCGCACCCAGAAATTAATTAAGAGGGGGGTTGAGCATTTGAGAAAAAAATGTGGGAGGGGTTAAACTTCAAATTGGTCATTTTCAACTATAATATTCCAGTCAAAAACCATTGATTTTTGTCTGCCAAATTGGTAATTTGATTGAAATTTTGACTGAAAGATAAGTGAGAAACCATTAGTTTTTTAAATTGAAATGAAGCGAAACGAAGGCGAAATTTTTTGCGAAAATGCTGTTTGAAGAACAAAAAGAATGCACTTTTTTCGCATTTTGGCAAGAATAAGATCTTCCCAAACTCAAAGAGGCAGCTCGAGCCCTATGAGCCTCCCTTGGGTGATTTCCTGCTAAAAGGTCACTAAGACAGTAAATAGAGGGTACATATTACGATCATTACTCGTTTTCTTTCTTCAAGTCAGTTTGGATTTCTTATTATAGTTATTTTTGATCATTTTTGCTGACTTTTCTTTCATTTTTTGTCAAATTTTCCAACTTTTCATCATTTAAGACGTGTTTGCCAACTTTTTTTTCATTTGAGACGAATTCGCCAACTTTTTCTACTAGCACTGCGTCTGGGGAAGTGACTCACCCCCCCCCCCCCCTCCGTTCGCTACGCCTCTGATCGATGGTTCATCATTTTCGACGCGAACCGAATAAGATTGTTTGCAATCTGGAGCCTTATACGCGCGCAATGATTATTATTGATCAATTATGCTGCGGCGTCCGATGTCATAATTCCGTTTACTTTACGGATCACGCTACTTACTGATATTTTAGTTACGATTTTTTCAACAATTTTCAGTCAACTGCGAAGATTTTCGTCACTAGCTACCATGGATGCGTGTGGTTCTCGTGCATGTTTATTTTGTTTTGTCTTCAGTCATGACTAGATCCACACTCATCCATTGCCTGTGACACGATGCGCAATCAAACGTTTCTTCTTCTTCTTCTTCTTCTTCTGCTTCTTCCTCTTTTGCGATGCTGTAAACTCATCACTCGTGTGTTTGTGGGGAAACATGGACAAATGTGTGGCATCGATTCATGTGGTATTACATGTAGACGAGAATGAAAACTCGAGAGCGAACCTTGCTGTTTGGGGACTGGGTAGCTGCCAAGTGCCAACAACAGGCCACCGTTGCGCTGTGCCGCGAGTATGTGTGATTTGTTTACTGTGTAGTGTGTACTGTATACCAATGTATGTGTCTACCATTATACCTATATAGCCAATACCCTATACCTAACTAGTAACCTCGTAGAGCTATCTACGTATCTACATCTACACATGTTGTCTTGTATGTATGTATGCATGCATAATTGCATAATTGTGTACCTGCCTGTTACGTACGGATCTGCCTAACGCTGGGCAAGTCCTATTCAACGTAACGCTTGATTACCTGCATACTATATGCAATTACGCATATTACACGTACAGTAAACATACGTAGGTTAGGTACCTAGTACATATTCTGTATATAGATGTAGATGTAGGTGTATCTATTGTATACTTTGCTGCTTACTTATTGCACTTGTCCAGACTCCTTAAACTGGATTCGGAGGTAGAAATTGCCAATGCCAATCGTTTAGTCATATGTATGTACTTACATTCTACTGTACCTGTACGGCTGAACCTGACACCTCCTGAGCACCTGACGCAATGACCCGAGATGCTACCCACGATTACGTTACGGCCGCGGCTTTTGTCGAATGGTGTGAATGTAAATGTGAATATAGCTCCAACTTTGGAAATTGAACATGAACCGGCTATGGCTGCACACTTTTCACTTTTTGGATTAGTAGCTAACTGCTAGCTGCGAAGTGGTAAAGTGGTAGGTAGTAAGTAGTAGGTACGTATAGGTACCTACTAGGTGTAGGTAGGTAGATAAGGTAGGTGTATTGCGAATTTCCAATCCAATTGACATCGTTACGTTAGGGAATGTGCGATGTGCATTATGCGCTATGGTTAAAAACAATGGATGGATGGATGGATGGATGGATGGACCAAGTTGGATGCGAGATTCGAGTAGATAGAGATACTTACCTAGGGTAATTCGATACGAATATGTCTGTATCTGTATGTACCTCTGTAGTCTGTACGTATCTAGTATTTTTTGTTATTGGTTACCTAAATACCTATACACGTATACAGTTGAGTATACGTAGACGTATAAGCGAGTTTTTCAAATTAATAGATAATAGTTTACCTAAAATATTTTCTACCCTAGCGATAAGTCGTACTCGTTTGTTTAGATTTAGGGGTATCTGCTCTGCTACCTACGGTCTTAATTATGTTTTCTCTTGGGGAGGGGGGAGGGGGGGTGGGGAGAGAGAGACTCGAAAAATCAACGTACTCTTATCATCTTCAATTAAAAACAACCTTAGACCCGGATTATCTGTACCTAATCGCGTCACGCGCCCGAGTAATCATCTCTTAGCCTATAGTCAGTCGATAAAGACTCGTTTGTGATATATTTCTCACTTTTCCTCTTCGTTTGTCGAGTGCTAATTTCGATGTTTTCAAAATTTTTTCAAGCGTATTGTATCTAGGTACCTATTTTTGAGAGCCGTGCTGCGAGTGTTGTTGGTGTGTGAAGTTTTTTCCCGAATGTCTTGAAAATTATCAAGTATTTCCTATTTCGTATCGCTAACGGCATGATTTCGTTTACTTGCTTAGGCGTTTTTTGAGAAAACTCGTATCAGGCAGTGGCTCTATGTCCTTATTCGTATTCGAAAAACGAAGACGCAATTTTACTGGTGAAATAAAAAAATATCTACATTCTGTTGGCACGTTGTCGCGTCGGTCGTCGAATAGTCAAAGTCGAATAGCGAAGTATTGCTTGCTTAGAATTTCCAATTCCGATCGGACGTACCGTACTTGCTACTTACCGTTTCGTGCAATGCACGTACTCTTGGTACTTGCTACTCGGCTAGGTGGTCGTGGTACGTCTAGGTACACGTAGTACATACATGTACATACGGTAGCTACGTACTCGGTAAATCGGTAGTCGGTCTCGGTACCCGAGCAGGTATCTACATAGACATACGCATTACCTCTAGTACAGTAGTACTTTACTTACTGATTTTTATTTTTACCTATTGCATCTGCATCTTCATTTGTTTTACTTCATATCTACCTAAATGGTGTGGTTGTCGTGGTGTAATGTCTACCGTCTAGGCGTCTAGCGCCTTTTGACTCTTTCCAGAAAAGTAGAATGTGGTTTTCTAAAGGGTGGTTTATAATAAAGATTTTGATTTTTTCCTCAAACTTTGAAATATGGATACTTAAATCGAATTTTTAAGGAATAAGTAAAAATGAATTGAATTTTGATAATATATTAATTGTATATTAAATATTTGTTCTCAGTCAAAATTAATCACCAACTTCTTCAAATATATTTTGACTTATTCCTTAAAATATCAGTTTACTTTATCCATATTCTAACGTAAGGAATACGTCAAAAGTCCAAGTCTTAAAACTTGAGTATAATTCACGTTTAAAAAACAAAAAACGAAAAATGATTCCGAAGAAGCGTACGATTCGACGACGAAGAAGAAAAAAATCACAAAATAAGAGAGCGAGAGACTGAAAGGAACCAGTTTCCGACCGTCGGCTAAAATATGCGTCGGGTGAAAACTGGTTTTGGTTTCTTTATCAGTCGCACACACCGTCGACCGTCTCTTGCTCGCGTCTTTTTTTTTCTTGTTTTATTTCTCTCATTGCGCCGCTGCAAATGTCGAGCTCTTATATATTACGATGTGTGTTGTATACTACATACATTTATTGGAGTAGAAACTGGTTTTGCCGAGCGAGCGAGACGATGAAAAATATACGTTCGTTTTTCAACGCGATACTCGCTCGTTGGTAGAGAAAAAAGTTTGAAGTACCTTCTTTGTTGAAGAGAAAACCAACGAAGTACATAGTTGATTGTTTCTCGTTGTACAGTACAACTACGAACCAACCTATGTAGATGTACATAGTAAGTACATGTACAATGTACATATAGTCTGTCCCAGTTGAGAATGATGTGATTATGTTCCCTCTCGAATCCGAAAATTCTCGTTTAAATCCAGTTTTCCTCCCTTATTTCTCTGATTACGACTTGAAAAGCACTTTTGAAAGATTGGAATATCAACCCTTCAATAATATTATCACATGTGAGTAGGGAAAAAACCTGTTTTGAACGAGAATTTTTGGTTGCGAGAGGGAACGTAATCACATCATTCTCAACTGGGATAGACTATAGCTTTAATAGCTATATACCTATACCTTATCTGTGTTCGATCAACACCACCTCCACCTCTATCACTACTTCTTCCTCTAACTGAGGCGCGAACGTAACATACCTATGTACTTTTAAAATTGTTGCGTTGCCAATTCGTAAGCAGCTCTGAGTGTACCTACCTCCTAGAGGTGCACGTAACGGCAGTAACAAACCGTGTACTGCGGGTTGCATTTACTCGATGACGTCTTACAGTTTACAGTCCAAACTCTCTTTTTCTACTTGATATTTTGAAGTTTAGTTTGTGCTGTTAGATCGTTTGGGACTTGAAAATATTACGATTCGCGTTCAAGATTTCGATAAATAATAGATTTTGATACGTTCTAACACACTTTAAGGATCTGAAAGTGATTAGGTATTCATAAATTTGAACTATTCTTTCTTCTTTCATTCGTTTTTTCTAAAAAAAAACTTGTCAACTTACGATCGTTAACTATATTTCAGCAAATATTCAATATTTTTCCAAAAATTTTTAATATTTCGTTTTTGTACAGTGAGATCTTTGGAGGACTTTTGGGACTTTTCACTTGAGTAAATCATTCCAATTTAGAAAAAAACGTTACAAAAATCATTTCTGGGTCATTTATTCGAAAATAATTCATTTACATTCATTTCAAACAAAAAATATTACAATTTTCATTATGTAGATAATTTCATCCAGTGGATTCCATTATTTCAATTGAAGTTTTTTTTTAGAAAAAAAGAATGGAAGAATAATAGTTCAACTTTTTGAATACCTGTAAACTTTCAGATCGTCAAAGTCTGGTAGAACGTATCAGAAATTCATAAATCAATTTGATTTCGCAAAATTTTTAATCTAAATAATCTTGAAACGTTGAACTTGAATGTTGTACTTGTATAATTTCTATTTCTAGTTTGGACAGCAAGACGTCATCGCGTAAATGCAACCCGCAGTACACGGTTTGTTACTGCCGTTACGTGCACCTCTACCTAGTACCTAGTACCTAGGCCCACTACTTAGTACTTACCTACTACCTTCACCAAGCTACCTAGTGCCTCTATCTCTATCTACTACCATCCCATGCTTAATTGCTTAGGTCGATTTTTACATGGGTACGGGGCGTTTTTTGAAAAATGGCACGTTCTTCTCAATTTTTCTTTCGTGCGAGATATGATATCAAGTCCGCTGTTCATTCTATTCTATACCATATAGTACCTACAACTCGTTTTTGTCTCAAAATTCCAGCACCAACCGGTAGGCGCTAGGTAACGAGTCATCAAATTATCAACGCTCAGAATCAAACGTGTTAAAAGCTCGAGCTCAAAAGTTGGCATTTGTTATTGGCTGGGCGGCTGGCTGGAACTAGAGTGTTGGAGCCAAACCCAGCTTTGTGGGCACGTATATAACGTAAAACATGTTTCATCTCATCACTTCAGTATTCCGAACATCCGGCCCGCGTGCTCTCTCGACATTTTCTGTTGGTAATAAGGTAAAAGGTACCTACGGTATTGTCCGTCCAAAATAGCATGACATGAAATTTTGCCGTTTCTTTATCGAAAAGCGAACAACATTTAAAAATTTTCCCATCTAACTACCATACTGCAATTTTATTTTAGACTTTAAACCAATGAAACTACAACACAATTTGCGTCGTGCTATGTTGGACGGACAATAATCGCGTGTGCTTTTGGAACTTGCCAAACGTCGCGTCGAGTGTCCGAACTTCGAACCTTATGTAAAGGTAGTGTTTTGATATTGATCTCTGATGTGATTCTGATGCTTATTCGTTACCTAGTTGGAAATAGAAATCGCCAGTTTTTTCCGGCAATTCACTTTTGGCGACGACGCACGCGACGAGGGATGGACCTTGATCTGCTGCATCCTACATCCATCCCCGTGCTACTCTAATTACTTATTTGTTTCGAATTTCGCAAATTTCTTCCACGACGCGACCAACGTATTTTTCTTGGCGATGCAACGGCCGCGGTTGTCTGTTGTTGACTCGAAAGCTACGTCCACGTCCACGTCCACGTCGTCGTCTGCTCTTACGACTATGAAATGAATAAGTGCATATTCGCAGTTTGTATTTTCCGCTGTCTGCCGCAATTTCGTAGAAAACTGTAAATAAATAGATACCTAGACCTACATATGTACGTATGGTAGCGTACAGCAGCGTAGGGTCAACGGTCAAGTTAATGATACTCGGATCGCGTGTGAAATATTTAAGAATGTGTACCGTATTACTTTTTGCTTTGCTTTTTCTTCTCTTTAGTCAGACGTAGGTAGATAAGGAAGTACGTAATATGCAAAAAAGGCATAAACGTAAAATTGCAACGTTAGCGGTTCGCAGTCGTAGACCGTAGACACGTAGAATACGGACTGACGCCTGAGGGACAAGAGTTAATGCTAATGCTGACGTTGATTCTTTACCGTGGTTGTGGTTGTTGTTTTTTTGTCCCAATAGATACCTATAGGTAGACAGTTGTAGAGTTATTCTGACTGTACAGTTAGTACCTACTACCTAGTACCTACTACCTACAGTGAACAAAGGGTATTAGTGTGTGGCTACGAGTAGTACAGTGTTGTACCTAGACCTACAGTATACCTAACCTACATACCTAACGCCTAACCTATACACGTACAACATTTACAAGGGCTGCGTACATCATATTGCATAATAATTTATGTATTATAATTTTGTTATTATGGATCATAGCGGTGATTTCGGAGGAAAGGGTGGTTCTATCGCATCGAGTCGTACCGATCGATTTTTTTCTGCTTCGCTTACGAATTACTAATTAGGTACTATGTTACGACTACAGGTAGGTAGGTTAGGTAGGTAGAGGTACGTCTACGTTCGTTCGTATCATACTAGGTTGATTGAATCAACGCGTCCGATAAATGAACTGCCGCTGCTGGATTCGATCCGATGCGATGCGGGAAAAAAAACGAGGCAAAGATGCGGGTAAAGCGTGTACAACGTAAGGCGGCAACGTACGCTGCTACAATTAACCATCGCATCGTGGAAATTATCTACCTAACTACCCATTCAATGTACAATCAACAATGCAGAATGTAGGTATGGTATTGGTATACGATGTGTGGCTATGGCGTGCGGGTGCGGGTGCGGGTGCGGGTACAATGAAATGACGAATTGACGAGTAAGTAGTTGAGCAATAGTAAATTACGCATACGCGTACGTTTTACGCTACCCTTACGTTATGCTAATGTACGTACTACGTACTACGCTACGTGCGTAAGTCTTGGTACTAAGTGAAGGTACTTGATATAGATGATGTCTACATAACAATAACATGCATACTAGGTAGTACTTACTTACTATATGTACTTATATGATAATATGATATTAATATAACCCATATATTACATATAGGTAATGTACAGTGTACACTATGTCGCATGTCGTGTGTCGCGTCGCGTCGCGTGGGAAAATTACACCGCGTCGACTTGATGCTGGCACGCTGCCCCCTGGCGTATGATGATCGCGCGGCGCGCATGTTGAATTGTTCATCTCTCCGCCAAATTCGTAATTAAATTTTTTAATTCGGATTTACGCTGCGCCGCGACGCGACACGACAGGAGGCACAGTGGTGTGCCAAATACATACGAAACATATACGGAAGGTATGGCTCGAGTAGGTAGTAAGTTCCTAATACTAAAATAATGTAATTACAGGTAAACCATTTACTTCACTTTGACCCACATTTTCCCGAATTTGATTTTTTTTGAAAATTATTAACGGAAACAAATTGACAAATCCCCCCCCCCCTTCAGCAAATGCATCGGAGCCGTTCTAGAGCTTACAGTCTCCTGCCCCAGCCCCTCCTTCCCTCCCTCCGGAATGGCTCATTTTTGAAGCTTTAGCTTTCGGCTGCGGAACGGATCTGGAGCCCTAATTTTTATGCATGAAACATCAAGGCCCTCCGTCTTTGCAAAAATATCTTTGACCATGTTAGCAATCGATTGGTAGTGATTAATTACTCGTAGGTAATGGTACTCAATTCGCTAAACATTCAGCGCGTACGAGATTTGTGATCGAAATTCTTCCATTGACTACTTTATATTGTCGATTGCGACGCTTTTATTGAATGGAGGAGTCGTAAAAAATACCTAATCTTGGTTGACAAAAACGGATGATTACCTATATCCAAGTTGGCCGATTAAAATTTCGTCCTTCCAATGCTAAAAGGTCGTAACTCCAAAATTTGAAAACCAATGTTTGTTTTTTCGCTTAAATGGCAAGTATGGGATGTCCTCCATCTGGGAATAACATCATTTCACCTCAAACATCAAAAAAATCCATGAAATTAGAAATAAGATATGTTGGCGTCACTCCCTAACTCCATTACCCGAAAATTTTGAAACTTTTTGGTCGTAACTCCACCAAAAACGCATAAACAGGTCATATGAAAATTGCACTTTTTACAAAAGTGATACTTAAAAAACGGAGTTACTTATGATTTTTGAATTTTTTGGAATGTGTGACGATTTTAATAATATGCTTCTGTAGTGTTCAGAATGAATTTTCAATCATTTTGTTTCAAAACACAAATTTTTAATTAACGTAACTCCCAAAAATTTTCTCCGTTCAAGTGTAAAAGATCGTAACTCGTAACTCCGTTTAAAAAATTAAAAATCGGTATTTTGAAAAAAACAATGCCTAGTTGAAAATTCATTCTCAACTCAACAAAAACGTATTAAAATCAACACAATTTCCACGAAATTCAAAAAATTTCAAGTAATACAGGTTTTTTGTCTCTCCTGTGAAAAGTGAAGTTTTGGAGTTGGAATTTTTTAGCATTAAAGGAACGATTTTCCATTCATTTTTTTTCATCATTTGAGAAGGTGATCCTAGAAAGGGAATTATCGCGGAAAATAACTCTATTTTTTTTTTCTATTTTGATTTTGATTTTTTTTCGTTCTATGAACCTTCCTCTTCAACGTAGAAGAACAAATAAAAAAAATCGATTTTTTAAAAATTTGTCTTACGTTGTAGAGGAAGGTTCGTCGAACGAAAAAAAATCAAAATCAAAATGGGGAAAAAATAGATTTATTTTCCGCGATAATCCCCTTTCTAGGATCACCATTTCATTTTAATTCTGTTCAGAATGATGAAATTATTAAAACGATTAGGTACCTAGCCATTGATCGAACAATTTATCCTATCGATTGAGTTGTCTGAAGTGATTACACTGCACCTGAACTTTCCTATCTATTCTAATGTGTAGGTATTATTCTTTCGGTTGCAAATCAGCGATAATTATCGAAAATCACTGGTAAACAACCAGCATTGCTGCGCCAGCGCAGTAACAGTCTAACAGTAATACATAGATAAATCAGTGGAAAATAGCTACAGCTACAGCTACAGCTGCATGTACATAACATATATATGCTCATTATAATGCGGTTTGACCGGTTTATCTTTTTATTTTACTTACCCTACCCTATAATTTTTACTCGTTTACTACCGCGTGGAACTAAGTATTCAACGTCGCGTCGGCTGCCATCGTCGCCGCTCCATGGAGTCTTTTGACTATATCCTTGTTGTTATTGTATTACAGTACACGATGCACCGTACCTTACCTATACCTACCTTATGTGGCATACAATAGTGCATTGCGCTTACACCACCTGATCCCTGGTCCCTGTAGGCTGTATCCGCGTCTCTACTCTCTTAGTACATAGGTATTACACAGTCTTTTCTTACCCCAATGTTGTCTGTCGCCTTTCTAACCACCTTATCATTAAATAAGTAATATGTATGTCTATTCAGGTATTCAGTAAGTATTCGTTTCTCCTAACGTCCATCTGGTGGTAAATGCAGGCATCATAGCCATAGATTAAGAATACTACGTAGGTGCTAGGTAGGTAGTAGGTATAATATACGTATAGTATTCCTAATCTATGATCATAACGGGTCACTTCTTCAGGGTGTTTGTCACTTTTTGTAAGTAATTTTTCATAAAAGAAGCGGAAAAAAGGAAAGAACTCCTTAGTATAAAAGCAGAAAAAAAAAAGAAACCGAAGAAAAGTTGCAAAAAAATCTAAAAGATGTTGATGCATTGAAAAAATCGTTTGCCAAAGCTCAGGAAAAAAAGGAACTGAAAAACGAAAAATGTTTGACGGAATATTTTCTTTAGGTCATAAAAAATTAAAGAAAGCCGCCGAAAAAAAAGATTCTCGATCGCTGAAGAGCTTTTACCAACAGCGAAATCAGTTGAAGAATCTGAAAAAAATTCACTGAGATTCTGAGAAAGCTGAGCAGATTCAACGAAAATTGAATAATAAAATGAATATGCTTGTATGAAGGTAATTGTGAAAGTGAAAATGAAAAAAAAAGAGTGATGTACCTCAGCTTTGTTCTAAAAATTTGCCGAGTTAAATGTGTTTCTGAATAATTACATTTAATATTACTTGCTTGTTGTTTTGACAAAGGAATTTAGTAAATGAAATTATTCACGTCGTTTCAGTGATTTATTTTTGAAATGTTTGAAGAAAACTACAAAAAAATTGTCCTCTCGCAGAAAATTCTAAAAAATACCCCCTCCGTCGACCCCGAAAAAAATGATTTTTTGGTCAAGAAAAGTCGCTGAAAATCGCATTTTTTTCCCTTCAGATTTTCGCCATGATGCCTGCTAATGCTATCGCTATTGCTACTGTTATTGCTATTGCTATTGCTATTGCTTTGGTTATAGTCTCTCTATACATGAACATAATTGTGTGTAGATGCAGTATAGACTATAGATATACCTACAGTACCTTACCTACTTCAGGTATCACACCTCACCTATGTGTATGTCTAAGGTCTATGTACATATTTTCTTTCGCTGGTGTGACGTGTTATACATATGTAGGTATAAGTAGGTATGTACGTACTACGTAGATGTACGATGTACCTGTACTCCTGCGCGAGTGCCCGTGTAAGAAATAAGAATGGGAAGACATGTTCGCGGTTCGCGGTGTTTTAATCGTCGACTTGAGTGAGCAGGGTGAACAGACTCTCTACATACGTAAACGTATATACCACGTACACTACACAAGGATAGGTGGTCGACTACTTTCAAGGTTAACTCGCATTCCATTATTCTGGTTTCTGGTTTTCATTTTCATAGGGGAGTACCGAGCACCGATCTTTCTGACAATGAGTTAGTTTTTAGTTTAGTTTATGGTGTGTCTTTGTCTCCGATTCTGTTTCCGTTTCTGCTGTATCTGTATCTGAAAGTTGCAGTCGCTTCGCAGTTCGTATCTACCTAGTACCTACGTAGTACGTACCTACCTGGTTGGTATTACATTTTTGGTCGGCGACTGTTGATTTGATATAATTATTATCAAATCAACTCGTTTCCCATTTATCAATGCAATAGGTAGATATATGTACCTATTGCATTGATAAATGGGAAATGAGAAGACCAAATTAATAGGAAAGCTACCGAAGTAAAAACTTGTAAAAACGGTTGTTTGAGAACAATAACATTCTCACAAATAGGTGTTTAGATCACAGATCATCCATTTCACTGAAGCGAACCTTGAAATTTTCCTAAAAAATTAGGTACGGCTTATCTAAACAACACGATTTCTTGCATTTACGTATTGGCGAAAAACAGGAAAGAATTTGAACGCATTATTATATTTGCTGGTCTCAAATTAGAAAGTTAAGATAAGCGAGGGTCAACTATACGTATATTAGGTATAAAAAGGTGCGATTTCAGTCAACATTCGATGAATCCGACTGGACTGTCTTCTCCATTTCACTCATATCATTCCTCCATTCACTTTACACGAAAACTGAGTTTTCCTTTTTTTTTCAAACCAGAAAATTTGCTCGAAGCTGAACTTTGTAATTCGAGGATGAAAGTTAGTAACGTATTTTCGATTGTTCATAAAATTTCGGAAAGTGGGGGGATTGTTTGATTGTTTTTTTAAATTGAAAATTTTTTATTCAACATAAAAATCAAGAATCATCACTGAAGCATGGAATTTGAAGAGGGCCTTAAGTAAATCTTCAAATCTTGCAAACTGGTGTATGTAATTTTTTTTTTTTTTTCATTTTTAATCCGACTGTGATGGCACTGCAAGTCAAAGAGAAGTGTAGTTTGGAATTCGGAGTGAGGCTCTTTTCCAACTTCATGCTTCAATTTTGAATTCTCTTTTACGTAGAACCATTTTCAACTTACGTATTCGTGAAGTTTTTAGGAATCGAACGAACTCCTATACCAGAAATGAACAGAAACAGAAGGTACACGGATGAGAGGGGGGAGGGAACAGTGGCGAATTTCGTAATTTTGCGCCTTAGGCACAATTATTTCTTTCGCCCTTTTGAAGGACTTACGCTTGAATGTTAAATCATTCCTTGAAAATTAAGGTAACCTTAAAAGTTTCTTATCACATTTTCAACCAATCAAAAGCCACGAAAAGGTTCCTTAAAACTCTTAAGGTTACCTTAATTTTTAAGGTATGATTTAAAATTCGAGCCATAGATACTTGACTTCTCTCTCCCCGCTTCTGTAATTGACCCTCCATCTCTTGAATTTTTGTTAGGTATCCATTGAAAAGAACTTTCTTTCTGAATCAGTGAAAAATCTCAGATAGGTAAACTGGCAGAATTGTAGCATCGGAAAAATCCACGCATTTCCAAACAATTTTCTCCCGAGTTATCAAAGAATTTCACCCATTTTTTAGAAAATTTTTTAAAAGTTTGCAGATGTTCCGGTGAATTTTTGTCGATTTTTTGATTTATTCTTAAGCTGCGATTCTGACTGTTTTCCAGTGAATTTTGATTATTTTCACTTACTTGTTCAAAAATTAGAGGGTAAAATTTCACATTTTTCTTAATCATATATACCAAAGAAATTAATTTCGATTCTTCAAATTCGCTTTTTTTTTAAAAAAAAATCAAAAATTGGTCAGTTTCAAAACACTGCTTGAATTTTTCAGAATCCAAAATTTTGAAGAATTTCACTCGAAATTGGTTGAATTGCTGAAAATGAAATTCTGGGGTGGGGAAGACGTTTTTTCGTTAACTTCGTTCACCACAATTCTAATACTCATATCTTGACAAATACCAACGTTGAAAAAAGAAATGAGGAAAGTGAAACCCTAAAATATTTTATATAAAAAGTAAAAAAATTATTGTCGGAGCAAAGTGAGGGCGAAATTTTTTTTTAAAAAAGTATTTTATAAAAGCAAAAAATAACTATACTTTTCGAGTATAATGAAGAGACATTTTCAACGTTTTGGAGGGCAATTACTCCCTCCCTCCCTCTCTTCATTTTGGATATACTTACCTAGGGACAATTTCTTGTTTTAGATACAATTTTTTTTTTCGAAGGATTGGTTTTAAATATTGAGGTGTAGGTAGGCAAATTTTTCGACAAATTTTGCGCTCTTTTTTCTTGCGCGTTAGGCGCCCCGCCGCTGGGAGGGAGACAGCAAAATTGCAACTCATCTAATGAGATGGTTTTTGTCCCATATTTTTTTGATTCTTTCAAATCGTTTCCCAACGAAAACTGACAATTTTGCGGCTGATGTGTGTAGATACATATGTATCTATGTATGTAGATGTACATGTACATGTAGGTATGTAGAAAGCAAGCGGCCTTCACTTCTTTTTGTTTGCGTTTTCATCTTCAAGAACTGTAACAATACTTAATTTTTCTTATTAACCGTCACAATTTACAAAATACCTGCCGGGTTTTTCGAATCGAAATGTTCCAAGTGTGATTTGTAATTCTAACTTGCTGAATGCTGAACCCTATAATGGAATAATGGAAAAACAAAAGTAGGTACTAGGTATCCAGTCGAGGTAACCTGTGGAGAATACATCCTGCGAATTACAATCTAGAGTGCAAGTAAAATGGAGAACAGGTCCTGGATATCTCAACTTCTCAACCATCGGTCAAGCTGCAGATCGATTTTCAAGTCGAATTTCGACGGCAACCCTATTGCTCTATTCATCTTTTTTCAATAGTGGCGTACTCCGTCTCTGTAGAGGGGAATAAACCGACCCGTTTTAGAACGTTCATCTGTGCAGTAGGTAGTAGGTAGTTAGATACATATCATAGGTAGGTATGTGCAATACGAAGTTGGAGGTACGCTATGTTGTATTTAAATAATACCTAGTACCTCTGCCTACTACCTACAACGTAGAACTCTGCACTATACAGTCTGAGGATCCCTTATGTGTATTTCATCGTTATAGGCAACCATGTGTTCTCGATGGTGTAGGTATAGGCATAGGTACCCTTTAGTTACGTGTTACGTGACCCTTTAGTTACGTGTTACGTGTTTGTCAGACATTACGTAATAGTGTATTACATTACGTACAGGGTACGCAATGTTCACGTAGAATTTTTGAAAATCGAGAAAATATACTATTACGTACTCGAGTTGGCGATTCTACTAAATCTTCACAATTGGATGATTTTAAATTTGAAATTGCGAAAATACGACTGCTCGAGTGTTGCAGCCGAAATGTAGGTATGCTGGGAAAAAGAGTGACCCTCGTTACGAAATTTTCAAATTACGTAGCGCCTTCAAAATCAAAGAGAGGCAACATCGAAACTGAAAAATCGTTACGAACGTCGCAATTTGTAGTGAAAAAATTTTTCCACGAGATCCTATTATGCTCGATGTTTGACTTTGAAATGATCATTATGATCGATCAATTTGTCATCGGAATCGGAATACATCCGTCCGGTATCTGTGTATCGCGCATTGTCGCGGACCCATGTTTGATCGAGAACTTGCCATGGGAACCGGAGCGGGTTAGGTGGGTGGGGTGTTGTTTTTGCCTTACTCAAGTAGCTATACACTTACTTACTATTCAAATTTGTTATTTGTTAGCTGCTTTTTGATGAAGAAAATTTTGTATAGAAATCAGAAAATGTCATTTTTACGATTATTTATATCGGCGTTATCATGGAAAAAAAGCCGGTCGAAGGAGAAAACTGGTAGCGTTACTTGATGTTGAAATAAAATTTCACGAAAAAAAAATTTAAAAATGCGGATGCATAATGAAAGATGTACTTTCAAAATCGCTCCGCCACGAAAATTATAAAGCGCGAGCGTCGCTGATTATTTTGAGTTTCAAAAGTAAAAAAGAAAGAAACTACATAAATGTATTATGAACTTCGAAGCTCCTTTAGCAATCTTGAGAACACCTTTCTACGCACAAGCGCACAATCGCACACTAGCACTTATATGTTTCAATTTACACCAAAGTTGAAACTATTGCCTAGTGAGATTTCGCTGGCGTTTTTACTTTTTATTCGGTACTTTGGGTGCTCGATGATATCTACTCCTGTGATTATGATATATTATGTGCGGATGTTTTACCCGCGATTTGGCGAGTGCGAAGTCGAGCAAAACAAAATTAGCTAATAACCTTACTCATTGCGTGGATTGCGTTTTTATCCTATTTTTCAACAGGCAGTATTTTTTCTTTCCTCAAAAAATTTCGTTTCCATGTTCGCGCCTTTTTTTTCAGTTTCTTTTTCAAATAGTTTGTTTTGGCGATGAGTGATTGGTTAATTCTAAATTCTGTATTCAGTGTTACCAAATCAGAAATTACCAGTGTTGACGATTCCGCCGCCAGTTTCTAACGTGGAAAAAAGTAATGCGAAAGCAAGTGGTCGGGTGTTAGCAGCGCAGCGTTCAGTTGTTTGTGTCCAATCACAATGACAGTGTATTCCAAAAGTTTTCAATTTTACGTATTCAATTTTCAACGTTTCAACCATACCGATCTACGCCTTGTTTTCGGGACGCAAGTAGTGTTGCATTTTGCATTCTTGAAATCGATAATCGATAATCGTCGATTTCAGAACAAAAAAATTCAGAAGTTACCTATCGCAATTTTCTCGTTTCTTTTCTTGTTACTTACCTCTTGCTCTTGATGTTCTCCGAGTTTTTTCGTTCCGTAATTTTTCAGTTTTTCATTGGATTTTGGGAATTGGGGTCATGATAGATGAGAGTATTTTTGACGTTAGTATCATTTTCATATAGAAATACGAACAGTGATTGCCTTGATTTCGTATCAATAACTTTAAAATAATTTTCTGGCATTTTTCTCCTTTTTTGTAGCCAATCAGCGGGCTGTATTCGTAAGAGCTAAATGTGAGATTAAAATGGGAATACAAGGTGATGAATTTTTTTTGGTGTTGTGTTGAAATTTTTAAATACGCTCTGTTATTTTGTAATATTTGAGTATTTTCGCTGTTGAAAACTTTTCATTAATGAACTTGGAAATATTATCAACGATTAACAAGCAATTTTTTTTTTTTTTGGAGATGGTTAGCGGTGTTAGCAGGGTAGGGTTAGCCATTAACATCGGCAATTTGCAATTTACGAGTATAATCATATCCACATGTCAAGTAATTCAAGAAAAATACTCGATTTTTGTATAAATTTACTCGAACCAAGTTTAAATTTTGATATTTAATTCCATTAGGTATCGTGCAAGCATGAGCGTACCCTACCTATCTACCTGGTGGCTAATACCTAATTAGTAATTACCGTTACGTATATGTATAGCAAAATTAAAATGTTTCATTTTTTTTTTTAACCACAAAATTTATAGCTACTGCAAGTATGATTGGGTATGACTATTGTCTAGCTGGGTCACTAGCTGACTAACTGACTCGCGGATATCGCAATTTCGATTTCGAATTCTTTCTTTCTGTGCTCTGTGAATCGCTTTTGTATTTGTATGCATTCCAGAATGTAAGGTAAAAATTGAAATTGTTGGAAAAAGCGCCATTTATTTTGGAAATGTGTATAATGGGTACTCAGTAGTTTGGTAAATCTTTTTTTCCTTTTTTTTTTTTTATATATATATATCTTGTAGAATCTGTATTGATTGACTATTGAGTGTTGGATGTAGACTATCGAGTGAATATTATGAGTAATATTATCATCGGTCAAACGACCTTGATCATTCGATTAGTGTGATGTAGTGTGTGTGTGTGTGTGTTTGCGTTTCGCATTCGCGCAGTTCGCAGTTGTATTTTCACGTGTTAGGGGAGTAACAACTAACAACCAACGAATAACGACTGCGAGTGAGTTGGATTTGTTGGAAATGAAATGAAGTCATTGTCAGTAGTCAGTCTCAGCGTCGTCATTACTGTCAGTATTCTAGTTTTGTGACTGCGAATGCGATTACTGCAGGCGTAATTTTTGTACTTTTCGCGTTCTTCAATTCGCTTCAATCGCATTTCATTTCATTTCATTTCATTTCAATAAATTTTAGTGATAGTTGCTTTGTGTTTGTGCCTGTGTCGATGAATAATCGAACGTAACGTAACGTAACGTAACGTAACGTAACGCAACGCAACGCAACGCCGCGCCGCGCCGTGCAAACTGCAAAGCAGTACAGTGTACACGTACAGTACTAGTACTACAGTACATACAATACAGTGCAGTAAAGTAAATAACAATTTACAATTACACAGAGACGGCCAGACAGACAGTGGACAGTGACAGTGGCAGTGGGCAGTGCACGGTAAGCGCCAAACGGTGGTAATAGTGCTCTCCAGTGACCGGTGCTGTGATACCTTTATTTTTTTCCATCAGTGAATGAAAGTACCTAATGACAGTTATTTGGATTTTGTCCTGCTGATTGCTGATTGGAGAATTGAACTGACTGGTTAACTGGTTAGTGCGTTAGAAATTTATTTAACCCGTACACTCGGTATTTAGGTACACATGCTACATTTATGTAAATTGCGAGTAGAACCATTACGAAAATTTAATTAAGAATTTTATTAATTACATATGCCGAATGATGGTACAATATTTTGTATGTACATAAGTCTGGCACTGGTTAGTGGTTGTGCGACTAGTCGACTACTAGCAAGTAAATGGGAGTTGAGTCAAGTCAAGTACCGATTTAGTGCAGTTACTTGTAATAAGTATCAATATTAGATAATACTCAATACTCATACATATGCGAATAATTTGAAAATGGAACGGCACTATCGTGGTCATGGTTGTGAAAATGTACCTTACTCTTAGATCGACACTTTTTGTACTTCAGTAATGAATAGTGAAACGTCCAAACGTTGCCGAAATCGTTTCTACCTAATTTCATTTCATTTTCAAATCACTTTTTACTTGGCCGGCTTAAAAATGAGCACCGACCTAGTACCTCTACCTACCTAGCTAGTAGCTACTTACCGTAGCTATAGCTACAGTGTTTGCCATACTCGACTCGCCCCTGAACGTTAGTTCGTTACTCGTCTTTCGGTGAACGGCGACGATGTGCGATGTGTGATGTGGATGTGATAATAATATACTATATCTAAATTGATATACTTATACTTAATGTACGTATGTAATGGGATGGCACTGGCAGCGATGCGTTGCGATGCGTATCGAAGGACGAATTGTCGTTTACGCTTGCCGTTATTTTGCTTATAATTTATATTTCGCTGTGAACTTTGGCCCCGCGCCCCGGCGTTATCGGTTGCGGCGAAATGAATGGAAGATCGCAGACTCCAAATTCTTCGTTCTTCCTCATCCTGTTTGAAGTTGTCTAGTTGTCTTCACGTAGCACCTAGATTACGTGCTGAAAATCGTCTCCGATCGGCGCTGGCGCTGGTGCTGGCGCAGCCGCAGCCGCAGCGTGAATGGATACCAGATTAGGTAATATAGGTACTTATAGGGTTATAGGTATTGTATTGGTCATCGGCATCGTTATCGTCATCGGTCGGTCTATTGGTGTAGGTTAGTTCGCTCTATCTGTACTCTGTAGCAGCGGGCGCGGCATACGCGTAGTCGAGAGTCGCTTGTTCCTACAGTAGCACTAGCACTAGCAGGTAGCAGGATGTTTCTGTTTGCTGTCCAGCCGTCCAGCCACGAGCCAGTGTCCACTGTCCACCGTCTACTTCCAGTCCCAGTCACTAACCCTCATCTCCCATCTCTCATCTCTCATCCCTCCAACGCTCTAGCTCCTGGTTCCTATAGCTGTTGTTCTTATGCGCTAGTTAACAAACGAGTACCTAGTTGTACGTTACCTACGTAGTTTTAGTTTGAATAAAAACTCGATTATCGATTAGACATTAGGCGGTAAATCGGTCGCGACGTCGCGACTCGTGAAATATGCCTGACGTGTATCGCGGCTTTCCCGAGCTACGCTGCGCTGCGCAGTACTGCAGCACGTTTTGTGAAAATACGTATAATAATAAGAAAACTATATGAAATTCGGATTCGAATTGGAATGCGATTGCGGTGGACGAATGTATCGTACCCGAAAACGGCCGCGGCCTAAATATGCGTATCTACGATTCTACATAGGTAGGTACATACATACCTAACTACCTATGTAGTTTAGTTACCTAGAAATTCTGTTGCGGATGCGGAAAGGTTTAGTTTACTGCGTCTGCATTTACGTAGGTATACACTTGTATACCCGTGGCCGTACATAGATGTACCTTACACCTTACCTACACCCAAAGGTACCCCCTACCCCTACCACTACCTCCCGACATCCTACCAGATTTTCCATGTCTACCTGCGATCTGCGAAACTCTCGAAATAGTTGGTAGGTTGGTACTTTGTACGCGGTTTGTTTCGTTTATCCATTTTCAATATTTTCACATTCGACTCCGGTTTTAATCTTTTTCCCGGTTGGATTGCTAATTAATTACCTAAAGTTGATCATACCTATACCTACCCCCTCCCCTACCATCCTACCCGTACCCCCCGCTAAGCGTTAGTATTACTACTTAGTTAAATTATTACCAATGGGTACCTAATATCAAATATGTAGTATGTACAATTGTACTACATACTACATACGTTTGCGTAGCGAAAAGAAAAATGAAGTGGTGTAATATCGTATCATTGTTCGTGCGCGCGCGCGTGCGTGCGTGTGTGACTCGGCTTTTTGGAAGAAAATGAGAAAAAAGGAAAAAACAGCTCAACTGCGATGAGATAAGAGAAACATTTTTTTTAGCGGGCTTCCCGCTCTAGTTTGTTCAATGTGTTCATCAAATCAGCTGGAACTTTTTAGATTAGGTACTGGTTGTTGGCCAGAAATATTGTAATACATATAATATTTATATAGATAACATAAAAGTAAAACCTGCATTATCTACACTCGTCGCGTCGGTGCGGCGGGTGCGGCGTTCGACGTTGTGTAAAGATGGTTATCGATAACGATAATTTTCATTTCATCTCGCGTTGAAGATTAGGCGCGATAACCAAAATTGAAAAGAAAAAAAATTACCCAACTCGTAAATTCGTATCGATCGATAGAAAATTCTTTTCCCAGATTATTCGGCTCGGTTGAAAATATACGTAAGTAGATATAGATACCTACTACCTAGCTGAGTGCTGAGTAGGTAGTAGGTACCCAACTACCCATACCTACCATACCCATTCACTGTAAGTATAGGGACTAGGAAGGGATAGCTTTCCGATATTTTGATATCACGAGTGTAGGGTAGGGTAGGGTAGGGTAGGGTTCCTCCTCCCAAAATTTCAAAGTATTTTTGGCGCCGATTTTAAATCCATCCGATCACCCATTTTCATGGTGTTTGGGTACATCATTATTTCAACAACCTGCAGCCGCGGCCGAAAAATTTGCTTTCGGATGTCTCGCGTGTAGGTAATTTCTCCTTTGTAGCGTGAGTGATCCCGACAAAATGGCGTGGCTAGAAATTTCTCATGGGTGGGTGGGAGGGGGGGAGGTGTATGTCGTGTCGTATCGTGTCGTGTCTAAACTCGCGACTTTTCGGGAAATTTGCAATTCAACCTCTCTTACTTCCCCAATCCTCATGAAAGTTCTTTTTTACTGTGCGTATGTATATAGGTATAGGTAAAAACCATCGAGCTCCAAATTGGAATCGTAATCATAAATTATTGAGTAAGGAGTCACGTCACACTCACACGATTTGTATTTACCTACACCTACCTACTACCTAGAATAAGTATTTACTATTTAGGAAAGAGATTTTGATGAAAATGTAATTTTGGAATTGGAACGAACAACAACTTCCATACTATAATTATTCATCATTATTGACCTTGAAAATCGAAAATAATACCAAACAAACCCAAGCAGTGGCGTTAGAAGCTTTTTTTGAGAGGACGCAAAGTCGGTCTATACCAGAAAGAACTAGAAGCCTTTTTTCCCCATAATCACCTCGAACGGTTGATATAATTATTATGATTTTTTCATGCCCATGCTCCAGCGAAGCTTTTAGAAAATTTGATCTTTTTGCGTTTCAACAAGGCATTTTTCTTCACGTGAATTCTTGCCCCCGAGGGAGGTTCGGACTCGTTGGAGTTGGACCGTTGGACGCCTCCTCCCCCTCCCCCTCCCATCGGTTACACCTCTGCCGCGACACCAGTAAATAATGACATTGACATTCGACACTGAGACTGAGACTGAGACTGAGACAGATAGTCACGACAAATATTGATATACGTATACGTATACCTACGATATGTATCTATGTATAGTACATCTATCTAGTTTATAATGTACATTTATGGTGCTTGGCAGTTGGTATGTGGTACATACTGTACCTTACATAGACAGAGACATAAGGTCATTGTGCCTTTTTGAGAACAGCCAGCAGCGGGTAAATGAGAACCCGGGTATTTGAGAACACCCCTAAAAAAATGTTTGTATTATTCCAAGTCAAAAGTTTTGAATTTTTTCACTTTCCATTGTATACCGTACTTAAGATCATTGAAATCCAACTTTTTAGGTTCGGAATAAGTATTACAAAGTTTTACAGGCAGTGTTCTCAATTAAAAGTGTTCCCCAATAGATACATACGTATACGTTTACGTAATACGTATAACGGTAGAACGTCTACGTTGCGTGCGGTGCCGGTGCGGTGCCACAATGTAATCCTATCTTTTTCCTACAATTTTATATTCAAATCAAAATACAGCGCAGCGCGGATGTAGAGTAGAGTAGTTATCGTTTTGTCGTTGATCGTTGGTGGTTGGTGGTCGATATGATAAGGATAACAGATAAATGGTAACGATTATTAATACCTACGTAAATACATAGAAATGATTATTTCATCGTTTCGAGTTGTTTTCCACATTGCGATTACCTACTTATGGTATGTACTCGTTCGCTATGGCTAAGTATACTCGCTAGGTAACAGGTAGGTATAGGTATTAGGTACTAGGTAGAGGTACATATTTGTGATGATAAGAATAACGCAAAATTATGCAATGTACCTAGTTACTACCTAGTATCTAGCTAGTAGCTACCTACTTGCAAATTGCAAAAATGTTTCACACACCGGATGGTTATTTCTTTTCCGCAATCGCAATCGCAATTGCAATCCGTTTCCGTATCAATTCTGGTCATTAAGTACCTTTATGCGCAGAAGACGTCTCAAGTCTCAATTTCACCCTTCACTTAGAACCTAGAACCGAGAACCTATCGTATTAGAACCGTAATCGAAATCATTACCTACCTCACCTCGATAGACCTAGAGTACCTGCTAATAGGCTGCTACGGTGCTACCTAGCCTAGGTATTAGCCTAGGTAGCCGCTAGCCATAGTCAATATCCAATTTTTCTTTTCTTCATCTCGTCGCGTCGCTTCTTTCGCCGATATTATTCATTTTTTTATTTTATTGACGTAGCCGCCACCGTTACGTTACGTCAAGTTTAATTAGGTACCATACCGCATTTATAATGAATGACAGATGAAAATTTCCTACTGTGCAGCTGCAGTATAGAAGAAGAAAAATAAGAAGGAGCAGAGTAATTACAATTACAATTAGTTGAAAACCGCTGTCTTTACAATGACATTATATATATATATATATATATAGGTACCTAGACCTACCTACCTATCATAAGCATAAGCCGCGATGATATATGTTTATGTACCCTGTACCGTAAACCGTAATGCCTATAGAAGTACCTACATGTACATATGTCTGTGTATAAGTATAAGTACATATAGTGTGTACCGAGGATTTGTTTCTCTGTTTGAACGAAGCTTTAATTATGTCTCACGCCTCATGCCATATCGTGTACTCGTACTCGTACTCGTGCTCGTGCCCACAGTCACACCCAGCGGTAGTGTACTGCGAATGCGAACAAAGGTACCTAAATGGGATATTTTTCCCTTGCGAAACGGACGAAATGCATTTCAACTTCAAGTACCATACATATCTAAATGTATCGCATCGTACATTGTAACGCGGCTAGAGCACACTTTTTTGTTTTTGTTTACCTACCTACCTACCTACCTAAGACCTATACGTATACGGTTTGGGACTGCGCCATCGAACTACGTGGTTTTTCGATTACATACTTATACCAATACCTAGACCTACCTATAGGTAAAACTGCGCCGAAAATTAAAATTTTCATTTTCGAAAATTGGGTATTTTCCTTGTACGAATCAAAGCGATGAATCCTCCGAGTCCGACTAGCTGATCAACTTTTTTTACTCTGCTCGCTGTACCGCGCCGCGCCGCGCCGCGCCGTACCGTACCGTACCGTACCGTACCGTACCGTACCGTACCGTACCCAGGGTACGCATTTCGAGTTGGACGAATTAATTCTCGCAGTCGCAGTCGCAGTCGCAGATGAGATATTGTTATCTTGACCGCAGCCACTCGTGCTTGTGATTAGCGATGATTGTCGATCGATTGGCAATGAAAGTGCGGAACGAGTGGATCGGATCGGATCGGAGCGGAGTGCGAGCGGAGGGCAACAACAGCACATTTCTGCCTTATCTACATCTCATTAAAATCGCATTATTTAGCTTTAGCAGTAGCAGTAGCACCGTACCGTACGATAAAGGAACCTAATCGTGTAATCGCTCGATTATATTGTACGTCTACCTCTACGTCTACGTAGGTACATATATTCGATATACACATAATGTAAATTGTAAATGTAGGTAGTAGGTAACTACGTATACGATACGCGTATGTGTAGGTCTAGGTACTAGGTAGTAGGTACTATACTGTACTCGTATTGTATGTACTATGTACAGTGTACAGCATGTTTGTTGTACATACATATAGATATACCTATGTAGGTATTCGTAGAATGCAGATGCATTCGATATCCATGTCCATAATGTGCGCCGCGCCGGTAGTCAATAATTAGCGACACATTCGTACCTTTGTTGCGTACGAATGTATACCGTGTATTTCTTTAAAATTTCACTTCAATCGAAAATCGTTCCCAAAAAATTTCAGCCTCTTTCCTCGTATTCTTTTAGTTTTCTCAAATTTTCTATCAGCAGGCCATCGATGCGTCTGCGCTCTGAATGCGGTTATGCTAAATCAAGCTGCCGAAGCTGGTCAAGATTAGTCCAACTTTTGATCAACAGGTCATGCTAGCCATGCCATGCCAAATTGCCAAGTCACACTTTTTCACTCAAAGGTCGAGCTTTTTTCAGTTTCAAACTCGAAGGTAAAAAAAATTATTTCATTTCGACTTTTATGGCACCACTTTTGATGAAAAATGTTGACCCTCGCTTCGCTCGAGTATTGTTTTCTCTGTTGTGAAAAATATCTGCGTACCTAGACCTACTGTGACTGTGAGTACTGTGGAATATGAACGATTGTTCTAAGTATATGTATATTGAACACTTTGAGGTGTATAGCTCGTTTCGTCGCTTCATCAACGAACGCGAATCTCAAGCTCGACAGTTGAATACCAGCTCAGCAGCTCAGCGAGCAGCAACCCAGCCTGCCCAGCTGTTGCTCGCTGCGCATTGCACACGCATATCTATAACGTCTATAAAACAGCAAGTCCACTAATTATTATTATTAATTACCTGTATATGGTAATGACTAATGAGTAACAACGACAAAGAGCAGTAAGTACATAATAGAGCGTCGCGTCGCGTCGCGTCGCGTCGATTTGTTCTGTTTTCTGTTACGTTCAGGAACGAATCATTTCAAAAACGAATGATTTGATTTTTTTTCTGGTTTCTTTCAAGTCGATCTGTGCGTACTGCGTACGATGAGTGGGTGACATTCAAGCGCGGTCACAATAGTGCGACCCATTTTCTTTCTAATGAACTTCTTCCCCACCACCCCTAAAAAGGCACTGCGGCACTGGTTCTAACAAGAACATTATTACGTTTACGTATAGATATATGTAGATGTACCTATCTGCATTTTGCTTATCTGGTATACGATTATACATTTACATACATATGTACTCGTATAGGTAGGATAGGTACAGGTAGGTATTCAAACTATTCTGCTACAAAATAATGTGCGAGTGTAGATTAGAGAGTACGCTGTACGTGTACCAACTACCAAGCACGACAATTAAGTATGCATAAATAAATAGAAAAGGTAATTACAAGTAATTGCAATTAGGTATTCTGTCTGAATAGTGCCTATATACTGCCTACCTGTACCCTGTACCTATACCTTACCTTACCTATGTGCCTACTGTACCATCTACCACTATCTACATTACATACATAGCACCCACCCCACCACGTACCACCTAATAGTACCTACTACCTATGTAGTACCTGGTAGGCAGCTATGTACTAGCTAGTAGCTACTAGCTAGGTGCCTATGACTATGACATGTACATCACATACCGTACTCGAATGCAAGTGCTCAATACGTCAAGACTCGAGTATGACGCGACGCGATGCGATGGCATGGCATGGCAGCGTGTAGCCGTAGCGTATATTGAGTACGACTTCGTGAGTAATTAGGTAGTAGGTGAGGTATAGGTACCTGCTGGTTCCTAATTCCTATCTGCATTTAGATGTACTCGCCTCGCCTAAGCCTAAGTATACGTGTACATCTTCCGTCACGGTCATGCTCAAGGATTTTTCTTTAAATTTTCTTTGTCTACGCCTAATACTCTTTTGCGTAACACGCGCGTCAAATAGGTACCTACTACCTAGTAAGTACCTAATTAAGTAATATTACTCGAAACTCGATTTTCGCCGAATTTTGCGAACTAAACGACGATGAATGATGAATGATAATTGAGTGGCGAGGTGTGGTGTGGTGTGGTGAGAAGGGGCGCTGGAAACCTCAATACAAAATCAATCAAGTCCTCGATTTCTCGCGAATGTATTGTTTTGTACCTCTACCTACTTCTGTACGAGTGTTGACTGTTGATTTATTACTGTACATAACTAGGTACATCTACATATAACGTAGTACGTAGTACGTAGTTGACCTGACCGTTTCGTTTCGTTGGTAGATCTAGATATACTCATACATATAAACTTTCGTTGTTTTCAATCGCTGCGGACTGCGAATGTGAAAATTTCCAGCTTTGCGAGCAGTGTCATTTTTCATTTGTCGGCCACGTACCAGTGCGAAACGTACGCTGCGCTGCTTGGTGACTGACTGACTGTTGGAAATTTCTTCAGACGAGTGCAAGTTGATACATCTTTGTAGGTACTTGTATGTAATGTACATCTCCATTGGTCCATTCTACACTTACATATGTACCCGGCTACCCGCGTATGATACCTATACATAGGTATATGCATGTAATGTACTATGTAGGTAGGTAGGTAGGTAGGTAGGTACGTAGCACGTACTATAGGTATTTCTGTTTGTCATGAAATTGGGTCATGAAATTTAGCTGGTAAATATAGTACACCTGTACAGTGTACATAGGTATCGGCTGTAAGTTTGATTCGTGCCGATCTAGAAAAATAAACTAAAAAGAAGACTACCCGAAATCACGGTCATACGTCATACCGTCATTCACCTACCTATAGCGTTACCTGTATTGTCTATACTCTATACTTGTACTTGTACTCGTAAAATAGCGCGAACGCGAACGCAAACGCAAACGTCCAGCGTACCTACAGTACGCTACGTAACGTATGTATGTAGTATGTTACATATCTGCATATCATAATGCTATAGGCTATAGCTAGTCGTAAGTATAATCGCCTTCGCGGTTATTAATAGCGTGAATGACATACGCATCGCGTCGTACCTCCCCGCTCCACTCCGCTCCTTATGATAAAGACGCAAGAGAAAAAGGCGAGTATACGAGTATAGACCGTGCATGTAAACTGCTACGTGCTACTGCGCTACTGCTACTATACACAATTACACATCCGTACTCGCGAAAAAAATCGACCAATTTCAGTTTAGACTTTGAACTTGGCCAGGTGCGACAACGACAACGACAACGACAACGAAAATTTGGCGGCTTACGTTAGATAGGTAGTAGGTATAGGCATAGTTTGAAGTTACTCAATCGCTAATCCCGAATCTCCAGTACTATACTTACTCTACTCGTACATTTAACGCTCCTCCATTTACTCTTACGAATAGATAACGTGCCAAATATAGGCAATAGGCAATAGGCAATAGGCATAGGCTAGACATAGGTACAGGTAGGTGGTAGGTGGTAGGTGTACCAGGTAGAGTAGAGGTACTACACAAGTACTCGTATATCTCCTAGATGTCTATGTACACTATGTTGTATGTAATTGTAATGTAAATGTACTTCGTACTATGTAAGTGGTAGTAGCCAGTAGCCAGTAGCCAGTAGATAGCTAGATAGCTAGGTAGCTAGGTAGCTAGGTACTCGCTCTTGCTGCTAGACTTTTTTTTTTTAAAATATCGACATTGATGACATTCCGCTGCTCGCGTCTAGCGTCTAGCCGTCTACCCGTATGTGTACACTCCGACATTCGTAATCCTAATGTTGCGTTGAAAGTTGCGGCTGTGCGGCGCGGCGGCAATCGCAGCAAGTGACGAGTGACAAGTGCAAGTGCCGAGCAGTGGCGTAGCCAGGAGCAAGTTCAGGGGGTTTGGATTTGGACCCTAGCCCCCCCCTCCTCATGAGGTCAGAAATTTACGTGGAAAAAAAGCCTTTTTGGGGCATTAAAAATCAAATTTTCTCCGAAACTTCGCCCTCGCTTTGCTAGGGCATAACGAAAATCGCAATGCCAATTACGAGTATATAAAATGCAAATTGTTTGCAACGATTATGCGAAAAAAGCATCCCTCTTCGTCTTCGTATTCCGAGTCAGCATATTCTTTTTTATAATATACGTTCTCAAATTCTCAAAGAAAGCTTCCGACGCGACGTTATTTCTTGTAGTTGCTGGGTATTACATATTTTCGGGTTTTGAGGTCAGAATAATAATTAGTTTGAATTTGGAAATTGTTACTTGTTAGCTCCAATATTACATCTTTATCAAAGTTTTTTCTCTAAATATTTTATGCAAATTGCGCAAGAACTTGATAGCACTCCTGTGTACATAGACATACTACATAGGTATGTTATGTATTATGTATTTTTACTACATATGTAACTGTAAACTGTAACTCCTTGATATGTATGTAGGTGTACATAAATGAATGAAAATGTTTCAAACTTGAAATTTCCTGATCTCGTGGTGTATTTTTTGGGGAGTGGGAGGGGGGATGGTGAAGGATGAGCTAAAAATTTGAAAGTTCGGACCCAACCCCTCTGTGAGAAATTTCTGGCTACGCCGCTGGTGCTGAGTGACGACTGACGAGTGACGAGTCGAGTGACGAGAAGTGTAATAACGATGGCGACGGCGATATGATGAACGAAGAACGAATTTGCATTCCTTATCCAGATATAGAATTATTACCTAGGTATTCTACTGCGTGTAACGTGTAATGTGTAATGTGTAATGTGTAATGTGTGTAACTGTATTGTTTGATTACAGAATAAACCGGAAACGGTCGAACTTACTAACTGAATGGAAGCAAAATGGAAAGCGACAGAACAGTCCCTCAACGGCCACCGCATCCTCGCGCCAAAGCCAATATCTTTTCAATAGCTACGTTCAGGTTCGTAATTTTTATTCGTGTAGTGTGTACCCAACTATAAAGGTAACCTACTACCTAAGTTAGAATAAATTAGTAACCTAGGTATACTGGACGATGCTCATACCTCATACTAGTCACTACCCATCCTCCCCCCTTCCCCATTCGGGTTTTTCAAGAAAATCGTTTTACAACTTACGATGCATGATGCATAATTGCATACTCGTATTCTCCGCCGCGCCGTCGCCGTTGCTGAATTTATTTAAATATTGGGGCCTAGGTATTCTGGGAAGAAAAATAATGAGAGAAAATTCGAAATCGAAACAATACACCATTCAATAATCTGCCCACAGGTGATTAGATGTGGATACTTGCTTTGAAAATTAATTACTTTCCATTTTTCTCTCTCTCAACACTTGAACAAAAAAATATAGGTACCTACCTATACATTAAATTTAAGTATGTATTATGCAGGCGCGCGAAAATAGCAATCGGAAATTTTTACGGCGCGGCGGGAACCCAAAATCATATTGTCGATTATACTTACCTAATTTATAATTATCTCCAATTCTATAGTCAAACAATCCGACCGAAAAGTTTGCTATTTCGCACTGTTTCGTGTCGTCAAGTAACCAACCCGCCAAAGCTGAGTCAACGACGAGCCCCCCCCTTTCCCAAATTGGCCAAGCTTGCCCTTCCCCCTGAGAAAATTTCCAAGTACACCCCCTCCCCTACAAAAAAAGTCCCGTAGAGAAAAATTTTAGAGGAAGGCCTGAAGCATTGCTAAATTATCGCATACATCACCAGTGGCATAGCCAGAAATTTTCTCAAAGAGATGGTCCTTCAACTATCAAAATGTTCTTTTGGAACAATTCTTGTGGCGAATTATTTTGACCTTGGAAAACTAAATATAATTGGTACGTAACAAATTACAGTAATAACGTCGACGGCTCTTTTGAGAGGGTGCAAAAATTGGTATGGAGATTTGAAAAACTAGAAGGCAGCCTTTTCCGCATCATCTTGAATAATAAGTAGGTAGTTCATAATATCGAATTGTGATTTTGTTCATGCCCGAGCGAAGCGAGGTCAATGTTTTGAGAAAATTTGATTTTTTTCAATGCTGCAAGAAAGCATTTTCCACTTTATAGGAGAAGGGTCTGGATACTTCGAATCTCTCCTTGGCTATGCCATATCACTGATATACTTAACAGCAACGCGATGATTTTGCCCGAGCGAAGCGAGGAGGACGAATTTTTCTGAAAAACTTATTATTGGTAGGTCTCTCCAATTATGGAGGAAGGAGGGTCCTTTTTATGAAATTTTTCCAAGTTTTATTTTTATTTTAAATTGGAACTTTTATTCATTTTATTATTATTTTTTCATTTTTGGTAATTTAATACGGCTCCTCTCCCAAAAAAAGTTATCAACGACGAGTTGTTCGTCAGAAATAAGTATGCCTTCGGCCTTCGCCGCACCCCTGTACGCGGAAAACTTTCTCGCGACAATAAAAACCGGATACACAACGTAATATCAAATAATTATGTATTGGAAGAAACCGACGCGATGCGATGCGACCTTTTCCGAGGAAAGATGAGGAGATAGGAGGGGGCTATGATATGATTTAAAAAAAAAAAAAAAAATTGAAAAAAAACGTTTGGAAAGTTGAAAAATGTAAACCTGCTTTGGTCGCAAATGGCGAAATAAAATTTCACGTATTATAGCCTATAGGTATTGGTATAGTTGCTGTTTTGCTGAAACCGAACCGTGTTCTGTTTATGACCTATGACGCGAATGTCGGGTATTTCGCTGCAACGAAAACGATGCAGGATGCGAGTGCAAATACATTATAGCGTATGCGTCTGCGTCTGCAGGTCTGCACACCTGTTAGTGTTTCTGCTTTTTGCTTTTTCGACGAAATTCCACTGATCGATTATTGCCAGTTAATGTTGGTTAGGTACCTACTACCTACCTACCTACCTACCTACTCATGCGTATCTGTTCTTCATTTTCAGTTGGACGCTGGATTTATTTTTCAAAGGCCGAAAACGGGACCTCGAAGTTGGCGATCTGTACGAAACGTTGAAAGATCATTCGTCTTCTGCTTTGGGCAGTACTTTGGAGAAGTAAGTTATTGTTATGAATACCGCTACGGCGGCGGTGTCCAAAACTGTCTATTGACCTAGGACCTAGATGTTACAATAACGCGTATTATGGCATCGACGCGGCATGCATCGGCGTATGCGACCGTCCACGATTGGGCCAATTTTACAGCAAGTCATAATTATTGCCTGACAGATTTTCTTCCACTATGAAAACCTTAAATTCAAAATTCGAATCATTTTCACGAATATAATTATGAATGAAGTTTCACGAGTGTTATGAAATTCTTGTAGGTATGTGTTGTTCCGCTAGCAAAGGGCCCATTGCTCATTTGGTCGAAATGGAGTTATTGCCATGAGTGGCAATACTAGAGACCCTAAGTAGCCGAATAAAATTAATCCCAGCCTAAAAGGTCCAAAATTCGTCGAGGTCGACATATCACATTTTGAATTGCGAAAATGCGAGTAGTCAAAATTTTGAAAATACGCGATTTATGTAGCTCGAAAACTGTGATCGATCAAATGAGCCCTTTGCTAGCGAAATAACACATATGTGATTTTCATTGGATTTAAAAAAGAAAAGAAAAAAAAAGAAATCTGATGAAAATGTAATTTTGAAATAAATAATTTCCACGCTAATTATTTGGACCTTGAAACCCGAAAATAATACCTCACCTCACAAATCCAAACCGTGGCGAGTGGTGTCATGTCATAGTCATAGTTGTAGGCTTCGGGGTACAAAATGGATAGGTACGAAGACTTGGAATGGTGAAAGAGAGGGGCGAAGCTTTGAAAAAATTTGACTATTGATACCTCGAAATATACGCGAGTGCATGCTTACGTTGTTGGTGTGTTTAGGTGCGTTACGTTTTCGTACGGACGCGACGCGAAGGCGACGCCGACGTAGCGTAGCCCATATCGAAAAATTCTTACCTATCCGGATTTTATAATATCTGGATAATCGAATTCTCGCGAAAGTGATGATGATTTGACCAACGGCATTCATGTAAACAGATTACGTCTCGATAAACAAATATCAGGATATTTGAAATTTTGAATACCTACATATATTCGCGGTAATGGTATCCGAATATTCGTTGAACACCGGTACGGTACCGGTATTAGGGTGAAGTGAAAAAAAAACCATATCTTGGATTTCGACCAAATTTGGTGGGGTGGTTTACTTTAAGTGGGAGACCTCCCAAAAAAAATTTGAGCCCTCAAGAGGCAAGACGTAGTATTTCTATAATCAATGACGTAGGTAACTCAAATACCTATTTGAGTACATATTTATACCTACTAGCCTTCTAAATTATTGTTATTTTTTATTTATATTGAAACGGATGAAAAATTGATGTTTGGTTTATTTTACCTTGACTGCGACGCGACGCGACGTGACGGTGTTTTTTTTTTCATATTTTTTTCTTTTCTAAATACGAGTATTTATATTTGCGTTATTTAGGTACGTTATTAGAATTAAACTTTATCCGCGTATATCATTCGTACGAAAGAGAACGTAAACGAATGACGAATTTTTGCTTTTATTTATTTTTCTTCGTGTTTTTATTAAATACGCGAGTGTGACCAGTGTGGGTACGGGTTATACCTTCACCTTCGCCTTCGCCTTCGCCACTTACCATACCTACTTGACGGTTGACACATTCGCAAGTCGTTTACGGTTATGATTATGATTTACTCCTACCTCGTCGTCGCGAAGTGAAAATGTGGTCGCGGTGTATTTCAGAATTCAGATGGAGAGCGCCAGAGCGCCATGCCATGCCATGCCATGCCCTGCCATAATTTTCGTCATTTGTCGCAAAAATTCGTCGTCGCTAAAATTAGGTTGAATTATTATCGATGACGCGTATGGGTTTGAATTGGTAAATGCTTATCTACGTACTTACGACGGTTATCATTCCACTACCAATCCTTCTCCTCTCCCCCTCCCCCCTCTCCCAGGTGTTCGTTTGTTTTTTCTTCTTCAGCTCGAGTTTCAATTTTAAAGTATCGGCAACTTTTTTAGTAAGTATAGAATTTGTGGGAAATTAGTAGTAGTGCCTATGTTTCGCAACAAGGAAGCAAAAATTGTTTTTTCTTCGAGTTCTGAACGAAATTTTTCCTTTTAGCGGGAGAAAAGCGCGAGTTTGAACACTCGAGCGTTCCGCCAGAGGGAGCAAAATCGCATTTTGCTCCCGCTATAAGGGAAAAGTCTATTCTCTTGAATACGCAGCGCAGTTGCCTTGTGTAGTTTGCTTTTAATTCTCGGTCATTTTTTTTAACCTATTCGCTAAGGTAGGCGATTATAGGATTATAGGCATGTAGGTATACATTCGATGATGGGCGCATATACTAAGGTTATGCATATGTAATGTACCTAATTGATAGGTATACCTACTTGGAGTTCTTTTGTAACAGGCAACTCTCGAAAGAAAAGTAAAATAAATATCTACCGTAATTATTCAAACTGACAGGTTTAGTGAGGTAGGTAAAGGTAATATACTACAATGACATACTACATAGGTAATTTAATTAGGTATCTACAATATTATCAATTTTTGTTATCGGTTCATTACGGCAAAATGTAGGTACCTAGGTACATATGTTACTATGTATAGAAAATTGATTTTTGTAATTCGTATGGTACCTACTTCTTAATCTTAATTGCCGAATAAGTGTAGGACGTGGATGTAGATTAGATACATGTACGTAGAGAGTAGAGACGTACCTTAGACCTATCCAGTGGCGTGCAGACAATATATAGGCTTTACCGGGGGTGGTGGCGTTGGGGATGACTGGTGAGGTGGTGAAAATTAATTATCCAAAGTTGAAAAATTTGCAAAGAAAAAACGGGGAAATATATATTACTTACATATTATACTTATATCAGAGGTGCAGACTACGCACATCTGTTATGCATTCTTTATCATCCTTTCTAGTTTCCAATTACATCATAATGAGTAACTTTCAAAATAAATTGTAAATGTACAATGGTGATTGATTTATAAGTTCTTATAGTGTTTACATATCCGTTTAAAAACTAAAGGTAGGTAGGTAGGTAGGTAGGTAGGTAGTAGGTACTAGAGGTACTATAGATGACAACTCAACATTTTTTACAATACCTATCTACTTTTTTCAATTTACTACGTACTAGAGTAAAAAATCGTTCTTTCAACACTTGAACAAATTCTTGAAATACATACTTATTTTGGGATTTTTGGGAAATGAATTTTTTCAAATTTTCAATATTGCATTTTAAATTTTCAATATTCAGTGTTGATTTTTAAATTTTTCATCTTCCATCTTCCTCTGTCTTCTTCTTCCTCTTCTATTATTTTCAATACTTATTGGATTTTCAATTTCCAAAAAATTTCTTTGATCTACCCAGTTAGTACTTTACCTGCTATACACGTACGCTACGTACGGAGGTCTGCGCTGCGACAAAATCGGCGGCGGTGGCGAGGTTTCCAAAATCTTCAGGCGGCGGCGATGATTTCGGCGGCGTCATTGTTTTCCCCTTTAAAATCGACTTTAAAAAATCATGAAGTGATGTAATTTTAAAGAGTAAAATTAGAATGATGCCCGAGCGAAGCGAGGGCGAAAATTTTTTCCCGAAAATGCTACTTCCAAACTGAAATCCGAGGCCGGATTCGTGTTCAGCGACCAAAAATCCACCTATAAACGCAATCCAAGCGCGTTGAATGAATAAAAATTTTCATGGTTGAGTTTTTCGTGTTTTCGATCGGAAAAGTGGGAAAATTCTCTGGAGACAGCGACGCGGAAAATTTTCCTGCTCCAAAAACGCTTGGATTCACTATATACCTAGGTAGATTTTTGGTCGCTGAACACGAATCTGCGGGGTCGGAGTTTCGATTCGGTCATTCGTTTGATCAAAATTTGCAATTTTATATCGAGTTTTTCCGGCTTTTCCGGGCGATTATCACGGAAATACTACTACTAAACCGAAATCCGAGGCCAGATTCGTTTTCAGCGACCAAAGATCTGCCGAAAAAGTGAATCCAAACGTTTTTGAAGCTGAAAAATTTTCCGTGTTACTGTCTCTAGAGAATTTTCCGACTTTTGCGATCGAAACATGAAAAACTCGACCATGAAAATTTTTATTCATTCAATGCGCTTGGATTGAGTTTATAGGTGGATTGTTAGTCGCTGAACACGAATCCGACATCGGATTTGCGTTTAGAAGTGGCATTTTCGAGATATTTGCCCGGAAAAGCCGGAAAATTTTCTGGAGACAGTGAAACGGAAAATTTTCCAGCTCCGAAAACGTTTGGATTCACTTTTTAGGCAGATCTTTGGTCGCTGAAAACGAATCTGGCCTCGGATTTCGGTTTAGAAGTAGTATTTCCGCAATTACATCGCAAAAAATGAAAACTGGAAAACAGCCGTTTTTAAAAATACCTATTTTCCGAGGTTTTTTGCCTTTTCTGAGGGGGAAATTACCCTTTTGCCGAGGCGCAGGCGTTGCCGAGGCCGATAAATTCATTCTATGGCGGCGGCGGCGGCCAAAAATCAAAAAAATTGGCGGCGAATTTTTTCGACGGCGCGGCGCAGACCTCTAGCTACGTAGGACGTACCGTATGTAAATGTACGTAATACGTAAGTCGCGTCGTATAGGTAATTAGGTACCTACTACCTACGTGTTATATTTAATCATTTTTTGGTATACGAAGTAGGCGTTAGTCAAATACAAACTCTCATGCTCATGTTTCTTATTAAGTATATATTATAATTATCATTTTTATTATGCGTAGACACTGGAACAATGAATTGGATAACGCTGTCAAAGGTAAACGCGATCCGAGTCTGTTGCGCGCTCTGGTCAAAATGTTTGGAGTACGGATGATGATGTACGGCGTCGTTTTGGCCGTCGTCGAGATTTTTTTGAGGTAAGCTTTTTTCATTTTTCCTTCGCTACGACAAATTACCTACCTAAATGAATTATAGACTAACCAGAATTATGCACAATGCACAATTGAGCGTATTGCCCGTTTGCCCCCACTGTACTGTACTGTAGACTGTAGGTACGATACGAGGTACGTTTTTCGTTTCGCACTTTTTATGCTCGTATTCATTCATATACAAATACATATACCTACCGGCACGATGTGGACGCGTATGCAGATTTTCACTACCTATGTAAACTTTGGAATATGTATTATGTACCTACGTACTTATACATATTACCTACCTAGCTATTATTATTGCAATTACGGTAGGTTCAACGCTATCGTTTATCTGATGAAGGAATTTCGTAACCTTCGCCGCAATTCAAGTACCTACCGATCGCTTTTCTTTTTTTTTTTTTTTTTTTTTTTTAAATATTCGATTCAATTCTGAATGGTTGTTGATGTCGTGTGTGTGTGTGTTCTTTTTTTCGGCATTCGAATGTAGCCGCCGTTGCGTTCGGTTGCATGTTGTACCTAGCCGGGTAGCTACCTACCAGTTGGTATTCGAACAGGTATCCAGCTAGCTAGACACGTAGGTGGTATATTTGAGTGAAAAAAAGAAAATGAAACTCAAAAGGAGGAAGCGATGGGCAAGGATAGATGGATGTGAGAATGCGAGGGGAAAAAATGAATAGGGATTGAGCGACGACAAAGAAACAAAACTAGCTAGAATTTCGCGTCGTTAATTAAACGCTCATTTTGCCCTTATTTTATAGATACCTACGAGTATTACCTAATAGGCAAAGATGTCTAATGTACCGTACCTAAACCTAAACGTCATGCGTAACCGCTTGTACCGAATGGATACATACACAATTACACATCACATAGGTCGCTGTACCTAATACCTACCTAGCTACTACATAATTCTGGTGCCGCACAAGTACTTATACTTACCTACTAGGTATATGTAATTGTACCCGTACCCGTACCGTGTACCTAATCGTAAGTCTAGTCTTTAGTCACCATATGGTACCTCTTAAGGTGAATCTGTGCCTGGTACGCAATGTGTACAATGCAATGTATTGTTGGTTCGGTATACCCAACTAGCGGCAGAGATGTACATACATACAATAATTATATCTACGTAGTACATATGTACTCGTACGTACTACTTATCCGAGCAAAAAAATTAGACCCGCCATTGAATCCAAAGAATTACGCCATCCAATCGAATCCAAGTGGATATACAAATACATACGTATCTAAGTGGATACTGGATACAAACGTATGCAAATTGCAAATAAATCAAAATTAATCCAATTAAACCAAGGCCATTTTACCCTTTAAATTGAGAAAAATCTGATCTGATTGGATCTTTTCGGATCTAATTTGATCTCAATTCTAGGGAGGAATGTCTTTAATTGGATGAATTTGTATCTGCGTGGACCCATTTGGATACAAAAAAAAAAGGCACATTTTCAGATCCAATTGGATCTGCCATCCCGGGGGATAGGTATAGGTATAGGTATAGGTTCCTACTACATAAATACATGTAGGTATTATTGCGTCTGGTCTCTGATGGTCTACGATCCTGATTGTCTGCCTCTGTGTTTGTCTGTATAAATGTACATATAGATATCAATGTACCTATCTATGTAGGTACTAGGTACTAGGTACCTATGGTTCACGAGTCTATCGTCTGTGCCTGTGGTTTGTGGGCTTTCGGCTTTGTGATGTTTGAAGGTGCGCGGCGGTGAGAAAATAATTTTCCTTACTCACTGGCGAAGTGAAACACTACTATAGACGCGATCGATGCGCGTTTTTCCCCTCACTACACTGGTCTCGCACGATGAAGATTAGAGAACCATATCTGTCGTAACGAGGAAGCAAAAAACGATTTTTTGACTCGTGTTAATTTTTGACTTTGCTTCGCTCGATCCACAAACCTCGCACTCTTCGAAAAACATTTTTTGCTGCCTTGTTGTGAAATACATGTACCTACTACCTACCTGGTACCTACCTACTGGCATTGCTCTTTTGTATTCGTATGGCTTTACTTTGTTGTTATTGATGCTGTTATTATTCGTAATGTTTTATTACTTATTGTTTTTTCCTTCTTTTCTGATGCACCACGTACACCGCGCCGCGCCGAGTCGCCGAATTATAGCTAGGTCTAGGTATAAATATTATCGATTGCGCGTGTAAGCGATGCCTATGCCTATGCCTACATATGTAATGTACTAATTGATGAGCGCCGAGCGGTGGCGGCGGTGGTATTGGTGGGAAGGGGGAGCGGAGAGGGGTGAGGTTAAATTGTCCGATTGGTAAGTGTAGTAAGTACCTAGTTTTTGTTCATCGTGCAATCCGCGATTCTGCATTCGCAATTCCGCGTTCACATTGGCATCGGCATCGGCATCGAAATCACAGTAGGTACACGTGCGTACTATTCGTAACTTGTACCTAGTACCTAGTACCTAGTACCTACATATTAGGCGGTAGGTTTACGTTTACTAATAAGTACAGGTATCGTAGGTACAAATACAAACGAATAAAAATTAACGCTGCGTGTACCTACGTCTACGTCCACCTAGTATGGAATACGGAGTACACCTAAGTGGTACGTCGTGTCGTGTACGACTGTAGTTGTACGTAGACTAGTACGTACTACTACGTAGGTACATTACATACCTTACTTACGAGAGAGGTAACAGAACTGTCCCCCTCGAAATATTAATGAAAGCTGATCTGAATTTGTTGCTCGTGACGCGAATATCAAAATTCCAAAACGCTGAGTGCCCATTTTGAAAAATGGTCCAACAGTGTGCGATCAAAATTTGGATTTTACATGGATTTTCACGTGTATTTCAAATGGGGGAGGGGGGGGGGAAACATTTTCTCTGAAATCTTCATTCGATGTGACCAATAAAATAGTTCATGTCTAAGGAAACAAAAAGTATGATAAGTATACACTTTTTGCCTAACTCAAGTAGGTATTGCAGGGGCTGTCTACCAAATTTTAAGAAAGGAATATTGTAAGATTTCTAATTTCGAGTTTTATTTTTTTTACTCCTTCAGAATACAATTTAGGCAAAAAGTGTATTGTACCTATATTTTTCGGTTCTTTCGACATCAACTATCACTTGGTCACATCGAATGATTATTTCACTGAAAAAAATTTTTCCATTTGTTTTACCCATGTAAAAATTAGAGTTTTTTGGTTGTTTTGTTTATGCTTGGACCCTATTTTGAACCAAGTGCATATTACCAACTTACGATTTCAACAGTTCAACACCAAAAGTATCGGGGGTGGGGAGAGGGGGAGAGACGGAGGAGGAGGAGGAGGAGCCAAAATTAATCGAGCACCCGGTAGCTATCTACTACCTAGTAGCTCTAGCGCTCTAACCATGATACCTGCGTTGTGCGTACGCGCGTAGGTAGGTAAGTAATTAGATAGATAGATAGATAGGTAGGTACGTAGGTAGGTAGGTAGGTAGGTAGGTAGGTAGGTACTCGTACTACTGGTGCCAAGTTGTAAGACGCAGTCTTAAGTCGTAACCATTTTGCATTTTGCATTTTGCATTTTTGCTTTCATTATTGTAACTTCACAGCGTGCTGCAAACTATATTTATCGGCCGGACTGTACAGTTTTTCATGTTTGGTTCCGAGTTGAGCCGAAGCGATTTGTACGTATCATCGAGCGGCGTATTCCTATGCAGCGGGTTAAGGTCACTTTTCTTTACCATATACGATATGGGCACTTCTCAAAGCGGCATGCAGATCAGGGTGTCCATTTGTTCCGCCATATATAGAAAGGTAGCCGTTTGAGGTTTTCATTTTATTAAGTACTTTATCTATCTACGTATCTACTACTTTCCGTACACCTACATCTGCCTACCTACAACAACTGCATTTTTAATCGCGTAGATCTAGATTTGCATTTTTTTTTTCTCCGTTTCTCACTCTTCTTTGCGTATATACCTATGTAGTAGGTATTTCTTTATTATTGTTATTGTTATTGTTGTTGATTTTGTATCATTTCATTCTGCATTTTTTCATCATTCATTATACTTACTTACTTACTTATTCGTTTCATTTAACTACCAATCATTTCATTTCTTTTGCCCGTCATTTTGGTCGACGCGACGTTGGCCGCGCGAATTTCATGCAATTACGTTTCTCGCTCTTGTTTGCGGTTTTCCTAATTTCATTTTCTATTTTCGGCTATCGCTGACCTACACGCACCCATTCACACTATGTATACGTTTGCGTAGATAGATAGGTAGGTAAGTATATTATTTTCTTGCTTCAAGAAGTAGGTAGAATATAAGCGGTAAAGTGGCATCCAAAAAATGATGCCACTTTCCAAAAAGGATGCCAGTTTACTTGTAGACGAAAAAAAAAAAAATATGCCACTTTGACCATGGACAAATCTATAAGTATTCATGTGCGTATGCGTGTGCGTGTGTTTGTGTGACTCCCTTGCCTGGCAAATCCGGCCTCAGATGTTTGAATTTCAGTTTCAACTTTTTCCCGAAATTTTCTTCTTTAAAGCCTTGAAGGCGAGCGAAGAAACCAATCCAAGGTCCCGAAGTTGTAAATTGAATTTGTGAAGAGCGAAAATACCTATAAAGTTCATTTTGAAAGAAAAACGGCTTCGAAAACATTTGAAAAGTCGCCGCAAATGTACGAAAACGTCTTACAAACGAAAACCCCCTTCCCCCTCTTTTCATCGATATCGAACCACGAACTTGAGAAGATCGTATGATAGGAATATCTCGAAATTTTGTGTTCGTACGTACGGTCGGTCGATTTTGTCTGGTAAGGCGTCACATATCGGTACGGGTAGGTATAGGTATATGAAATGATTTCTATCGTGGCGTACGTGGTGGTGCCTATACTTATCCATTTTTCACTATTATTTTCATTTTCTTTTTTTTTTTTTCAAACGCTGAGCCAACAATTTCATTTTTGGTACTTGGATATTTTTTACTTACTTACGTACGTCTACGTACTTACCTATCTGTATGTTATTGTACCTTTTACCCGCGTAGTGTACCTACTTAGCTTATAGCTATTAGCTACCTAGTACCCATACCCAGTACCCACCTAAGTATCTAAACCTAAACCAAGCGTATAAGTCCAAGTAGATACAACTAGAAAACTGTAGGTTAGCTGACACCTAAAATGCGTTCGGGTTTGGGTAGCCACTAGCCACTAGCCAGATGATAGGCCTTACCATACTCTTTGTAACGTGACACGTGACACGTGACATGTGACATAAACGTTACCTAGGTATGAAGGTATTGAAGGTATGATCTACCGAGTATTCGTAATTAGACCGCGATCGCTATTAGGTATCGAATGACGCAGCCATCTTCGCGGGTTACGTATAGCCGGTATAGGTATAGGTATAGGTATAGTATACTAGGTGGACAGTTAGACACGAAACAGGTACCTCTGCCTTGTATTGTACTTGAATATGGTACGGTATCGGTACCTATATTATTATATGTAGGTATACTTATTCAACTTCCTATTTGTACCTAGTTACTTTTCACCTACTAATCGTTGTAAAAAAATTTCAATCGCACCAACCAACGTCAAACATAGGTACCTAGTACCTACTACCTACTTCAAATGGTATCTCAGCAACTTGATTGGTGTTTTTTCAATCTCGATAAGCTCTTGTTTATTTTTTTCGGCCATCCACCCCGCCCATCCGCTTCCACTGTTGACAGGAGAAGTCGGATATGTACGTACCTACCTACCTACCTACCTACCTACCTACCTACCTACCTACCTACTCGGCGTTCTATCTATGTAGATAGGTAGAGGTACTATGAATTGTTGGTCGCCAGTTGGTTTATGTTCACAAGTATAATTCCTTTATGGTATTTTGTTTTGTTTTGTTTTGTTTTGTTTTGTTTTGTTTTTGTAATGAGGGGGCTGGGGGCGCGAGCGTGTCTGTACTCTGTACTGTGTGTTGTATAGACCTGCCTTAGCTTTGATTTGCCTAACTCCACTCGGATCGATACCGAAATAATGAAGGTACCTAGATAATAGATAATTATTGTAGGTAGGTACTGTATTCTATATTACCTACATAGTATATACCTTATTTGAAACGAATCCTGGGAAGTGAGCGTGGGGAACCAAACGGAGACGCAGACGATACCGTAATGACAATGAGAGAACAGACTACCTTTGCAGTATGCCTGCTTCAACTGCAGCGCCGGCGCGGCTGTCTTATGATTCATTTTTATTACTTACCTAATACCTATTACCTACCAGCGAATTCTCGCACGTAGCCGTAGCGTAGCCTTAGCTGTAGCTCCGTAGTCTGTAGCTGTATCCTAGACCTAGACCTAGTCCTATAGTCCTATAGTCCTATAGACATTGAGTAGGTATCAAAATGTAAGCCGAACGCGTAACGCTTTCGTTGATGATATTGATATTGATTTTGAGAATTTTGATTGCCGATTAGTTACATACAACCGTACTCTATTCGAAAGCTGATTCAATATTTTGAGGCGACCGATACGAATACGAATACAAATACTGCGACCATGTCCCTTCCGCCGCCGCCGCCGCCGCCCTATTTGTACGCTAGTGGTATAATTTTGCCGTCGTTGATCTTCAGCTTCGCGGCGCATTGGCAAGCCGATAACGTTCTGCAAATTGGTTTACGTATGAGAGTCGCAGTCTGTTCTGTCGTTTACCAAAAGGTAATCAGTTTTTTTTTTCGTTTCTTTGGTTTTTCGCTACGCCACGCCATATCATGCCATATGCCATATGCCATCGCGCCATCGCCATCTACTGATTTATGTATGCTCATTGCTCAGCATACCTACTGGCATGCTGCTGTATATAAAAGTGTAGATATATCTAAAAATTTCGCGTAAATGTACATAATGATAATAATATACTTACTTAGTATCTAGACCTACCTACCTAGGGTACTTATGCCTTGCATCATGCCATGCCATGCCATGCCAATTGCCACGTCCTCAATTGCTATACGCGTACTTACTACTTAGACAGACAATTAGTGGATTACCCCTTACCGTTACCTACCAATTACCAATACTTAATACACAATCGATTATGCTGTGTGTTTGCATGTTGCACCTATCGTATCTCTTGTCTTATCTATACCTAGACGTAGACCTACTCTACGGTCTACACTCTACAGCTTACCGCCCACCGCCCATCTGTTAGCCGAAAGTGCGAGCTTCTGTACGTCTTTACCTCTTTACCCCCAATTTTGTTGGCACCGTTCAACAAACTTATCTTAACACCTGGACACCGTCGCGTCGCGTCCGTCGTAGGTAATGGTGGTCGTTAGTAACGGTAGTTTCGTTACTGTTACTGTTGCAGTCTTGCAGTTGTGGCAAAAGTACCATACTATAACAGATACCTAGGACCTAGGACCTACTACCTTTCTAATCTAATAGGTACGTTCAAGTACATTTATGTACCTGTACCTATAAGTACATACGAAAATCCAACATTCAACGTACCTATCGTAGGTAGGTAGATCTCGTAAGGTGCCTCTACTTTCCACGTTAGGTAACTCCAGAGTGACCTGAGATTTCCGGAATGCAAAAATTGATTCGTAAAATGAAATTGCAAGGGCCAGCAAATAATGAATTCTTATTTACGACGCCGACGTAGTTAAAGCTCCATTCCCTTCAAAAAAAATATGAACTTATCCCTCATTGTTCACGAATCACTAAACAATTTTCGACTTTTTAGTTTTTCAAAAAAAAAAAAAAAACACCGTAAAAACCCAATATTCCGAAAATTTTAAAAATTGAGATTTTCAAAAACCTATGTAGGTATATTTTGTATATGAAAGGCCGTTGAGCAAAGGTCAAAAATCATTGCATACAGAAGATTTTGACCCCCTCGCGGATATTTCGAGCACAGCTGCAGCGTTGGCATTGTCCCTTGTCGATCTACGTATATCTACGTACTATATGCAACCCTTGCATTCAGATCAGCGCGAGAGGCGACAGGCGAGACAATATACAGTATAGATACTTATCGTTAGAACGATTCCACTGTAAATTACGAAAAAAAAACGTTGCGTTCCGGAACTGTTGGGATCACCCTGTACTAACTAGCCAAACTAGGCATCAGAGATACAAACTATCCACTGGCAGTGGTCATTTACCCACTGAATATACGACACCGCTGTCATGCCGCCGCCATCGCCACATCCAACCACCCAACTATAAAAGAGTTTGAATTACAACTTACAGGCGCAGGCGGTAAATAGTAAATACCAAGTACATAGGTATATACTATTTGTACATACCTACACCTAGTACCTACATAGTAAATTACATAGGTACGTATACTACCTGTACCTACATATGTAGGTGTAGGTGTAGTATACCGGTACGAGGTACGAGTACCTGATACCTATCTACCCATGTAACCTATTACATTACTTATCATCAATTATCACGGGACGGGAGTGGCTCAAGTATACGACTTGGACTTGCTACTATTAGTCGAAGAAATTAATTTTGTCTCCAACAGCGTTCTGCAACCGTATTTCATTCGAGGTTTGGTAGAATATATTGCGAGCGCCGAAAATTCGAAATCCGTCGGCGCCGGCATCGAGATTAAGACGCGAACGCGGGCGTACATTTGCGCGGCCGGCATCGTGTTCGTTTCGTTTGCGTACGTAGTGGCTGCTCATTGGCAAGACATGCAATCGCTAAACGTCGGCATGCTACTTAGGGTCGCTCACGGCTCGCTAATTTACAGAAAGGTAAAAAGCTCTCGACGACGAGCTAGAAAACGTATGTACGTGTGCCAGTGTGCCAGTGTGCCAGTGTGCCAGTTGTCGGTGTCGGGCGTTGATAAGGTTTTCCTGTTCTCTTGGTTCCTTTTTGTTTTGTTTCGTTTCGTTTTGCGCTAATATGTGTGTCTGCAGCTTTCTTTTAATTCCGCGTTCTTCGTGAGACGGATCGTTACGGATACAGAATATCGATACCTGATTTTTTTTTTTTTTTTTCTTTTCTTTTTCGGCTTCACCGAGGAAGAAAATGGTTTTTTGGGGCGCGGCGGTAGCAGCTTAGATTGAACGCTTTGTAATGATCGTATCTCGTATGTAGCTTACTATAGCGATAGCTAGGTAGCTAGGTCGCTGGGTAGCTAAAGCTATAGGTATATTCTCGTAGGACGTAAAAGACGAATTTCGATCATATCAATTTCCCTGATCCGCTGCTATGCCAATAAGTACCCAGTACCGTCCATCTACTCAGCCTTGGTTGATTACGATCACGAGTCTCCCCTCCCCCACTCCTCCATTCACTTTCCTCTTTTTGAAATTACCTGCACGTAGATGTCTTGTGTTCTGGTGGTCGAAAACCGTGGAGGTGGGTGCTCTCTAAATCTGAGGCAGTCAAAAAGCTGAAAATTGACTGATTAAAGGAGCGAAAAGTGTGCAACTGTTGATGAAGTGAAATTTGAGTGTCAATCAGTGAAAAATGACTGATTCAATTGGTGAATTTTCATTTTTGAATCGGTAATCTTTTTTTAACTACCGTACTGAAAGGAATCAGTAAAAATGAAAATTCAATAATTAAATCATGCAGTAGGTAAGTACAATTTTCACTGATTTCTACAGTTGCACACTTTTGGCTTGTTAATCAGTCAATTCCAACTGATTCAAATTTAGAGAGTGCGGGAGTGGGGAGCGGGAGGGGAGACAGGCAGAAATTTAGTCAACCAGTTGAATTGCTGTGGTAGCTGTAGGGTACAGAGTTGCCGACTTATTTACTTGCGTTTTGTTTTTGGATGCACAATTGCACACTGATGCACAGTTGAAGTACCTACCTATGTATAGTTCAAGTGTACCTATTAGGTATATATAAATATCGTAGATGTAATTGTAGGTATAGTAACATCTACATATATAGGTAGAGGTACCTTATGCGTTTGCACTTTGCACTGTTGTATACGTATACAATTAGCACGTAGTACGTACCGTAGGTAATAGGTAATTAGGTATATTGTATTGCATTGCATGCGTACTTTCCACCAACTCGTTCTACCTATACCTAGCTACCTAGGTATCTAGTACCTACTACCTACCTAATATGTAGTACCTCTATTTTTGTACCTGTACCTGTGACTTTACGTTTACGTTTACGTTTACGTTTACCTACTTGCGGCGCGGCAGCAGCTTTCGTCCAGTAAACTCGTACCTACTTTCTTCTTCTTCTTTCTTGCGAGTTGCATTCGTATCAATGCAAGGGACGGACGCGGACGGTGACGGTGACTTTTGACTTTGTTTTGGGACGCGAGCACGAGGTTTGGCTTCGCAGGTGCAAAATACAAATCTGCTACCACCAGTAAAACGAATCGAGAGTTTTTGCCAAGTATGGTACCTGGTACCTGGTACCTGGTACCTACGTAATATAGGTACATGATTCAGATTGTGAAAAAGTAGGGTGCCGAATAGGAATAGGTATAGGTATAGGTATAGTACAAATTACAAAGTGATCTGATCATAGATGTAGGTGAAAAAAAAAGTCAGATATAACATTGGTGTAGGTCTAGGGCTCAAGCGTTCAGGCCTTCAGGCCTTCAGGGTGCTGGCACTCGAGTATAGCAAGAACCAACTATAATTGCCAGTTATGGTAAGGGTAAGGATAAGGATAAGGAAAAGGATAAGGATAAGGTACGTAGACGCCTAGTGCGTTTGAGTGAAGTACATGTAGGTATGTCCAAGTCTAATGTCTATGTCTATGTATGGTGCGATGGTACGTCGGAGAGGGGGCAGAGGTAGTACGTCTACGACGGCTACTTGTAGTTTCTACTTTCTACTAGCTAGGTCGCTACGTCGCTACCATATATTTATATGTATAGGTATAGGTTGGTATAATGTGTAATGTATGTAATGTATGTATTGTATATATGTAGCATGTAGTATGTAGTGTGTACTCGTACATTACCATGGTGCCTGCACTGCACTGCACCTCTACTTTACCGTATTTACTTACTTGATTTGTATTATGTACTTGTACTTAACTTACCTAGTGTGAATACACGTATCTCTATCTTATATGTTTAGCGTATTTCAAGCCCTGTGCATCAAGCAGATAATAGAATTTTTCGCCGAGAAGGCTGCAGTAGGTGATAAGGCGTACGTGGCCGGACTCGCGTTCGGCGTAGGGTTGTCGGTTAGCGCCGCCGTTAGAAGTCTAGTTACTCATTGGGAATTCGAACGTGTGACCGTGTCCGGTATGCGAATCAGAGTCGCTTTATGTTCCGCCCTTTACAAAAAGGTAAAATCAGAGCAAGCAACACGCCGCCATCGCATCGCATCGCCACGCCGTTCTCGTTACGTGCGTTGTGTGTTGTGTATTGTGTAGTGTAACAGTAACAGTAACAGTAACAGTAACCATTACCTACCTAGATTTCTTATCTATATCTATGTACCTATGTAGTTGTATGTATTAAATGTACCTAGGTATGTACCTACTTACTAGGTAGCTAGAGCTACGTAAACGTAAAACGTAACTCGTAGCCCGTAGCCCGCGCCCGTAGTTTTGGTAAGCGTTAGGTACCTACCTACCTACTACCTAAACCTATTATTGCAGGTAAAGGCGGCAGGCGGCTCCGATATCTCGTACCGAAACCTTACCTAATACCTAAATTACCTATCTGTATCTGTATCTGTATCTGTATCCGGTCGGTCTCGGTATTCGATGTCCGGTGTCGGTAAATGATACGCTGCGCTGCGCCGCGCCGCGCCGCGCCGCTCCGAGCCGAGTCGCACGCACGCTCATACGCCAACGCTGAAAGCTGTACCTCTAGCTCTACCTACACCTAGCTGTGTGGTGTGCGTGCACTTGTGCAGTGTAGTACACAGTACATTACATAAATGTGCGTAAGTAGCTACCTAGCTAGCTACGTATGTACTTACGTACTTACGTACTTGCAGCTACTTACGAGACATATTTATACTTATTATTACCTACATACGAGTATAAGTAATGTGATGTGATATGCTTTGAAAAAATTTAGTGCCTTTTCACGAGAAATATCTTACCTAGACCTACTATGTACCTAGCTACCTAGCTACCTAGTAAACCTACGTACATACTGTACTTATGTAGGTACCTAACTAATCGTACGCATTCGTCGATCGTCGGTGTGTTCGCTTTTTACGTCCGTAGTTTTTTGTACTTATTTGGCGTTTTTCTTTCCTTCTTTGCGAATGCTTAATGTTTTACTCTCGCCTACCTATATCTAGCCTATATGGTATAGGTCAGCAGCCTATGCCTATACCTATACCTATACCTATACCTACCTACTTGTAATCATTTTCGAATGCCTTATCGAACCGATTTCTACCGAATGTGACTGTGAGCAGCGGCTGCAGTCGACGACAATTTCATTCTTACATACATACATATGTATTGTACATATATAATGTATGTAGTACCCGTTACATACCTATCCACCCACTCACCCACCTACTTACCTACCTACCTACCTACCAAAAAATATATTGTCTTAATTTTTATGTGTTTGGTCCAGATTTTTTGGTGTCATTCGGACCAAGAACGTGAGAAATGAGACATCGATTTTTTTTTTTTTTTACACAAGTTTCCTTCTTTTTGGCAAAGTCGCATACCTATACGTATTCAGTACGTACGAGCTACGAGTAGGTAGGTAGGTAGGTAGGTAGGTAGGTAGTAGGCATATTGGACCTCCCTTCTTGATCATATTTTTTTTCGAAATCTGCTATTTTTACCTCCCAACACTACTTATCCACATTGCATGCCATGTAGGTTGGTCGTTTGTACATATATACTTACAAAAATGTTATGTAACTCTAACTACCTACATAATTTGTACGTTGCTTAGTGCCGAACCTACGTAGTACGTACTACGTGAGTAAGTCAGACAAGTACATAAATGCATTATGTACATTACCTACCTATGTACACATTGCCCCAATTTTCGTAATCGTGTAGCTATCTAATACCGATACCGATACCCTAGGGCCTATGCCTATATACCTACACTCGTAAGCAAGTAGGTACTTCGAGCTCGACTTGGAACTATCTACTCGTGTGTGTGTGTGTAGCTGTAGTTGTAGTTGTAGTTGTAGCTGTAGATACCTCTATTTTTCTATCTCGCTATGGTGTAGAATTGGACGTAGGTATTTATGTTTCCGCGATATATGTACATGTAGATGATATAGATATACATTACATAGATATTGAGAATGATGTGAATAATTGCGAATACCTATACTCTATACCTACTATATCTACATCTAGCTATAGCTACCTATACATGACATACATATATGGCAGCTATAGATAGGTACATACTACATAGATACCATCATATCTCCATCTATTTTTGTGTTTACCATGTTGTCCGTCCGTGTTTTTCGTTCATAGGCGGATTCAAGGAGGGCGAAAAAGTTTTTGCATTTGATATTTGATTGTCAAACTGTCTGACAATCAAACTCCAAAGTACCTAACATTTAAAAAAATGTATTTTCTGGGCATTAAACACCCAATTTTTTCAAAGCTTCGCCATCGCTTCGCTCGGGCATGAACAAATTTTACAATTCCCAAATTATTTTTAGGCAACGTTGAAGAAGAAGGTTCCTTTTCCCCGAAATTCCTATGTGTATTCTCCTGAAAAAAGCTTTCAACGCCACCGACTGCGAATATTATGTTCTCCCTCCTCCCCCTCCCCTAAAATAATAGGTATCAAATAAGAATTTTGAAATCATTAGGTAGTATACGAAAAAATCACTTTTATGGCCTTTGAAAATTCAATTTTTCAAAGTTTCATCGGGTATACCCAAATTAACCTCACAATTATTCAACTTATTTGAGGCGACAAAGGTCAAAGAAGGCTTCTTCCTACTTCTTCATAAGATTTTTCTGGTATTTCTAGTCCTGGTATCTATTTTGTAGTTTGTACCTACCCTTCCAAATGCCATTGACCTGGGGCTTAGCCCGCCCTCCCCCCCCGATCCATTTTCCTAAATTCGCCTATGTTTTCGTTTCTTTTTTCCTTTGTTTTTTCATATTTGATTGCAACTGCGAGTCGAGTTGACCGATCGACCGGAGACCGGTCGTCCGCGTCTACTCGCCCAATGTTTAGGTGTCTCGTGTCGGTGTCGGTGTCGGTGTCGGTGTCGGTGTTATGCGATATGCGATACCGACACCAACCAAGTAGACAGGACTCACATGCGACATGCCTGCTTTACCTACGTAAATCAGTTAGCGACAGTGATGGAAAACTGAAATGATATTAGTTCCGGTTCCGGTTCCGGTTCCGGTTCCAGTTTCAGTTTCAGTTCTCAAAATTTTCGAGTTCCAGTCCCAATTTCAAAATTCCATTTAAAATTTTCTGCAGAAATCTTTTTTAGACATTTCGTGATTCCTGGTAGATCCTGGTCCCCCAAGTTCTGACTTGGTTGAGTACTGAAGTTTTCAACAAAAAAATTTAAATTTGAAAAACGTGCGAGAGGATGCTTATACTTGATTAGATGAAAATTCCAAATTTACTACACATTTTTATTTATTCACTTTTCTACATAAAGGGCCAGTCCACCGTCCACCGTCCACCGTCCGCCGATAATTATCGAGTACCCTAGGTTTAGGTTCGTGTGTTTTTTTTTGTTCTTTATAGGTACCTAGTACCTATACCTATCCAGTACCTTATCTACCTATTGGCTACCTATATCTAGATCTACCTGAATATGTACTTGTAGTACGTAATACGTAATACGTATATGTACTTACCTATGTATGTACTTACCGTTAACCGTTACGTTACCGTTACCGTAATCTCGCACCTACTACCTACTCACGAATGCGCTTTAATATTATTCAGATTATCAATACCGAGAATTATTAAGGGATTTTTGGCTTATTTTGAAAGAGATAGCGTGGCTACTAAGGATCAATCGTTTATATACGGAGGTATCTTAATAATTGTGTTAGCGACTGCTTTGCTGATTTTTCATCCGTATCAGATATCCATGTTTCAGCTAGGAATGAAAATAAGGGTTTCCTGTTGCGCGCTAATTTTTCGTAAGGTTGGTGAATTTTACTTCTACCCTACTTGTACTTCTTATTACCTACATATAGGTACTCTACCGCTTACTTACGTACTTACTTACTTACACCCACCTACCTACCTACCTACCTACCGTTACCATACGTACTTAGTAAAAAAAACCTACGTATACTTACCCACTACCCACTACATATACCATTATTATACGTACAGCATTACCTACCTACCTACCTACGCACCATTACTGGCACCTGCTCTCTTGATTTGAATCAGTCAAAATTGCCTTATTTGCATGACTGCATGACCGATGAAATAGAGAAAATCCAAGTCACTGATAATCAGTCGAATTCCACTGATTCTTCTGTTACCTATCTAATCTGTGCCATTTTACTGCCAATCGATGAAAAATCACTGATTCAAATAGTGATTTTTGGTTGTTGAAGCAGTTTAAATTACCTATTATGTAGTTGACTGATTGAAAATTGAAATCAGTAAAAATTTACTGATTCAGATCAGCGAATTTTCATGACTCATGACTGAATCGGTAAAAAAAAATTCGACGATTCAACCAGTGATTTTTTTTTTTTTTTTTTAATGATTCAGTCGTGAGTCATGAAAATTCGCCGATTGAAGCAGTAAATTTTTTCACTGATTCTTACATTGAAAGTGAATTGTGTAATTTTGTCGATTTTAATCAGTTAATTTAGACTGATTCAAATTAAAAGAGTGTCGTTGATCTTTTTCATTCTTTCACTTACCTACCCGGCGCTCACGGCGCGGCGTTTGCTGCCTCCGCCCTCCGCAACCTGCAGTATAGAGTATACCTATATCGATATGCAGATTGCAGATACTAGATACAGTGTAGATATCTGGCTACTTGGCGACCTGCTCCCGAAATTGGATGGCTGGATGACAAAAGGGCTTAATTCTGAAACCACTGTTTAGAGAAAAAAAACATTTCAAGTTTTCGTAGTTATGCTATGCTGATATCGTTCAAATGTTTTGATGAAATGATCCGGTGTATTTATAAATATTTTGACGATGTGAAGTCCAAACATCCCTTTCAAGAAATATTAATTTGAATTCCGTTTTAGTAGCTGTATGATCAAGTTATTAATGAAACTGCGAAGGGGGAGTTAGGCCCTTTTGTCTTCCAACGACTTTAACATCGGTTTTAACGCTGCGAAATTATGAAAATAAATTTTGAAAAATTGAAATTCATTTAATGAAATCAGATAACCATCAAAAATTAGAGTTATTTTCATGATTTCGTACTGTTAGAACCGGGGTGCGGTGCGGTGCGGTGTTGAAGTCGTCGGATGACAAAAGGGCCCAACTAGGTACTGTGGATTTTTTATACAGGTAAGTAGGTAACTTTGGTGGTTGATTTCAGACAATGTACCGTACGCTAGGTAGCCCGATGGAACCAATTTTGATAAGTCCTAGTATCCATTTTCGTGGTGGATGACGAAAGGGCCTAATTGAAGTTAGACCCTTTTATCATCCAGTCATTCAATTCGAATAAGTTAAATTAAAATTGACTGGATTAAAATAGGTACCAAAAGTGTGCAAGTGTAGAAATCAATGAAATTTGTACTGATTTAATCAGTTAATTTTAGTTTTTGAATTAGTAATCTTTTTTTCACTATACTGAAATGAATCAGTAAAAATTTCAATTTACTGATCGAATCAGTAATTATTGATCACTGATTGAATTAGTAAATTAAAATTGATTCAAAAATGAAAATTCACTAATTGAATCGATAATTTTTCAATGATTGATAGGTAGTCAAATTTCACTGATTTACAGTTGCACACTTTTCGCTGTTTAATCAGTCAGTTTTTACTTTTTTGACTGATTCAGATTTATTAGAGAGTGGTATCTAGCAAAGGCTATCTAGCTACCTAAGTACCTAGTATCTGTATCTACCTGCATCTGAGAGCGCGAACGGGAGTCGGGCGCAATTCTCGCGCTCTTGGCGTAGCAGAATCGGCGAAACTTTCTGTTAAACGCAAAATTCCGTCAATAGGTTTTCCTTTCCTTTTTTTTTTTTTTTTTTTTTTTTTTGCAGGCGCGCCGGGTATAATCACACCCAAACATACCTACCAATTCTACTACGTTTTATCGATACATAGGTAGGTAAGGTATATACTTACTAGGCTAGGTTGGTACATTACATACATCATAGGTAGAGGTACATTACACATGTGTAAACGTAAAGCTAGGTATTCCATTTCTTATCCTTTCTCATACCTGCAGTATATCTACGTATAGGTATTGTGTTCGTTGTAATAGGTACTTTTAGGTAGATAATTAGCCAGACTCGTGTGTAGGTCTATCTACAGGGCCAAACAAAAGTCAGTATTCCGATTTTCAACCGCTCCTCTCTCTCTCACTAGAAAAAAAAAACACTACAAAAATGTGGAAAAAGTGTACTTAAGGGAATGATGCAAAATGAATAAAAGCTCGCATGCATGCTTTCGACTGATGCGAATTCAGACTTTTGCCTATACCGGTATTTGGTATTTTTATTTGTAGGTAATGGTGAGCGGGCGAAACATTGAGAAAAAGGCAAAGAGGGCCGTAGTACCTACTACCTAGCTACCTACCTGCAGACGTATGTTCTTAGTTGTTACCTTACAATACCTATTATACCATACTTAAATTCGAAACAGCTACCGTGCGTTGGTACCGATACCGAATAAGTACCAACGCCAACGAGCCGATTCTTTTTGTTTTCCGGCGTTTTTTATCCTTTCTCCTCATAGCAGAGTACCTACAGGTACAGAGTATTGATGGTTATGACCTCATGGCCTACGCTACGCGACAAGTAGTATTTCGTTTTCTTTACGTTACGTTTACGTCCAGCTCCTTCATTCACCGGTTTACCATATACTATAGACCTGCTAACATCATTTCATTCTGTATTGTTTTCTTTTTCAAAATTAAACACATTTTTCAGCATGTTTCATTTTGGCCTTTAACCCGCTTGCATTTGCGTTGCCTGTCGGTTTTTTTTTTTAAAGCTTTCTTTTTTACTTTTTCAAGCACTTACCCACTTGATGGTCTGTCCATTCTTTATTCAGCCACATTCTTATATGTACTTAGATTATTAATTAGGTAACATGTATGTAGCATTTTTTATACTTAGTACCTACGTAATTCGCCTTCATTTTCTTCCTTTTCTTTTCTTTTTTTTTTTTACTTGTTTTTTTGATTTATCTGTTGGTAGATGTTGTTGTAGGAACTTGCTCAAGTACTTACCTACCTACTTGTTACTTTGATGTACAAATACTTAGGTACCTAATACATTTGTATGTATTGTAAGTGTAGTATACTGTACAGGTTAGGTTAGGTTAGGTTAGTTACTAACTCTTACATTTAGGTACCATACTTCTCGCTTGCTTATGTAGAGATTTGGATTTTATAGGTATAAACCTTATTTCGGTAGCATTTTGCACACCGTAGACGTAGGTAGCAGGTTCGTCACCTGGGCTGGGCTTGGTATTTTGTCCAATGTCCATACTCCATAGTACATAGTACATACATAGTACATATAATGTGTACGTATAGGTAGGCGCAGGTGTCCGGGTAATACATAGGTACGAGAACGAGTGCATTTATGCATTACGTATATACGTATCTAGTATCTACTACCTAAGGCGTCAATGTAGGCACTGTCACTTGAAAAATCATTTTTGGAAATGGATAATGTATTAATGCTTTGTGGGCGCGGCGCGACGCGGCGCGTGGTAAATACATAACATGTACCAAATAGGCAAGTAGGTACATAGACAATTAGACATACCACATACGATACAATTATGACGGTTCAATTGAAAAATTCCTACATTATAATCATGATTTTAATTGAATGGCGCGGCGAGTCGTCGACGACTGGGCGCGGCGACTAATGAAGGTTTTTTTTTCTCGAGTAAATGCTCTCGACAGCGACAATTAGCTGCCGGAACATTTATGCGAACGTCCGGTCAACTGTCCAGTGTCCATGTCGATGTCGTATCGCCTTTGTCTTCTTCCAATAAAATGAAAACCAAAATTAATCAAGTACCTACTACCTACTACCTACATGGTACGCCCGATAGTCTGGATTTATATGTATTTAGATAGGTAGAGGTACATACTATTACGTCGGGTCGGGGATCGGGGATCGGGGATCGGGGATTCGGGGAATATAGGAATAAGTATGTACTATGTACTATGTACTAATAACAATAAGTAATATCTAAATCTAACGCACGTGCGTACGTGCTCGTACTTATTTGTCGGCCGAGTGCGTCGCAACGTTGTGCGTTGGTATTGGTGCTTGATTGAATACGCATACGCTTTGTGCATGTGCGTATTTTTTTTCATAACCCCGCCCGCCGCGCCGCGCTGCGCTGCGCCGTTTCATCGAGCGACTGCGATTCCGATTTGCCGACTGGTTACCTATACCTACCAACTTACTACGCTTAGCTTAGCATATTCCTTTGAATCGAAAGTGAAAAAAATGAAAATTGTCTTGCGAGTCAAGATGAAAGTGAGTCTAAGTGTGAGGGTGGTTTTCTTCTTCTTCTTCTTCTTCTTCTTCTCCTCCTCCTTCAAATTACGTAGCGTAGATGTACGTACCTATACTTATTTTTTGATAAACGATCGTTGGATTAGCCAATCAACTGCCTGTACCTATTTCAAACTGCGAAATGTACCTTGCTAAGGCTAAGCTAAAGCTACCTACGTGGTCACGGTGCGATCTAGACGTACGATTCTTGTATATGTATGTAATATGTATGTAGATGTACTTGATAAGCACATATATGTAGGTAAGGTACCCCTGTAGCTAATTAGCTATGTACTCGAGTAGGTAGGTATGTACTCACATAAATAACTTTAGAAATACTTGCATATATATCAATATGGTAGTCAGAGTCACCGAATACTATGTATGTAGAAGTAGATGTACACTTATCGAGTATCACCTATACCTATATACACTCGTAGTAGGTATGTACTTACTTAGGTACGGTACCTATCTGCGATCTCTTCTTTCTAGGTATACTTACGTATGTACCTACTTACGTGCTTACTTACTTACTTACTTACTTACCTACCTAGCTAATTCGTATTTTCTTTTGTTAAATATTTTCAGGCATTAAAATTAAGTAAAACTGCTTTAGGTGAAACGACCGTGGGCCAGGTAGTTAATTTGTTGTCGAACGACGTTAATAGATTCGATATAGCTGTGATATTTTTGCATTACTTATGGTTAGGTCCATTAGAAACAATCATTGTTACCTATTTTTTATGGCAAGAAATCGACTGGGCTTCTTGCGTCGGAGTCGCCGCTCTCTTGCTTTTTATACCGTTACAAGGTACGTATACCTATACCTATACCTATACCTATAGCTATACCTACCACCTACGTATAGAATCTAAATGCCTACTTGGATACTTTTTAGATGGCTTGTACAATAATGTAGATAGGTAGGTAGAGGTACGATCGTACGATATAATACCAGGCTATGTAAAGTACCTACATTTACATTTACATATATACGCACGTATAGTTCATTTGCCTTTATTTAGAATTTTAGATATACCTAAATAGGTATCTATGTACCATGTAGTGTACTACCACTACCACTACCACTACCACTACCACTACCACTTCCAGTACCTCTACGCTCTACCTATCTAACCATAACCAAGTACCATAACTATTCGCTACTCGCTAGTTTTTCCATTATTTGTACGTTGTACCTATTGTATATCAATATCAATATCAATATCAATCTACTTCTACTCGTATGCGTCGCAGATCGCTAATTCTCCATCAACCATCATTTGTTCGCAGGTTACTTAGGGAAAAAGACGTCGGCTCTTCGATTGAAAACCGCCATCAGAACGGACGAAAGAGTTCGTTTAATGAATGAAATCATTTCCGGTATACAAGTCATCAAAATGTATACTTGGGAAAAACCATTCGCCGCCTTAGTCGCCAAAGCTAGAAAGTAAGTCTGGCGCGCGGTCAAAATTGCCCGTTTTCTAGCCTATCAGCCTTGAGTACCTAGATCTACTATGATCTATGTAGGTACCTCATAGTTGGACTGAGTATGTTTTGGTTTCGTTTCATTTTCAGAAAAGAAGTAAAAGAAATCAGAGGAACGTCACACATCAGAGGCATCTTGCTGTCGTTCATCATTTTCCACACGAGAATAGCTTTATTTTTCAGCATTTTTTCTTACGTCGTTGTCGGTAATACGATTACAGCACAAAAGGTGAGTGATGATTGATCGATGATGTAGTTAGAGTTACCTACTAGGTAGTAGGTGGCTAGGTGCCTGGGTACTCGGTACATCGCATTTTTCTCGTCGCAAGTGCATTTTTTACTATAAATTATCTACTTAGGTACCTAACTACCTATGCGCTTATGCTTGCCTATTCTGCGGAATTTTTCACCGAGTCAACGCCAACACTTTTTTCCCTTTGGTTCGCTCTCAATTTTTAGGTATAGGTATAGGTATAGGTACCTAAAATTATGCCTACGAATGGGGTGGAGGGAGGAGGGAGGAGGGAGAGGGAGACTGAGCATCTATCTTCCTGATACAGTGGGTCCGGGTACTATGGTTTGACGACCCTTCGTTGCTGGTTGCTGCGAAATGCCGATTTCGTGTTTCTCATTTTTTTCACGCATGCATAAAGTAGCGTAGGTATACCTACGTTTAAAATTGAAATTCCCATCAAATCAAATCAGAAGCGGGAATTGGTCGTAATAAAAGTAATCGACTAGTTTTTATAAGTACCTAAGATACAATACATATGTTGTATGATGTAGGTGTAGGTACCATAGATTAAGGCATATGGCATATCCTTCGTCATTAATGCGCAACTTTTCTCGCAGGTATTTGTAATTACTTCCTATTTCAACATTTTACGCCAAACGATGACTGTATTCTTTCCGCAAGGCATTGGACAAATAGCCGAAGCGCTGATATCGATAAAAAGATTACAGGTAACTAGAATAGATTTAGAACATCAGCATCACTGTTGTCATTCGTTCGTAGTGTAGTTATACGTAATTACATACTTACAAATATGTACATTTGTACAAGTCATTCCATTTCCGTATGGCATGACTGTCGCTGTAGGTACTAGGTAGTAGGTAGTAGGTTGAGGGACTAGCCTACTAGATGTAGATAATTGGGCGTAGGCAACGAACGAACGAGCGAGTGCGAAATTTTATATCGTTATATTGTTTCGTTTCTTCGTTCGAATGCTTGCAGACATTTTTGTTGTACGAGGAGAATGAAATCTATTCGAAACATTCGTTCACGAGAAACGGAACGAAACCGCCGAAAGAGAACAACGCGGACGCTAAACCGTCGGCTGCCGCCAACGATGGAAAAGAAGTCGAAATGAGACCGCTGAACGCGACCTCAGCCAACGATGTTAAATTGAACAGCGTTTCTTCTACGGCGACTACGACGCCGACGGATGAACAGCAAGCCGTGCAGCTGAGAAATGTCACCGCCAAATGGAGCGAAAACTCGGCCGAGAACAGCCTTTCGGACGTGTCCGTGAAAGTTGCGCCGCAAACGTTACTCGCCATCATCGGGCCAGTCGGCGCCGGCAAGGTGAGTAGAACGATCATCCGGCCTCGGGCTCAGTTGCTCGTGGTTTGCATGCATGGGTAAGGGGTAAGGGGTAAGGGGTAAGGGTAAATGGTAAATGGTAAATGGTATCCGCCATAAATGATTCACGCTTTTGCCTTTTCATTTTGTTTTGTCGCGCGCAGTCTTCGATTCTTCAAGCTATACTCAGAGAACTGCCGTTGAAAAGCGGCGATATAAAAATTTCCGGCACCATTTCGTACGCTTCGCAAGAACCGTGGCTGTTCGCCGGATCCGTTCGTCAAAACATACTTTTCGGTTTACCCATGGACAAAGAACGTTATCGGCAGGTAAAGCGCTGCGCTGCATTATTAGCGTTGCCCATGCCCGTTGTCGGTGATCGGCATCGGCATCGGCATTGGCGACCACAGCTTCGATTCGGACAGTGGGCAGTATTATTATTATTATTGTTATTGTTATTATTATTATTTTAACAATGGGCGCTGTGTTGGCTGTTTTAGGTGGTCCAAGTTTGCGCTTTGAAGACGGATTTCGAACAATTACCTTTCGGCGACAAAACGGTGGTCGGCGAACGTGGAGTATCGCTCAGCGGAGGGCAAAGAGCCAGAGTTAATCTCGCCAGGTAACGATCGCGATCGCATTAGCGTTATCGCTGCGCCGTTTACGCATTAGTTACTACTTACCTATAGGTAGTCAGTTTTATCTGCTTGGAGTTCATTGTTCTTTCGTTCAGCACCTAATACGTACCAAAAATAGAAATAGATGTAGGTACGTGCACGTAGACAAACTTGATAATCTAATTAGCTACGCCGATAATTACGTTTTCAGAGCCGTCTACAAAAAAGCAGATATATACTTATTCGACGATCCGTTGTCGGCGGTGGATACTCGAGTCGGCAAACATTTATTCGAAGAATGCATTGCAAGTTCGTAAACGACGCGACGTCAGCGTTTTAATTTCAAATACTAGATGAGTGTTACGTAATCGGATCATGTATTTTATTTTCAAATACGACGACATTCTCGTTTACAGATTATCTGCACGATAAGACGCGTATTCTGATTACTCATCAGTTGCAGTACCTGGGAAATGTCGATCACATCATTCTGCTGGAACAAGTAATTGATTCATTTTGATATGTTCTTATTTTCTTGTAGGTACGCGAGTATTTCGCGTTTAGGCGTTTCGTTTTTCGATTCGTCGATTCGTCGACTTGTTTATTCGTCCGTAACGATAGTACTAGCTTTTAGCTTTTTTTCCATCGGCCATGCACCACCGCGGTCTTGAGTAGGTCGTGGTCTAGGTATACATAATACAGAATGCAAAAAAAAAAAAAATTCAAATCATTAAATACGATTTAGGCACCTATAGATATCTATGCACTTTATACGTGGTACTTACTTCTACCTTCTTATGTTCTTATGTACTTGCAATAAATTACTCTTACTTACTTACTTACTTACTTACTTACTTACTTACTTACTTATCTTTAATATATGTACTATACTAATGAACTTTTCGTTGGCGGCAGGGAGCGGTTACGGCAGAAGGTTCGTTTAAACAACTGCAAGAAACCGGATTAGATTTTACCAAATTGTTATCGACACCCAAAGAATCTGAAGATCATAAAAGTACCGCCGAAGAAATGTCCGAAGAAATTTTAAAACCACTGCACACTCGACAGATTTCCGTGCAGGTAAGTCCGAGTCTAGTTAGGGAGTCGCTTCTCTTTCCCACACGATACACGATACACGTTCTCGTTATTCTTTCGTGTTTACAGAGCGTTGCGTCGTCCATGGACGATGGGTTAGCCGGCGATAGAGAACCGAAACCCGTCGAAGAAACCAGCACTCAAGGCTCGGTCGGCCTTTATGTATATCGCGCTTATTTCGCGGCCGGCGGACATTGGTGTTTCGTGTTTTCCATGTTTTTCTTATGCTTCTTTGCTCAAGTCTTGGCTTCGGGCAGCGACGCTTGGATAACCTATTGGTAAGTTACGATCACTTTAGACCTGCAACGAGTGAATCGCGACAATACTTACACATACACACACACACGACCAACTCGTCCAAGTACATACGTATAATTACCCACTGAGTATCTATATTATATTTTGATTTTACGTACGATGCGAAGAATTTACGCTGTTTGCAAATTTTCAGGGTAAATTTGGAAGATAAATACTACCCGTGTAAGGACCCGCAACGTGCGAAAACCCCGGAAGATTGCAATCAAACGCCTTTGTTCGATTTGTCGCGAGAATGGTGTATTTACATTTTTGCTGGCTTGACTTTCAGCATGATCGTGATCACCTTAATAAGATCGTTTACTTTTGTTAAAATGTGCATGAATATATCGATGAATTTACACAACGCCATGTTCGACGGTATTACTAGGGCGTCCATGTATTTTTTCAACACAAATCCTTCCGGTAAGTGACCAGTGACCATGATTAGATAGTACCCCAGGTAAGATAGAAGCTAGAGGTAACACACTTCTAGCGTGTTCGCTTGCCGCGCGGTACCGCCGCCGCACGCCGTACACATCGCACCATCAGTACAATAACACCACATCTAAAAAAAAATTGACCTTTGTATTTTTTTCCAAAACGTGCTTATCTTTCATCAGTTTTCAATTTACATCAAAAATAAAGAAGTTCATTTTTTTTTTTTTGAGATGTGGTGTTATCTCATTGATGCTGCGACATTTCCCCTTCAACGTTGGCACAGTTGGAACATTATTACGTTATGTTCGCGACTTTTCTACTCCTTTTTTCTTTCGTTTTCGTTTTCATTTTTGTTTTCGTTTCATCATCCGCAGGAAGAATATTGAATAGATTTTCCAAAGATATGGGATCCATCGACGAAATGTTACCATCGGCGTTGATCGACTGCGTCCAGGTATGTACTTGAAGCATGGAATTGGAAAATGGCCTAACTCCCAAATTCTACAAACTGGTGTAATTTTTTTTTTTTTTTTTTCGTTGAAATGTCATCAATTGCATGTTTAATGATGTTCAATAGTCAAGTACTCATCCCAAACACAGAATTAATTTCTAATTAGAACCTTTTCAATCAGACAGTGATACCACTGGAAGTCAAAAAGAGTGCCTTTTGGAAATCGGAGTTAGGCTCTTTTCCAACTCCATGCTTCACTTGAAAACGAACGGATCGAAAATTCTGCGCGGTTCGACTTCGTTTTCGAATACATATTCGCATTATTCGCTCACCTCTAATCTAATCGGTGTTTTGTCTTGTTTTACTATTCAGATTGGATTCACTTTGTTGGGTATTATCGTGGTTGTCGCATTTGTGAATCCGTATCTGCTAATACCGACGTTCATCATCGCATTCATATTTTACAAATTACGGCAATTCTATTTGGCGACTTCTCGAAGTGTCAAGCGTCTAGAAGGCATAAGTATGTCTCGAATTTATCAGCATTCTCTTCCGATTCGGTTGTCGGAAAATATTTACGAAGCGAATTCGTTTTCTGTTCGCAGCTCGAAGTCCAGTGTTTTCGCATTTGAACGCGTCTCTCCAAGGATTGACTACGATACGAGCTTTCGGAGCGCAAACTATTTTAGAAAAAGAATTTGACAATCATCAGGTAACTGCGCAGTTGCAGTATTATTATAGGGGTGGCAACTGCGAGATTATTCCAATGGCACGTGGTTGGATTTTTTTCGATGGTCGCCGGCATTACCGATCGTTAAATGTGAATTACCTAGACGTAATAATTAACATTTTAACGTGTTCTTTTTCTCCCACCTTGTGTAGGATTTACATTCGTCAGCGTGGTATTTATTTTTAGCCACGAGTCGAGCTTTCGGTTTTTGGTTGGACATGTTCTGCGTATTATACATAGCACTTGTAACCTTCAGCTTTCTCCTCATTCTTACCAGTGAGTAACGAAGTTGATTTTTGCGTAATAATTAACACTTGTATTCCATCTGCTATTGTTATCCATGCTACATCTTTGTTCTTCGATCCGATCCTAAACTCAGGTACTAGCGGAGGTAACGTGGGTCTTGCTATAACCCAGGCTATCGGACTGACAGGCATGTTTCAGTGGGGAATGAGACAGTCCGCTGAATTGGAGAACCAAATGACATCGGTAGAAAGGGTTCTAGAATATGGAAACGCGCCTTCAGAGGCTGCTTTGGAATCGCCTCCCGGTACGTTTAGCGCGTGAACGTCAACATACGCGTCTGATATATAGGTTATTTCAAAAAGTATTCATTACTGTGCCGATACCCAGCTTACTGAGAGAAATTCGCGCATTTTGTAGATAAGAAACCACCAACTTCGTGGCCGAGCAAAGGAGAAATTGTATTTGACAAGATGTATTTGAAATACGAACCGAACGGGCACTTTATACTCAAAAACCTCAACTTCACGGTTAAACCCGAAGAAAAGGTTTCTAATCGCTCGTTTTCGGACTGGTGCGTTTCAGTTGAACACATATTTGATCCGAATGATTTATTGTTCGCAGGTGGGAATCGTAGGTCGTACCGGAGCGGGAAAATCTTCGTTGATTGCTGCTCTATTTAGATTAGCGGAAAATCAAGGCGAAATCAGAGTGGACGGCGTTGATATAAATAAAATAGGATTACACGAAGTTCGATCGAAAATTTCAATAATACCTCAAGAACCCGTTTTGTTTTCCGGCACGATGCGTAAAAACTTGGATCCGTTCGACGAATTTCCCGATCATGTTTTATGGAGTGCATTGGAGAAGGTGAATTTCGTCACTGTGCTCGACAATGCTTATCTGCATATACTTACCGTACCGATGCCCAATCCGTGTGTTGTTGATGATGATGATGATGCGTGTTTTAGGTCGAATTGAAAGAAGCCGTGAACGATCTCACTGGCGGATTAAACGCCAAAATGTCAGAAGGAGGATCGAATTTTAGCGTCGGACAACGGCAATTGGTCTGCTTAGCCAGAGCAATCGTGCGGAACAATAAGATATTAGTACTAGATGAGGCCACGGCCAATGTAGATCCTCAGTAAGACATTTTTACGGTTCCACTTCTTCATGCGACGGTGTTGTAGAAATGTTTTTTCTTCTTCTTCTTTAGAACGGACGCCTTAATTCAGATGACAATCCGGGAGAAATTCAAAAATTGTACAGTTTTGACGATTGCTCACCGATTAAACACAGTCATGGATTCGGATAAAGTTTTGGTTATGGATGCTGGAACCTGCGTTGTAAGATGACCTTCCATTATTTTCTCGTTCAATTCGACGTTCGTACGCAACCAACGACTAAAGAGATACATTCGTTTTTTTTTCTTTTTAATTATTGTAGGAATTCGATCATCCTCATTTTCTGTTGCAAAATAAAGAAGGATATCTGAGCAAGATGGTGGAGAATACAGGACGTGGCACTTCGGAACTATTGCATAATATTGCGCGCAGAGTGAGTAACAAGATGACAATAACCGAATTCATTCATTACCGTGCCACACGACTATTATGATTATTTTTTATTTCTTTCGTTTTGGCAGAGCTACATGAAACTAATGGATAGTATCATTCCTCACATAGACGAAGATCTACCAGACATTTACTTAGATATGAAAAAAGAATTGTAATACTCGTCTACAGGTGCACGTTCGGCGATTTTTTGTTTTCTTGTTGCGTGCCAAGTACTTAATAGAAATAAATACAGATATTTTATTCTTGTTGTTATCGAAATAAGATCTATTTCTGTCACATTAATGCAGGGTCAATTTTACTGTGATTTCCTTTCCTAGAATAAAAGTACATAATATATCACTAACTCGATAAAATATTGTGTGGAAGTGTGTCGTCATAATAGGTACACTTTATTACCTCTCTTATCTATGCACTTGAATAAATGAAAAAAGGTCATCATTCTTCATGCCGCAAAATCGATCGTTTTTAAATTATATTTCATTTTGGTTCAATTCATATGGATTAGAATTACTCTTTTATTCGTCTGTTATTTGTTCAACCAATCGGGTGTCCTCCCATTATAAATATGTATCGGAAAATTGGAAACAATCGCATTGTGCTTTATTTTTACAACCGTGGCTTTTTTCTTGGCATTCGTTATCATCTAGTATTGTCCGCCCTATATATATAACTTGAGACGTCTGCTTACGGGTCCGCAATGCTTTTCACGTCTCAAGATATATTGGGCGAACAATTATACTTGAAAATCTACATTTAAAACTAAGGAAACAGTGATGCTGCAGCAAAACAAATTTATAATAATCACCGAATAACATTGAATAACAAATCAACATTTTTATTTTCCGACACTTGGGTTTCTAAAGCAAATCGAAAACGTTCATCACAACATCCACCGATTACCATTTCGCTCTGATTACTCCCGTCAATTTATTATAATCTGCCAAATGCTTGAACACCATTCGACTTACACGCCAACGTAGAACTGTTCCTCTAGGTCTCGAAGTGACCGAGCATCTGGATACAATACGATTAAAAGCAGCATCTCTAGGAACCGTAGCAATTTCATGATCGGCGATTTCCTGTTTTTTACAAAAATCATTGGAGAAAGCTATCATCACGGTAGTCGTATTTGAATAACTGCCATTAGAATCAAAAAGTACGTACTTTCAATTCTGGAGGTAAAATGTCAGTTTTACGGATAGCATTCAGTCTAAGTTTGAAACGGCCATACTCTTTAAACGTCATGCGTTTCCTTTGGTCCTTGATCATACTCCATTGAGGCCAATTATTTTTCGCTCCAAAATAAGGAACTTGATAATGTTTACTCCTCCGCAGAATCACACTGGAACCCAAAGCAAGCTGCAAAATATTCAATATCCAACTTTAGTGAATGTTGCTTGCCAATGAAAACATTCATTGGGATTACTAACTTTCGACTCCATCCCATTGAAACACTTTTGCAAAAGCTGACGGAACAAGGCCATCTTTCCTTTGATGGAAGGATTGAGATTTGAGTTAACAATTGAAAAATCTCAAACATTCATTATACTTTATAACAGAAATTTTCCCTCGCCGTTCACAAAAATTGTACATGCAAAATTAAAGTGTTCGTTTAAATTGGTTTACTTAGTCAAAGAACTGGCTTGAAAAAACAAACGTATAAGTACTGGGAAAAATTGAGAATATCAAAAATTAGCGATTAATGAAATTATTCTATCAATTATTTCAAATTATATGTAATACAGAGAATAATTATAGTTCTCATTATGTAATTCACTACGGCTCTAAATTAGCAATTCACATTATCACATTACTTATCATAATCTTATCAAAACGAAGAAAAAGAAGAAAAAAAACCGTCCCATAAAAATATGAACCCAACGAACCAACCAACCTGGTGATTTTTCGCATCAACGTACATGTCTAGTTACGAAAGTATACACTGGTGCTCTAGTGAAGTTGCGAGTGAGGTATGACGTATGAGTAATTGAGTAGAACAAAAGTTGATTTTTTTCCGGTGCAGAAAAATACCCGTAACTCGGAGGAAAATCACTCAAACTCAAAGCCAAAATGCAAAGACTTTTACATTTTCGAAATCCTCTCCTCGAGACGAATCGAATGGTTTTTTTACGATAAAAATTGAAGCATTAGATCGAAAGTTGATTTTTTTCCGGCGCGGAAGGTTGATGTATGGTCGGCGCCGCAGAAAAATGCCCGTAACTCGTTCGAAAATCATTCAAATTGCAAAAACTAATATACTTTTTCGGAATCCTCGTTTTGAGACAAATCGGATGATTTTTTTATGAATGAATTTAGAGCTTTAGATCGAAAGTTAATTTTTTTCCGGTGCGGATGGTTGATGGATGGTCGGCGCGGCGCCGCGGAGAAATGCCTGTATGTATCTCGGGGGAAAATCACTCAAAACGCAAAAATTAATACTTACATCTTCGGAATCCACTCGTCGAGACGAATCGGATGGTTTTTTTACGAATAAAAATTTCGAGATAGCAGTGGTAATTTACTAATTCGAGGTGCCTGATTCCGAATCCGGTGTCCCTTCCCGGTTTCGAGCCTTTTTTCTCGAGTAATGACCGATTTTTACCCGAAAAATGCGATTTTCGGGCCATGCAAAGGCCATCGCTGCCAACGAACGTTAAATTCCTGACCTCGAATTAGTGAGAATACACAATTTTGGAGAATAGAAATTTTCCGTGTCACTGCCTCCAGTGCCTCCTGTCACTGTCTCATCAGAATTTTTCGAATTTTCCGAGCGAAAATATTAAATACGCAGCCTTGAAAATTTTTATTCATCTAATGTGCTTGTTTTTGGCCCTTAGTCAGATTTTGGGTCGTAGAACACGATACCGACGTCGGTTTTTGGTTTCGAAGTTGAGTTTTCAGATATAGGGGGAGGAGACATTGACAAGGAAAATTTTTTTGAACCAAATGCGCTCGGATTTAATTTATGTACTTGTAGATTTTTGTTTGCTGGATATGTATCTGGCGTCGGTTTTCGGTTTGAAAGTTCAGTTTTAGAGATATTCCCCTAGAAAAGTCGATAATTTTCCGGAAACAGTGACGCGAAAAATGTTTATTCACCAAATGCGTTTGGATTTAGTTTTTGTAGGTACATGTAGATTTTTGGTCGCTGAACATGAATACATCATCCGTTTTCGGTTTCGAAGACGCATTCTTGAGGTATTCGCCCGGAAGGTCGGAAAAACTCGATTCCTAATTGCAAAAATATTGGTTTCACGAATGGCTAAATCGAAAATCGGACGCCAGATTCGTGTTCAGCGACCCAAAATCTACATGTAGAAAAAATCCAGGCGCAATTGGAGAATAAAAGTTTTCTGTGTCACTGCCACCAGAAAAGTTTCCTACTTTTTCGAGCGAATATCTCGAAAACACCCCACCAAACGAAAAAATGTCGCCGGATGCGTGCTCAGCAATCCGAAATCTACCTATGTAGTATGTAATGTACCTATTCCAAGCGTAGAATTACTACCTACGTAAATAAGTCATCTGCATACTTTTGACGAATTTGAACTCTATCAAGTAGATGTGACGTAATTTTTTTTCGCTGCCTGTCTCTAAGGCTAATGGATTCAGGATTGTCAAGATGGGCTGAGAGCTTCATATAAGTAGCTGATACCCATGTACCCATTGTACTTCGGTACCTACTCATGAAAAACAGCTGTATAGTTGAACTGAAAATTAAAAGTTATTAATAATTTAGCGCATTGCTTGCTTTGATTATGTACCTAGCGCTACCTACCCAGTCCCCTACCTAGCTTTTTTTTTTAAAAAAAAAAACAAAAAAACAAAAAACAAAACAGAAATTACAAAATAGTTTATTGTTCTTAAAATTTTCATGAGTGACACGCGTGATCATTCGACTATACCCATCTAAGTGCCTAGTTGCCTACCTAGTATACCTATACCCGATGAAAAAAATACTATTACTTCAGAGAATATCTAATCTGCGTCTGATTTACTAAGGTGGTTTATTTATCAACGCATATTAGGCACTTATCGCATGAAAACAACTTATTAATCGTAGATGACTAAATACCCAAGTAAGTACCTTACCTATACTTATATCTGTTTATCTACAAAAAGTAATTATTGGGGAATTACAACACCGCTCAACGTGAAATTGATGCGCGAGCAAGAAACTGGTTGAACTTTGAAACCATTGAATAGGTATGGTTTTCAATCGCTCGATACTTTTCAAATAAGTATACGAATATGTACGTAGTACGTACCGTATATAAATACAAATACGTAGATTAAGTATAATTAGGTATGAAACGAGTAGAGTCGTGTCATATGCGTAGATAGGTACTATCTAAGTACCTACCTATAGTAGTACATGCGTTTCGGAATTCTAGATCAAAACAATTTACTTTTTATTCGTTAGTTTTGTAAAGAAGTATGGTAAGCTATAGTTTAATTGCTATAATGCATTCTGTAAATATCTGTTTCCTGTTGATCGGAGTATTTTCTCAGATAAGCTTCGTTTGTGATGCTTTCCTTTCGGACACTAATTTAGGAAGTAAGTAAGTAAGTAAGTAAATTAGTAGTCATACGCACCTATACACTTTATGCGTACCTAGTACCTACCTATAGGCATTGCGTATGGTTTGTCAGAGCATTGACGCAAGTTTCGAGTTCAAACGTTGGAAATGTTCCAAAATTTTATAAATTCATTTTGCATTTTTCTAATGATGGCACACTTTAAACAAGTATATATAATATTTAAATACGGTCAAATAAACGTATAAAACGATTAATAAATCTTTACTTTGCATCGAAAACATAACGAATAACGTGGTATAAAAATACACAATACAAGTTCTATAAAATCGGTTATTGGCTTTCTACCGCTAGCCATACTGCAAACACTACAACCTCATTTTATCCTTCTTTTTAAAAAAAGATAAAGAAGTAAACTAAAATTCTACGAAGTATAATCTGTAAGCCACTTAGGCGGCTTCGTTACTCTGGAACTGGATCGGCGCGTCTCTATGGGAGATTCTCCCTGAACCGCCGTCGCCGAATTTTCTACCGGAACTTTCTCTGCAGTTTCCTCACGTTGAGAGTACAATTCTACTTGGTTCTTGTGTCTACGAAGTATCTTTGTAGGCGTTTCAACACGAACTTCCGGTCCGGTAACGTCGATCACAATACCCGTATCCTCTTCGAACTTTGAGTCGGCTTTGCTCTTCGTAAATGGCCTTTTTACTAAGACTTCATCACCTACGTGAATTTCTTTATTCCGGGCCGGCGATGAAAACAATGATTTTGCCTTCTGATAAGCATCGGCGTCTCTAACTTGGGTTTCTTCAACTCTATCTCTCAACGTTGGAAGTTTATCGCGAATTTTTCTATTGAACATCAACTCAGCTGGACTTTTACCCGTTACACAATGCGGTGTTGCTCTGTACATTAATAAATACTTTATGAGAGCTTTCTGAACATCTTCTTTCTTCAAGATCGCGATTTGTAACACCTTTTGAAGCGAACGATTTTGCCGCTCTATTTCTCCGTTGGCCTGGGCGAAGTACGGCGGAGTAGTCCAGTGAGCAATTCCATATGACTTACAAAACTGAATAAAGTCATCCGCAATAAACTGAGGCCCGTTATCGCTAGTTATGGAGTATGGAATGCCATGCCTTGCGAAAATTTCTGTCAAAAATTCAATCGTCGACTCAGTGGTAATATTATTCATAATTTTAGCTTCAACAAAACGGCTAAAATAGTCAACCACTACACACAGGTGCTTAGATGAATCCGGAATTGATTTAAAATCAATCGCCACGTCTTGCCATGGTCCATCAGGTAATGTACGTCTAGACATTTTCTCAAGGGTAATATCTTTTCCAACTTTCTGGCAGGCATCACAGGTTTTAACAAACCGTTCGGCGTCACGATCAATACCTGGCCACCAAACTTTAGATCTCAAACGATCTTTCATTTTTACAATACCCGGATGGCCTTCGTGTGCGTTATCAAGTACTTGTTGACGCAGACTTGATGGAATTATTATTCTTTTTCCACGAAGCAAGACACCATCAACTTCGCACAACTCTGACTGGAGCAAAGCATATTGCTTGTCTTTTATTTCGCGACCGGAGATTAAATCTTCACAAACCTGAGATAACAGTACATCTGCTTTTGTTCCATTCCTAATATCACGAAGTACAACTGCCTTTGGAGCTAGGTCAGCTACGAACGCGATCAAACTCTCTTCATAAATTGAGTTTACTGTTTTTAAATCTTCACCGATTTCCAATAATCGAGATAACGGATCCGCGATGTTATTTTTCCCCGGCGCATAACGAACAGTATATCTGTAAGCCTGTAATCGCATTAGCCACCTTTCCAGACGCGCGCATGGCTTTGACCTAGGGCTGAATATGGTTTCCAACGGCTTATGATCCGTTACTAACTCGAAGTCGCGACCTAGCAGGTAATATCTTAGACGTTCGACTGCAAAAACCAACGCTAACGCCTCCTTCTCGGTTTGAGAATATCTACGTTCGACTTGAGTTAGCGCCCTACTGACGTAGCAAAGAATTCTCATTTGATCGCCTTTTTTCTGTAATAATACTGCGCCAACGCCGACTGGACTCGCATCTGCCATCACAATCGTAGGTAGGTCAGGATCGAATAAATGTAAGTACGTTTCTTCAGACAGCAAAGACTGAACATGAATAAACTGCTGCTCTGCTTCCGGCGTCCATGTAAACGGAGTCTCTCGCGCAGTCTTACGCAACAGATCCAACTCTGTAGCTAAGTGAGGTACAAATTTACCAACATATGATACCAGACCAAGCCAACTTCGTAATTCTTCAGGCGTTTCTGGGAACCGGAATTCTTGAATCGCCTTAACTTTATTCAACGTTGGTCTCACCGTACCATCCTTGAAAACGTGACCAATAAACGTTACTTCGCTCAAGTTGTATTGAGACTTCTCCTCGTTGACCTCTAGACCAAGCTCACGTAAACGATTAAGGAGGGCTTCCAGATTGGCGTCATGTTCGGCTTGAGTTCGCCCAAACACCAGAATATCATCTAAATAATTGAGTACGCCTTCTAAATCAGCCAAAACACTTTCCATAATTTGTTGGAATTTCTCTGGAGCACAATTCATACCTTCATTCAAGCAAGTAAAACGAAATAAACCCATGTGAGATGAAAAGGTCGTTAACTCGCGCGACTTTTTATCTAACCGAATCTGGTGATAAGCTTGACGTAAATCAACTTTACTAAACACTGTCGCATCATTTACTTGAGGTTCTATATCTTCGATCGTAGGAATAGGGTGCTTTTCAACCAAAATGGCTTCGTTGACTCGGCGCATATCAACACATAATCGATCCGAACCATCTGGTTTTGGTTCTAGTACTATTGGCGATACCCAATCCGAGGGTCCATCAACCGGCTCGATTACTCCCAGCAATAATAACTCTGTGATGCACCTTTCAACGTTCTGTCTTCTTCCATACGGTACACGATACATCGGCTGAATTACAGGTGTAATATCTGGATTAACCGGAATTTTTAGCTCAAAGTTCCTCAGACTACCCAACGGCCTGGGTCTATCAGGTCTGGGTCTATCAGGTCTGGGTCTATCAGTTTCAGTAGTTACAGAACCAACACGACATGCATCCAAACCGACACGTAATACCCCGAGGGCTTTGGCGTCACTATTACCCAACAGCATCGGCATATCCTGTTTGATAACAACTACCTCAGTGATACACGTTCGATTATTACATTGTAGCTGAACTTGAGCTGATAAGCATACGTCATATTTCTTTTCACCGGAACCATCAGCTAAATATTGAACATTTGACCTTGGTAAGTACTGAACTACAGAGAAATTTTTTCTCTTACGAAAACGACGCCACTGCTTATACGAAACAATTGTATACTTTGAGCCTGAGTCTATGAAAAATTCCGCTTGAATACCGCCGAAAATACAATCAATAATTTCATCTGGCTTTGAACTATTCTGGGTGGTCTCACGAACACAGAAAATATAATCTGAATCTTCAGACGACTTCACAGTTTTTACAGATGATTTCTTATCAGTCGCAGCTGGTACATTCGTCCGACAAACTTTAGCGTAGTGCCCATTTTTCTTGCATTTCGAACACTTGGCATTTTTAGCAGGGCATTTCGGATCTTTGCTCGATGCCCATCGTATCCGCAAGCTGAACAGGTAACTTTTTTAGCGTCTTCTGCCGGTGACTCTTTCTTATCCGTAGGCTTTTTATTATTATTCCATGGCTTCCGTTCGTACCCAGTACTTTTAACTTTTTGCACAGTAGCGGTTACCTGAGTACTAGGTGGATTCGGTGAACTCGTTCCCCCTGCCATAGCCTTTGATTGCGCCTCCGTCGCCTCAAAAGTATCACCTTTTGCTTCGAAGTCCTGTAAATCAGCTGTTTCATCCGCTCGTATCAGGTCCTTTCTTAATTCCGATGATAAACAACCCCGGATAAGCTGCAACTGGATTGCCTCCTCTCGGACAGATGCTACGTTGTACTGGCATTTCATTCCTTGAGCAGTCACTCGTGTGACAAAGGAATTAAAACTTTCACCTTGCTTCTGCATCAGTGTAGTTAACATATACCTCTCGTACCATTTCGTGCATTTTCTTCCGAGTTTAGCATCGAGATTGGCCAACGTCATCGTAAACGCGTCCTGTCCTTCTGGGTAGACAGTTACTTTGGGAAACGAATAATATAACGACTGAATATCTGGACCGCCAAGTAATATCAGCTTAGCCTGCTTAACTTTCGCATCGGTAATTTTTTCTGATATGAAATAGAAATCTAGCATTGATTTCCACTGCTCCCAATCTTGAGCGTTGGACTTTCCAACTTGGAATGGTGGAATCAGGTTACGATTTACACTTTCCATTACGAAAAACTTTACCAAGACTTTTACAGCACTTAATTTACTCTCGTCGCCATTTATAATATTTAAATACGGTCAAATAAACGTATAAAACGATTAATAAATCTTTACTTTGCATCGAAAACATAACGAATAACGTGGTATAAAAATACACAATACAAGTTCTATAAAATCGGTTATTGGCTTTCTACCGCTAGCCATACTGCAAACACTACAGTATACCTGCTAACAATAAGTAAGTAAGTACGCGAGTACCGTATGCCCTAAAGCGTACTAAGTAGTAGGTAAGTAACTAAAAAAAAAAAAGAGAGAGAGAGAATTCGCGTTGACAGAAGTGAAAATTTTGCAAAGTCCGGGTTCGAAATTACACGAACAGGATATAAAGGTATCGGTGTTGGATTTTTCATGAATAAGTATATTAGTTTGTATACCAAAGCTTTGAAAAAAGGAGCCTCTGAGCAAGGAGCTTCCTTGTCAATGAAAATATTTTACCGTGGATCTTACTTCGATGCTTTGACGAACACCAACTTATATACGTAGGCACACACTTACACTTACCTATACAGTAGTGTTGTCAAGGATTTTCTCAAAAAGGAGGCAAAGCAGAAAGATGGCTGTAGTACGTACTACGTAGCAAGGTATGTGCGTCAAAATGTAAAAAAATTGAATTGGTGGTAATTGTAGTGAAGTGTTGGTGATTTGGCACCAGAGCGGCTTTGGACTCTGGCTCCCGTGGGATGGTTTGAGGGGGAGTGAGGTGAGGGCCTCAAACTGTCCAAATCCAACTCAATTGAACTACCAATCCATATACCAACGCGTGCGATTCTTCGAACGAATAAATTCGCGGAGAAATAAAACTCAACGTAGATATTCGAATATTTATTGTACTTGATGCAGAAATGCACAAGTACGAAAATATACGCGGAAGAATACAATACACAGTTGCGCCAGTATGAGATGTAACTAGTCGCGAACGTCTAGCTACGATGGTGTATAAAAATATACTCAGTGCGCGACTGAGAAATACATCGCGACGTAACCGCGAACCGAGATGCGCGGTCACGTAATTATCGATAAGGGAAGGGATGAATAGCGGCTTAGGTAGGTAAGAAACCCGATAACGGGCTTCTACCTATACGCGAACGCTCTGCGTTGCGTCAAGGCCAAACGGTGCACAACCAAACTTGCCACTGATGGTAGCTTCCATCAGTGGAACAAAGCAACTTGCGATAACGAGGCAGAAAATAACTTGCCTACTCGCGGTTTAACGTACGCGAGTAGACAAAGGCAGGCAAAGCTTCTGCCAGGTAAATTACGTAATAATACGTTAGCCTCGTTGCTTGTTGAAATAGGTGCCTGTTCACGTCGATTCGTGAACAGATAACGCTATTTCAACTCGCGAAGTGGTAAAATTTGGTGCAATTTAGGTAGGAATAATCCTTACCACTTCATTGCCCCGCCGAGTAGTCGTGAAAATGAGAGTACTCGGGAAACTCAAGCGAAGGAAGGATTACCTATCTAAATTAGCCTTGTCAATTTCCTAATAGGTAAGCTGCCACCCATCCCTGCCCCTCCCGATGTACATGAATTTTTATGACCCAAAATATTAAAAGAATAAGTACATCAAAAATTTATGCAAAAACAGAAAAAGAAACTATTGCAATTTTATACCTATTCGAATATCTGAACATTTAGAATATTTTTTATAAAAATTTAAATTCTAAACACAGAATTCACAAACATTTCAGGCGACTAAACTCATTACATCGAAGGATAAGACAGAGATGTGTTTAAAATTAACAACAACAAAAGTGTTTTGTATATTTGAAAAAAATAATAACAAAATTAAACATAAAACGGATTTTACGTTAATATCACAGATTACAATGTACAGCCTTACTTCCTAACTGTACTTACTAAAAAGGCTCAGTCATCGAAATGGTTTCTCTGGATTGTACTTCAGCTGGTTTTCCGTAATAGTACTTTTTTACTCCAGCTAAAGCACTCTCCCACCACCATTCCGACTACTGGATATCATAATACGTAGGCGGATAATCTGAAATCTTTGCAGAACTTCGCACTACATATTAGGTCCCTAACCTATCTATAGAAAGTATCCTGTTTTGAAAATTGATAGCTTGGCTAAATCAAACATGGGAATTTTCATTAACAAAGATATCAACTTCAGCATTTTGTCTAGGGACCACGTCAGGGTAAAACACCTAAACAGAACGCCCACAAGTTACTTCTATAGATCCCTATGTGCTTGGTCTTTTTGCGAACGAATTCGACTGACCAAAACGAGGGTACTAACTATTGCAAAAAAAATGAAAAACAGCCAGAAAAATTAAAATTTCGAAATACAAAAATGTCTGAAAAATTTTGAAATAGACCTTTTAGAATTTTCTAATTTCAAAATAAAAAAAACCATACAATCTCTGTATGATTCGATCGCCTAGCTTAAAACTAAACGAGCAATGACAACCTGATAGACAGGTAATCGAAAAACAGACATGAAACGAAATTTTAAAGTAAAAAAAATGACAAATTTAAAACGTCATTTTTAACTGACTGAAATATTAAAAAAAACGAAAATAAAATTTTGAAAATCGACAAAATTTTATATGCCCATTTTTTTTTTTTTTTTTTTTCCGTGGCATTAAGCCAACAACTATAAATAAACTAACAAATTTTGGCCTAAAAGAAACCTAAATTACAAAACGTTCGGCTTTTTCCAGCATTTCGGCATTTTCGTGAATAAAAATATAAAAATTTACAAAATGAAAAAAACGAAAAATAACGTCATGACGTCACCGCAGTTCAGCCACTCCGTATCTAACCGATTTTAACGTTGCAACTTCGACAACATTTTTTCTGGTTTTATCACCGAACGTTGGCCAAAATAAACAGACGCTAAAAAAAACTTAGAATTTAATAATTTTTTTGGTGCGATTGAATCGCTTTTAATTTTTTATTTAACGTCGTTAAAGTTTTATTTACAGAAAATTTTCAGTACCGGGACCACCTATGACATTCCTAGTATGGTTCCGGTACGTGAAAATCCCAGACGTCGACACCTGCAGAGAAACGAAGACCATCGGCAAGTAAAAGATTACCGCCGGAAAAATTATCATCGGCCATGGCCGGACGTGCATACGAATACAAAACAACGTAAGTACAGTATAAATTACACGAATTACATGATGGTACGCCGACGACGAACTTTAAAGATGATTTTCGACGACCATATTTACGTTTCTGCTGGTGTTTCGACGCTGGTTACGTATCCATCGGAACTCGACGACAACGGTATCAAACCAAGAACTGCATATCGAACGAGTACATCAGTAAATACATAAAATAAAGTATGGATACGTATAATTAGTTAGGGAAACTCAAAAGCTGAATGTGAAAAGTTAACCGAGCGACAAATACAAAGTTTCGGTTACTTTTTCATTCTTTTTCCTGCTAACTCTTTACAGCTTACAATTTTCGGTGGAATAATTTACCATGGCCGAAAATTGCAGTGTAGAATCTAAGAAACGAATGTGACGGTGCTAAAATCGAGATAAGTGTCGAAATCAGTGTAAATATAAGAAGTGTTATTTTTAAGTCGAATCAACGGACTTCACTTCTGCCTGAACTAGTGTTATTTTATAAGACGATGCTATCAAAGAGCTGAAAAGTATAATTTTAAGTCTAGTCCAGGTTATCATCAACGATTTTGAATCTGGAATAATTTACCATGCGACTCAAATCGAAGTGATTTTCATCTTTTCGTCGGTTCTATTCACGGTATTGGAATAATTTGCCATAAGTACCGGAATTTTATTTTTTATTCAGTGACTGCTAGAAATGGCGAAACCTATTTTGACTGCTATCAACGAGCTAAAAATAATTTTAAGATCTTGACGCCTACAATTTTGACTCGACGTGGAATAATTTACCATAAACATCGAGTTTTGATTTTGCAGTATGAATTTATTTGAACCATTTTATGACGAATCGAAAGATGAATTTTGTACATATGTTAAGTTTTGAATACCAACGTTACGATGACCGGAATGTAACGAAGTCGAATTCTAGCCTATTTTATTTTTTACTACCCTATTTCCACTACCTATTTTATAATACACGTGTGTGTTTTTTCTGCTTTCGAGTTTCTAGATTAAGAATAAACGTAAGCATAATCGAGATAGATTATTGTGTGCGGTGCGGTTATTTACGATATTTGAAATAAGTTACCTTCGATACGACGATGGATACGCCGAATACGACGACGACGACGAAGATTACTTAAAAATAGAACACAGATACAAATGGACAATATTTACACGGGTCTGGATCTTTGGTCTTCGAGCAACGGCGACTTTTTCGACGGACATTGAGCAACGAGAACGAATTGACTATAAACGGCGCAGATCCGGAGGACTGTCAAATACCAAGTTATGTATTCGAACTTACATAATTAGAGTAGGTATTTTTAGAATTTATTACCTATTCATCGTCGATGAGGTTAATGGGTAGGTCATCATCGTCGATGAGGATTGGCTGCACATTCTCCCGGTTTTCCCGATTTTCGGCTCGCCTCCCACCAAATCGAGCTGCGAACCGGAAACGATTATTCGCCGTCGATGTTGATGGTTGGTCATTTCTGACCGACCTACCAATTTGCGTTACCTGTTGGATCGAGTCAGTAAGGACATTGACTGTTTCGACATTTATAGATTGACCTGTCAATCTATCTACCAGTCGTCTGGCCATAACGTATTGTTTTCGTTCGAATTCTATTTTTCTATTCTTCTTCTCGATTTCGGCCTTTTTCTCCATTTCCATCACGGCTGTATCCGCTATGTCACGTTGCAATACGTCGAAGAGTCTGAAGTCCTGAAAGGCCGCCGGTACTGCTTCAAACTTCGTCTCTAAAGCTCGGGTTTCTAGCTCCTCTGGTGAGACCTTGTCGAAACATGCTGGGCAACCCTGGTACGATGTGAACCATCTTTCGAAACAGTGGTAGTGAACGACGTGTCCACACCGTTTCAGCACGCGAATGTCGACTGGCTCCCCCACCTTCGAGTAAATTGATTTGTCCAGTATGTTTGATAAACACACTGGACAGCCAACAACTTTCGCGGACCTCTCCGTAGGAGTCGGAGGCGTAGGTGGTGCTGCGGACTCCATCTGTTGAAGCCGAGGATCATTTACTCTTGAGGGGCCTGGAATTTCCAATCGTAATTGTGGCGCCGGTGGCGTAGCCGTTGACGATGACGGTTCCATTGGAGACCCTGACGACGATCCAGACATTTCACAAGCCTGGATTTAACAGAATATCATCAACGTACGGCCTTACACGACCTTCACTCAAATTTAGTTGAGTGAATGCATTTCTTAGGTCTATAGAAGATAGTTGTATTGTCTCCTCATTACTTGTTGGTGTAAAGTAACGAATATGAGCCGTGGGAAAAAATCTAGCTTTCAAATACGTGTAGATTTTCCTCACGTTCCTTTCTCTAAATTTCCCTGACCATCTGATTGCCAAAAGAATGATGGCCAACGCCGAAATTATTTCAGACTGAGAAATTGCTGCTGTAGCCAAAAGGAGGAAGTCAATTTTATCCAAGAAAATTGTACTCGAAGCCATCTATTCAAATGAAATTTTGATTTAGTCCTTATGTCACCACGTGTAGATTTTTGTACCTTATTTTAAGTCGAATTTTATAAATTAAACTTAAAATTATCGTAATTCTAATTCATGTTGTTTACTTACAGGTAAAACAAACGAAAAAATTTCGAAAAAGATCGAAATTTAAAAACCGCATATGAAAAAACGAACATACAATCGCAGAAATCAGCTGGCACCTCAAAGAGTCGTACACAGCCCCGCACACAATAATTCGAAGAACATTACTCAACCAGGAACAAAAAAGAACAGAGCTTATGAAATTTTCGCTGGTCGAACCTAGGCCCCATTACCGTAGGTATTCTCGATTTTTAGGTAGGGATATTTTCGTAAAATTACGTAATTATAGGCAGGGTAGTCAGGCAAGGGAATCCTAGCGGACGAGTCAACGAATAGGAATGCGCGAGCATCCCTACTCTGCAGTGTGGCGCCAGCGAAACCGGTTTCGCGGTGCACCACTTAACCTAGGTATTACTTTTCCCCTTTCTTCGCTCTCATAAGTTGGTACCCGAGTACCAGCTTATGACCAAACGAAAGCCTGTTCAGTACAATGTAATTTACGTTGTACTGTTTTTTCTTGTTACCTTTACCGGCAACCTTCTTTGTTCTCTTCGCTCGCGATTTATTATAGGCTTTGGCTTCATCGATTAACCTATCTAAAGTTTCTTTGTCGAAATTGGCGCGAAGTAATTTTTCAAGATCTGCCTTCTCGTCGTTTCTAATATATTTTTTCCTGTACGTTTTCGCGTGATCGTTGAAAGCTTTCAGCATTTCACCGGTTTCACTTTGCATAATTTCTGACTCGGATTCGACACCAGAATCGTTGCCAGTTTTAACCTTATTAGGTAATTTTTTACTACGTACGGACTTGATGAATTTATCGACGGGTGGCTTTTCGAGTTTTAAAATTGGTCTAAATTCCCTATCAGAGTCTTTTTTCCAAATTTTAACCTCGTTCATATCATTTAACTCATTCAAAATTTCTAATTCATCTTCCGAACTCGAAATTTCTTTTAAATTTTCCCTTTTTCTCGCTCTCAAATTTCTCTTTGAATTTTTCGAATCTAGATTTTCTAAATCTTTACCGAATTGCGAGTCAATTTTTAATTTTTGAATTGCCTTTGGAATTTTTGGCTGGGAAAATTCTAAATTTTCGCTATCTGACGCATCTTTGATAGTCACGGCGCAAAAATTTGTAGGGTCGATATCATTGATTTCAGCATCGGAATTTTCGATACCAGAATCGATGACATCGTATACAGGTACCATTTTGCCATCTTTAATCGCAATTTTACCTTTAGTGGGTAATTTACGACCTTTTATTTTTTCACTAGAGATGATTTGAAGATTTTTTGGCTCAGGATTTATCTCTGTATTTTTCACTTGATTATTTCCATTCGACTTTGTATTTTCTAGGTTTTCGGTTGGCATAGAATTTTTCAAATTCTGCCCCTGTACACTAGATTCAAAAATTTGTGAAAGTTCAGGATTTTCAGTTAAATCCTGCCCCAGTTCACTCGTCGAAGAAATATTCTCAAGTTCGTAATCGAAATTTTCATCGATTATATCCATAACATCGTCGCTGACATTGAAAATATCATTTTTGGATTTTTCACCTTCTTCTATCGTAGCTGCTGTAGCTTTTGGAACTTTTCTCTCGTTCACTCTCAAAAAATCATTGATACGTTGATGGAGGGTGCGTTTATCGATCAACGATTTGCATCTCACCTCCTCTTCGATTTCTTTGAGTTGCTCAGCCGATAGGAATAAAATTATCTGCCTTACGTTTACTACCTTGTCATCGGTTATGCCTGCATAATCTTTGACGAGGTAGCAGTTGGCTTTATGCTCTTTTACGACGATGTATGGTCCGTAGCGTTTTTCAAGTAATTTCTGAGAAATTAACCTGTCGCTATTTGCCAATCTATGAGCAGAAATTAACACGAGATCACCTTCTTTGTAAGAAATTGTGTCTCCGTGCAATTTATTGAAATTTTGCTCTTCAAAAATACGTAGCTGTTTTCTTTTTTCACGAATGAAATGTTCCATCGCCTGTTGATCAGACATTTCATCGATTTTTAATACTGCAGTTTCGTATGTATATACGGCCTGCCTAGCTAATTGATCGGCAAGAATATTCATGTATTCGTACCTACGAGCAAATACATGTCGAATTTCACATCGATCGAATTCTCTACGTAATTTTAAAATTTCTTGAAAAATTTCCTTATGATGTACCTCTTTCTTGGCGTAATTTTTCCAATTTCTAGCTTTCCACCTAATCGCACCTTCGTTTACAGCATAAACGGTATATTTCGAATCGGTCAAAATTTTAATTTTCTTGATTCCTTTCGCGATACCAAATTCAAGAGCTTTTTTCACTGCAATAATTTCAGCTAAATTATTCGTGTTTTTATATTTTTTGTGTGTTATTTTTTCAGAAACGTTGAATTTCGAACCCGGACCAAAACAGATACCTATTCCCGCCACAGCTTCGTCTTTACCGTTCTGAGCACACGCGCCGTCAACTACTACTCTCAAATATCCATCTTCATCAAAGATACACTCACTCTGATCGAATTTCATCGCCATCGCTTCTTTTGACGTGACGGATGGAAGTAGATTTTTCTCTAATACTTCTCTCAATCTTTTCAGCTCGTACTTGAAATTTCTTTTATTCCTTTTTACAGGTAAATCGACCGTTAGAGATTCTTCAATACCCCAACAATCGTTCGGACAAATTCCTAGTACGTTCGGTTGATCGTTTAGCTGTCTCTCTATCTCAGAAACGTACTCGCACCAACCTTCGTGAGTATATGATCTATCTGGATATTCGGTATTTATTCTAGAACGTAATTTTGCCCCTAGTTCTCTAAAAACTCGCTCGATTGAATTTCCCTGGGGTGAAAAAGGACTAGAATAAATCATTTTAATGTCATCGTATGATTTAATAAACTCTTTCCATACTTTTGACGTAAATTGACGACCATTATCGCTCATGATTTTTTTAGGTGTAACGCCATAACTTTTTAGAATTTCCAAAAATGTTCTCATCTCGTCTACGATTGTTTCAGCTTCGATGTTATCGGTTGGGAAGAACCAGACTTTACCTGTGAAGACATCTTTACAAGCAAATAGGTACCTAGTTTCCCCTTTTATACCCGCGATTGGACCACAAATATCAACCGAAATCAAATCACCTTTGTGATAAGATTCTACTTGTGCGTACCTGAATCGTTTTTTAGGACCGTAACATTTGTTGATTTTACAAACGATGCACATGTTTGTATTCATTTTAATGAATTTCAATGCGTTCGGATGGAAATACAACTGTCTGAATATCAGCTCGAGTTTATTTCCACCGACGTGACCGTACAAATCATGTAGGTAGTATACTACGTCATGAAATAATTTCTCAGGCAGAACAGGAACTTTCGTGCCATCAAAATATTTACGCCATAGTAACTTTTCACCGTTTTCACGAGTTATTTCGTATTTTTTGGATACTCGATACCTCGTAGCTTTTTGTCTATCGGTCAAAAATTCACCTAACGGTTCTAAATCATCGAAAATTTTATCGCAGAGCGGATCTGATTTTTGCCATTTTGGTAATTCGTCTAAAAGTTCAACGAGATTTTCCCTGAAATTTTGAATTTTATTTAGCTCGATAGGTTCTAAACCTGTACTGTTTATACCTTCACCTAACTTTATATTGAAACTATTCACTGTTAAACCTGGCTCTTGACTTTGTTTCAGCCTTTTCAACTCAGTGATCGTGCATTTTATGTCGTAGACGAGATCAAAACTGTTCATACGAGTGATCCAATGACCAGCTTTTCGATGGGTTTGAGCTAACTCTTCGTATTTGGGAAGTAACGATTTCAGATCAGATCTAACGTGTACAATACGTCCATGTAACCACATTTCTAATCGTTTAAGACAATACGTAATCGCGAGCATGTCTTTGTCTGTACAAGTGTACCGTTTCTGATAATCTTGTAACGTTTTGTCGACGTACATGACAATGCGATTTTCACCATCGATTTTTTGATACAAAACACCTGAAATTGAATTTTCGAGACATTCTGTATGTAGATGAAAATCTACGTTATCGATCGGCGTACAGAGTGAAAAATCTCTGCAGTATTCATCTTTTAATCGTTCAAAAGCTTTAGTTTGTTCTTCCCCCCACTCGAAAGGTACATTTTTGCACGTTAGTTTCATTAAAGGAGCAATAATTTCATTATATTCAGGAATAAATCTTCGATATAAATTGGTCAAACCAACTAAAGCTTGTATTTCTACAACTTTAGTTAATTTGAAATTGCCATTTTTCGAATGTTTCCTTTCGAATTCAAGGAATTTTTCAATTTTTTTGCTCTGTTTACCAATCTTTCCTGTTGAAAGTTGGTAACCCAGATGTTTAGTCGACGTTTTGAACAAATCTGTTTTCTCTGCGTTTAATTTTAGACCGTAATTTCGAACTGCATCTAAAACTTCAATGATATCTAAAACGTGTTCTTTGAATCCCTTATTCCTGACTAAAACATCGTCTACGTACGCAGTAATCGATTTTTTGTCAGGTATTACGCGATTAATCATTTTTATGAATTCGGCTGAAGAAATTTTCAGACCGTAGGGAAGTCGTTCAAATTGATACACTTGACCCTCGATTACGAATCCACAAAATTTTTTTGAATATTCATCAAGTGGTAATTGCCAAAATCCACTGACGAAATCAAAACTCGAGAAGAATTCAGCGTCGCCGTTAGCAGTTATAATTCTGTCTAACGTTGCTGATTCATTGTAATTATTCGCTAATTTTGGATTCAAATGTGTAGGATTTAGACATGGACGTAGAGTACCGTTAGCCTTAATCCTAATCACTGTATTGTTTATATATTTCGTGTCTGACGGTGTAATAACGCCATCACGTAACATATTTTTTAATTCACGTTTTATCGCAGGTAACAGTTTGTTGGATGGACGATAGTTATAACCACGCCATTCCTGTTCGTCTGACATATCGAAGTGTATTGGAGGACCAGTGTAGCAACCTGGCGATTTCGAAAATACGTCAGAATACTCACTCAGTAACTTGTAAGCCCAATCCTTACATTTCTCGCTAATTTTACCTTTAGCTACGTACTCTTTAAGTCCTTCAAACAACTTCTTGAGATATATTTCGCTCGATCTATCGGGCTCGGGTATATCTCCCTCTCGATCACCTTTAGCATGAGTATACTTTCTCATCCTATTGGGTATCTCGTTACCGTATCTACCACTCGGTTTGACGGTATTCATTTTGAGTTTTCCTTCGTACTCCTCCTCAGACATGTACTTCAGGATCTCTTTCTCACTTTCACGCTTCGGTTTACAGTAGGCATAACCCTTCCTAATTTTAGGTTCGATACCTAGTTCAAACATCGAAGTCCTACCCATTATAAATACTTGATTGCACTCTGGAATCAAGTAGAATGGTAACGTGAGCTCATATTTACCGAAATTCATCGTAACTCTAAGCAACGCATGCATAGTTTCGACTACTTGTTTATCGGCTAATTCAATTTCGATTTTACGATCTAAATGTAAGAATTTACATTTTTCAGGGTGTTCGAGGAATAATTTACGCGCAGTTTCATATGCCATGACGTTCGGTTCAGCACCAGTATCGAGTTGAGTAGGATAAACTACACCATTAATGGTCGTCGGCACGATACAAGTAACGCCCGGTAAACGATCAATTCTGCACACGTCATCTGCCGCGACCGTGGGCGGTGGACCCTTCTGGGGCCCCATGCATAGTACAGATTGAGCGTCGGTTGGGTTTACCTGCGTCGGCTTCGGTAAAATAGGTATCCTATCTTCCCCATACAAAATACCTTCTACACGTTCGCCTACATTTTCAACCGGTTGTAAAATATTCGATCCCTGTTTTCGCTTCTCCTGGAGGTCATTTCGAATGAATTCAGGAATCACTGAATCATCGATCAATTTGCTCTCGATAAGTGTTTCACACTTTTTGACGATACCTACCACTGATCCGTCATCGTTCCTGATTTCATCAGTCGACTCGGTTGTGGTTTTAGTGGTCAGCATTCCAGATTCAACTGTTTGCTGCCTTAGCGATTTATTTACCACCGGTCCGTCATCGATTCCGTTTCCTACGGTCGACTCGGTTGGGGTATTGACCACCGGCCCGTCATTGATCTGTACAGTCGACTCGGTTGGGGTATTAACCACCGGTCCGTCATCGATCTGTTTTACAGTCAACTCGGTTGGGGTTTTATTGATCAACAAATCAGCCCGAGCTGTTTGTTGTCGAAGAGATTTAATCGCTATTAGGTAATCGTTTAGAGCGTATTTTGTTTCTTGATAGGTAGCTTGGGTAGGGAAGTACCTACCAAAGTACTTATCATAGAAAAATTTCCTCCTATTTACTCTAATCGTATGATCACGATTGAGTTTATACTTCAGATTTCCTGATTTCGGTGATATTTCTGTTTCAGCAAATACCATCGAGGGATCAAGACAGATGTGAACGTTGCCTAGCTTTTCTAGCTTGTAGAACATTTTTCGGAACTGCCAAGCACGATTCAACGTGACATGGTCATGTCGTCATGTCCGTTCTTGGCCGGAGTGATCGTTGGATACACCAAAACGATTTCCTTGGCACCTTTGGCTTTCAACATCTGGATAATCTGTTTCATTTTGGAGAAGACGAAATCATTAGATACGTAATTATCGTTTAGTTCCCTTTTTCCCATACAAAGTAATACTTTGTCTCTTTTTAATTTCTCAGGTACGAGTCGATTATACAGATTACGCAGCGATATATTCTCACGGAGGTACGGGATCTTTCTCAAGTCACCGATATTTGTTTTGCTGCCATTTCGACACAAGTAATAAAGTAACGAGTCACCTATTACTTGGTACCCTCCGTGGACATAATATGTAATTTTATCTGTATCTACATACTCGGACCTGAGCCATCGGCGTTTTTTGGCGCATTTACCTGATTAACTTTGGGTAAATTGCCCGTCGACGGTTTGGGATTCGGGTTATTGTTCTTTGCTTCGAAATTACGATTATTAGGATTTCCAAAAGTTTTCCTATCGTAATTCGGATTTTTAGGGCCATTTGGATTAAATCCATTCCCTTTGTAACCACGATCAAAATTTCTAGAAGGTTGACTTTGAGGTGTCTCGTAACCATTTCCAAACGTTCTCCTATTTTTACCCCTAAATTTTCTACCGAATCCATTTTGGTTAGGCTTTTGATTATCAAAATTCACATTTTCAGGATTGCCATTTTTTCCGATACTCTGTCGACTATCATCTGACGAGTTTACATCGGCGGCATTTTTCCTAAACATGCTTAACCTACCAAAATTACTATTGGACTTTTCGGTGGCAAAAATATCCAAAATTCTAGGATCGTCTTCATAGTTATCGAGATGTTCCTCTAACCTATCTAGTATGTCATAGGGTGTATCAACTTTTCCCCAAATGACTTTACTTTTCCACCATTCTGGTACTTTTGATTCTAAAACCAAAACTACCTCGGGTGTTTCCTTCAGACCCATATCTTCAATGGTCTGGATCCATGCATCCATTTCAGTCAAAAACTCTCTACCGGTTTTACATGTTTTCGAGAAATCCATTTCTTCAAACATTTTCCAGACTTCGTTTTTCTTTTGTTTATTCCAAAAAGTTTTAATAAATTCTTCTTCGAATTTTTCAAACTCAATAAACGCGTTAGAATTTGCGCGCCAACTTTGAGCTTTTTTCCAAGTTATAACTTGTCGCATCAAATTTGATTTTTCTTGGCTTGAACTATTGTAGTTCTTTACAAATTCTTTAAATAATTTTACGAATCTGGTAGGATGCATGTGATTATGTTCTCCATACTCAATTCCATTGTCTCTGATCATTTTAGCTGTCAATTCTTTGTCTTTGACAAGCTTTATTTCTCTCTGGGTAAATTCTTGGACAGGCTTTTCTTCTAGGATCGTAATACGACTTTCTAAATTTTTTATCGTTTCATTCGCGGTTGACAGTAACTCGATAGCTTTTTGTAGACTCTCATCGATATTTTGATTCGTTTCCACATTTTCAGAATTTTCAGGCCTTTTGTCTAAATTTTTTAACCTATTTTCAAGATCTAAAATTTTATTTTCAAAAGTTTTTTCCCTTTCTGAAATTTGTTCATGAATTTGTTTTACTTCAATTTCATACGAATCCGTGATATTTTTAATTTCGGTTAACCTCAAATTACACGCCTCTAAATCTCCGGCCATGTTATTTAACCTACTTTCGAATTGAGACTGTTTTTCCAAAATTTCAGCTAACGAATTTGTACATTTTTCTTTCCACGAATAAAATGATGTCAAATTATCTTTTTCGAATTCTAAAAATCGCCTTTCTACGTCGGTAATTTTTTTCTGATTTTCGGTAATGTCTTTATAATTTGACCCAGAAGATTTAGTCGCGTCTTTTATCCTACTCGTCAACTTTCTAATTTCTCTGCCTGTTACCCATGCCATGTCATTTACCCAGCCGAATGATGCCCTTAATTCTATTTGGTCATCAATCCTATCTAAATCGATCAGATCTTTATGGTAAACCCTGGTTTTCAATACCCTATATTCTTCTTCACTTTTAGCTATCTCTGCTCTTCTAGCATCAATTAGCTCAGTGTTTAAATTATCGTGTGAATCGGTAGGCGACATGATGTATAGAGCTTCAAATAGGTAATTTCTAAGTAGGTTCGAAAGTACAGAATACGAATCTCGCCTAACTTCTACTGTAATTTTGAAAACGACCTTAACCTGTTCCTATGTTCCTGGTTTAAAGTTGTTCTTTTACAAATACCCTACTTTAACTCTAACTTATAATTACGCGATTTTTACTAATTAATTATCCCTAATTAATTAATACGCGACGCACTATCGATTCGATTCGTTAAAAATAGAAGAAATATAGGTAATCAAACGAGATAACGATACCCAAGTTTTTTAAAGATGTCTTCAGTTCGTCGACTCGCCGATTTTCACTCCGCAGGATTTTCCTAAGTCGCTGACTCGTCGAATTTTCTTCTGAATTTTCTTCAAGCAGCAGGAACTGTATCGGGCGCCAATGAATTGGTGGTAATTGTAGTGAAGTGTTGGTGATTTGGCACCAGAGCGGCTTTGGACTCTGGCTCCCGTGGGATGGTTTGAGGGGGAGTGAGGTGAGGGCCTCAAACTGTCCAAATCCAACTCAATTGAACTACCAATCCATATACCAACGCGTGCGATTCTTCGAACGAATAAATTCGCGGAGAAATAAAACTCAACGTAGATATTCGAATATTTATTGTACTTGATGCAGAAATGCACAAGTACGAAAATATACGCGGAAGAATACAATACACAGTTGCGCCAGTATGAGATGTAACTAGTCGCGAACGTCTAGCTACGATGGTGTATAAAAATATACTCAGTGCGCGACTGAGAAATACATCGCGACGTAACCGCGAACCGAGATGCGCGGTCACGTAATTATCGATAAGGGAAGGGATGAATAGCGGCTTAGGTAGGTAAGAAACCCGATAACGGGCTTCTACCTATACGCGAACGCTCTGCGTTGCGTCAAGGCCAAACGGTGCACAACCAAACTTGCCACTGATGGTAGCTTCCATCAGTGGAACAAAGCAACTTGCGATAACGAGGCAGAAAATAACTTGCCTACTCGCGGTTTAACGTACGCGAGTAGACAAAGGCAGGCAAAGCTTCTGCCAGGTAAATTACGTAATAATACGTTAGCCTCGTTGCTTGTTGAAATAGGTGCCTGTTCACGTCGATTCGTGAACAGATAACGCTATTTCAACTCGCGAAGTGGTAAAATTTGGTGCAATTTAGGTAGGAATAATCCTTACCACTTCAAAATCCTGGTTCAAGTGAAAGAAGAAAAAATTAAAAAATACCTAGCGAGTTTTTTTTTTGGTGTTTTCCGGTAAGGTATATTTTATTTAAAACAAAAGCGAGGGTGAAAGTTTTTACAAAAAATTATTTTGGAAAGTCAAAAAAAAATATGGTCAACTATTTTTATTATGTAAACGTAAATACCTGCCTCCGCCTTGGCTGTACAACTGTGCATTACATAGTACATAAGTACCTATCTAATCTACGTAGGTATGTATATCCTATGTATACCTACGTCGTACTCATGTCATTATGATTTTCTCCCCAATTTCGCAGAATTCATTCAAAATTCCGAAACTAATATTATCTACTCGAATGGAAGGGATCACGATGACAGAAATACTCACCGTAAACTGAACAAAGATGAACTCGTCTCCGCTTTCAAGGGCTTTTTGCAAATCGTCGATGATCCATTGCTGATAAAGCGATCAACTATGAACTACAACATAGCCGATGTCGTAAGGTACCTACGACTTGATGGTAATAATTAACCTGTATAGGCAAATAATATGTAATAAGTAACTACCTACCACCTAGTACCTAAACCTATACCTACGTATGGATATCTATGACTATGACCAAACAAACGTGATGCGTGTAGCTATACGGTATACAGATATCTGACCTACAGACACAGACTTGAGCGCAAATGAGCACGCCGCCGCGCCGCGCCGCGCCGCGCCGCTACGTACTTACTCGCTAATTCGCTATGCTACATACAAACTAATCCCTTTGAGATTAGGGCTTAGGGCTCAAGAATACATAATTTTTTCAACCCGTGTGGTTTCTATTTTAGCATTATAACCTTTAAGAAATTTTTTTAGACTGGCATTTATCAGAAATTTTCCTTATAGTGGGACAGAAGGGTGGTTTTAGGGGAGTTTTTTCTCACATTTCTCCGCATAAAGGGGTCGGCGTAAAATTGGTTAATTGGAAGCTAGGTTACTATACCCTATGTAGGTAGTTGATGTCGTAATACGATTGAGGAGTGTGTTTTCAAATCTCCCCACAGCTTCAACGGGAACCGCCGAAAAAAAATGTAGTCATAGGTATGTATACCTAACTATGTACCTATTGAGTGCGTAACTATCTTTACAAGTCACGTATTTTTGAAATTAAAGTTGTCCAAAATGGGGAAAATGGGCCAAAATTTCGTAAAAACTTTTTTTTTTTTTGTATTTTTCTTAAAAGTTTTTGTTTGATTACATCGAGCTGTTATTTATCGAAAACGTATACATACATACATACATACCAACCCCCGAAAAATCGAAAAATGGAGCGAATATTTTGACGTGTACCTACCTACGTAGATTAAGGGGAAAAAATTATTGCCCGAGCGAAGCGAACGCGAAAAACATTTCAGAAATCTAAGGAAATTGAAGAGATGAATAAAAACTGCGTAAAAACCGCATCAATTAATGCAGGTGATTCCAATATTGTGCGCCTAAGGGCGCGACTCAAAAAAAATTATGGGTGCCTCGTCCTTCTCACCTTTACCCCTATTCGTGCCTAATTATTTGAGGGTACGTATGTAAATAAGGTAGGCCTTTTAGCAATGCTTACCTATTTACCTACGTACCTCGACTTGTTACCGGGATAAAGTAGAAATACGTGTAAACCGGCCTCGGAAAAAAAGGGGTTTAGTGTCAAACTTTTTTTGAAACGAAAACTTTGCGAACGTGTCTTTTTCAAAAAGCCGTTTCGGGCGCTAACCTTCGACGCCCCCCCGACCCCCTCCGTGCCTGGTTTAAAAACTATTTTACGAACGGTAGGTACCGACCTAATTTAAGTGACGGGGGGAGGGGGATGTCTTTTTGTACAGATACGTACGTAAGTTCTATACGTCTACCTACATTAAGGTAGTGTATATTTCGATTAGGTAGGTACTTTTACGTGAACTAAATTTGCAGAAAGTTGATGCATTGCAGAAGTAGGTAGTAGGTAGTAGGTACCTATGTATAATTGTATATGTATCTAGATCTACTTACGTTAGGTAGGTGTAGGTATACCTATGTAGGTATAGACAGAGGTATGCAGTGATGTACATACGTAATGGTCGCGTACTCGTAAATGTGCCTACTTAGTACTTAGTACATATATGTACTAATAGATTTGTCTATGGTCAAAGTGGCATCTTTTTTTTTCGTCTACAGGTAAACTGGCATCTTTTTTGGAAACTGGCATCATTTTTTGGATGCCAGTTTCCGTTTGCTGTTATTTGGCTAAGATAAGTGCTATATACTATAGATGCCAGAAAACCTATCAGAAACTTGATGCCACTTTACCACTTATATTCTACTCCTTAGAGCAAAAAATTTTTTTTCGTGCCTACGGTCGAGATGGCATCTTTTTGTGAAGTTTACAGGTAAAGTGGCATCATTTTTAAAATTCGTTTTTAAAAAAACCTACGAAGTTATGGATTCTGTACAATATCACAATGTCATTAATGTTGCATTTGATGAATTTGCAGGGGTTATGAAAAATGATGCCACTTTGACCATAGATGACTATTAATATTTAGCCGATGATATGTATTTTTCAGGAGCGAAGGATTCGTTGAAAATTTGGCCGTATATAATTTGAAAAACGCTAGCCTGGATCACGTTTTCGTTTCGGAAAACGATTCGTACGCCGAACTGAAAATTACATTTGCGTCGTTGACGATGGCCGGCTGGTACAACATGACTTTCCATCTGGACCGTCACAATATCAGCATCTACGGTAACGGCAGTTTCAGCCTTCAGCTGAATAATCTCGCGATACTGACGAATATAACGCTGGCGAAAACCGAACAAGCGTTCACGGTCGTCAATAAAGTCGCCTGGAACCAAACGTTGAGCGGCGTCGCCGTTCGCATAAGCAACCTGTTGGACGACGCGCAAGCCAGCTCGCTTTTCAGCGAGAATCTATCCGTCGTCTTGCCAGCCTTACACGAGTCGTACAAGCCGACCATCGACGATTTCATGAGCCACGCTGCCATGCTGTACGGCAGAATGCTATTTTTCAACTCCAAACACGCCAATTTAGAATCAATAGTCGCAGCATTTGCTAAACAAACGACCGCGACCGCGACCGCGACCGCTCGCTGATATTTCGACTTGCGACTTTCGCGGCAAAACGTACCTATACCTACACCTAGGTACCTAAGCAATTAGGTACTTAGGTAATAAACGATAACGACTATAAGCTCACACCGTACTCGACTTACCTATCCGTTTTTTCTGTCTTTTTTCTCTTCTTCTTCTTCTTCTTCTCGTCCGAAGTTCATCGCTAGGTAGGTAAAAGGTATAGATAGGTATTCGATTCGTAAGTATGTAGTTAGGTACCTACGTATTTGAATGGAATGCAGCCCGCGCAATAAAGTGAACGTAAAACGCATATTATCATTACCTACCTCTATCAAGATTCTGATTTTGATTCTGATTCTATGTTGCGCACGAGAAAGGAGGAAAAGAAAAGAAAAGAAACGCGCTAGGTATAATGCGACAAAAATAGATTTATTCGAAAATATTGCGACATTAGTTCGTATAAGTAAGTATATCATGTAAACGTATAGTATACTTAGTACCTATAGTTATACTCGTAGTTTAAATCTCGAAGATTCTGCGTACCTAGGTAATATGTACCTAGGTAATTGTTTCTAGTTTTCTACTTCGGTACGGTACCTACTTTATTTGTTCTGTTTAGTGTTTCATTTCATTAAAACATTATCTAGTACATGTACACATGCAACATACATAATAACGGGAAAAATTCGAACGAACATTAAACTTAACACCGATACTTACAGGTAGGTAAGTACCTATATCACATTTGTATGTATTATGTATTAGTATTATGTATTTTACCCTGACCGAACGCGGACCAACGAGTAGCAATCACGCCGACTCGTAGGTACCAGCTACCAGGTACCTACTCCTAATACGAGTAATTATCCGCAACTGTTAGTGTTAGTTAGGTAAGTCGAGGTCGACGTATGGTACCTACTACCTACTACCTAGTACCTATGTAGGTAGTAGGTACTTGTGTGCTTACTCTACTCATCACCACGAGCCACGAGTATCAGTATCACACCTAGAAAGATGCGATTTTTCAAAAAGGTGATTCGCGTAGAGGCGTTCATTGCTACTCGTATCATTGCTATACTTACATAAGTACGGGTAGTCGCACAACACATTGAAACCACCAATCACGAATTACGTAGTACGTAGTACGTACGTCTACGTACCCGTACCTGCTACCTATAGTACATATACCGGTACAGCTGAGCTGTACAATGTACATAGGTAAGTTCAAGTACCTCTACTCTACTCTACTCTACTCTACCTATCTATACTTTCTACTTTATCGCAAGAAAAACAAAAGACATGTGGTACTGGTACCTAGGTACGAAAGTTGACGACGAGACGCGTGACCAGCTGACCAGCTGACCACCGACCAGTGAAATACTTACGGTATAAAACTAGGTTTGCGATTGCGAAAGTAAAACTTAAACAACGAAAATACAATACAAAATTACAATATTCTAAGTACCTAATCTCTAGTGACTGGATTATGAAACAATTATTAGGTGCCTACATGAAAAATTTCAAGCGTAGGCAATTGATACATAGGTAAGTAATAAAAATTACATTTATAATACCTAGGTACCTAAAATACATAACGAAAATATTGGTTAGGACGCGACGACCTTTTCGCAACTATAAGTACCTACATTATATATATATACATTGAGCTGAGGTACGTAATGCGTATAGGTCTAGGTACCTACGTCCAAGTACCTAGACCTATCTATACTTAGCGTCTACTTTTTTATTTACAAAAATGAAAAATTCGGAAATCAGAAAATTATCTTATCGCGGCCGTATTGTATGGATGGAGATACAGTAGGTAATAGGTACAATGTACATAGTAGGTAGGTAGGTACATAGATAGATAGATAGATACTGTACAATAAAAATTGTACCTACACATTGCAAATGTCGCGTAGGGGCATAGGCATTCTATTCAAGAAAAAAAAAAACAGGTGTGCAGAAATTGAATAGGTACCTATGCTTAAACGTAAATGATTGATTTTGATCATCGCCATCGCAAATTATAAAAAACTAACAAACCAAGTGTAGATCAACAAACAAACAAATAAATACCCCCCCCCCGTCCCGTCCCCATTTCCAAAAAGGAAAAAATACGACTGAAATTGCAATACATAAATACATACTTAATGTTTTTTTGTATCATTCGCGAAATATAAGTATGTAGGTAGGTAACTAGCTACCCACTGACTAGGTAGACTATACATACGATTTACTATTACTACATATGTACGAGTTGATTACTATCTATGTACCTAGGTACCTACTTACGCGAATAAAAATTACAAACGAACACGTACGCACGCACAAAGGAGGAGAAAAAGGAGAAAAATAAATGGGTAGGTACCTAAACACGATACGGATACGAATACGAATACAAATGTCTAGGTATAGGTACTACATACATAAAAATAAGTATAATGTAATAATTGACCGATCACAGATTAATTGAAAAATGTATTACAGTTAGGTATAGGTATAGGTATAGATAAGTATTCACAATAATTGAAAAAATGAAATTAAAAAAATGAAAGAGTAGATAAGTACCTACCACCTAGGTACCTAAATGGAGAGTGCTCACGCAGGTACTTGTACATAATTAGTGGTCGGCTAGGTACCTATTTTGAAAAGCACCTCGTACGTCGTACTCGTACCTCGTTTTACATACTTACCTATACTTACGCATGGCGAAATGAAAAAATTGAAACCCTGCCGAATTTCAACTACCTACTTAGGTACCTATTTATTGTCCCTAATGTAGATGAAGATGATTGTAGAGATACCTACGTAAAGGAGTTGATTGACACTTGACAGCCGATCATCGTTTTTTAGCCTGGAGCTTAGCGCAGGTAATTTCCAACTTTTGGAAGTCGGTACTGATTACATACATTATATGTATTATGTAGGTACATACTACATAGCTACATACCTATATGTACCTATGCGCATTATTTATAATCTAGGTACGAACTTATTTTATTTTTATCGTCGCGTCGGAAGGAAACGTACGAGTATCTATCGATTAAATGTAGGTACCTATTTAAACTTATAACTTTTGTACTCGGAGAACAATTGTGGTTTTGTGGTTTTCATTATTTCTACCTACCTACCTATACATACATACATTTTTTTTTGGGGGGGGGGAGAGAGGGGGGTACCTGCTTGACACTCGTTCGTCGACAGCGATAATTTTATGCAACAAACGTACACCCGCCGCGCTGTGTACCTAGCCTATATTAGGTAGGTACCTATGTACTGCCTACATTTGTATGTATAAGTGTAAAGTATCGGCGGGTATCGTAAATAGAGTGGAATTACATACTCGTAGGTAGCGAATACCTGCTATGATTTCGATCAGATTTGTGTGTAGAAAATGTAATCATCGCGTTCGCTGTGGATGGAACGTTGAAATTTCAAAATTAGGTAGGTACCACGTACGCGACGTACGTAATGCGACCTGCGAGTTGGATTCGTCACAGTGGCGGCGGTACAGGTAAAGCGGGAAGACGGACTGCCTAGATGAGATGGTATTAAAGATGGTAGCGTGGTAGGTACTGAATACTGAATGGTTAGCACTTTCTAAAACTTGAAAGTCATAGCAGCAGATACGAGATAGGAGATAGGCAACCTCGAACGAATAGCCCGAGTACCTACCTATAGTATATATTGTACATATATAAGTAGGTACGCGTGTACTTTCCATTTTCCTTTTTTCTTTTTCTTTTTCTTTTTCTTTTTCTTTTTCATTTTCCTCTTTTCCTTTTGGTTTTTTCTTTCTCAGCGTCAGCATCAGCGACTTGTTCTTGTTCGAACGAAAGATGACAAATTAGGTACCTATACCTGCGTACTTACTGGTGTAGGTAGGTAAATATGCAGGTAGGTAAGTAAGTAAGTAAGTATGTAGGTAATATTGTAGGTATAACGAAGAAAGTTTTACGAAAAAATTGGACTAGACAATTGGTAATTATAGTAGACGGCGTACAGTGGTAATAGAAGGACGGCGGCCAATAAGAGCGTAAAATCGTGGCCAATCCGTAGAGCGCTTCCGACGTGCACGGTGATATCCTTAGGCGTGACCAAGACTTTTTCGATAACATGTATGATACCGTTGGTGCAGCGTACGTCCGGTCTAGTAACCGGTACCCATTCGCCGTCCCATTCGATCAAATAACCTTTGAAAAATAAATACGAATAAGTAGATATGTACTATGTACTAGTACTACGAGTATGTGAGGCGTATAGAATCAAAAGTGGCTTTCTCCATTGAAACTAATTTCGAGAAAAACGCGAAAAACTTTCTGAGCGCCTATCATTTGATAAAATTGAGAAGTAATGGTTGGAATATCTTTATACCAATGTAAGGATAATGACCTACCATTCGGTTTTCCTCCTCACCTCGCGGTATGAGTTCCTGGGGGCCTTCGAGTTTGGAGAAAGCCACTTTTGTCTCCAACTTTTTTTTCTTCAATTTTTTGGGAGCTAATTCATGGAACTTTTCATGCATAATGAAGTGATCAATGGTACAAAATGTGACCCTCTCCCAGAAAAGGGACCTTAAGGATTTTTTTCAATTCACATATCATTATTCTACACACTTTCGAAGTATCAAAATTGGTGTTCAACTCAAAAACGTTTTTAACCTCCAAGGTCTCTTTTTTTGGAGAGTGTTACAAATGTTGGAAAGTTGAAAAAAATCATAATTATGATATCGCGTTTCTCGACAATTTTTTTTCTTTTGAAAAACAAAAACAACTATCCAAAAAAATTAATAATGTAGCGGTTTTACCCAGCTACAATGAAACAAGAGGAAAAATACCATTAAAGGCCATATAATAAAAGGAAAACACATAAAACAATATTATCGAACATCGTACAATTGAAAGAAAAAATTACCATCCAAGATTCGGGGGCTAAAAATCGTTTTTGGATTGAACACCGATTTTAATATGAACTTCGAAAGTGTGTAGAATATGATAAGTGCATTGAAAAAAAAACCTTTAGGTCCCTTTTCTAGGAACGGGTCACATTTTGAAACATTGATCATGTCATTATACATGAAAAGTTCCATGAATTAGCCTAAAAAAAATTGGAGAAAAAAAAGTTGGAGACAAAAGTGGCTTTCTCCAGTGGAGAAAGCCACTTATGATTCTAACCCCTATCTTTGCATGCTGTTTTCAAGTACTTAGCAGCCAAATTTGAAAATTTCAATTAGTACATCAGATGCGGCTTGCCTTGTAGTATCTGAAACCATGCTTAACTCATTTTTGATAAAAAGTGGAGAAAGCCACTTTTGATTCTACACGCCTCATGTAGCTATGTACCGGCACATCTACATATGTAGGTACCTAACTACCTATATGTACTTATACGAGTATGTAGATGTACCTACCACAGCCGGCGTCTATGGTGTAGCGGACACCCGGCAAAATGAAAATGAAAAAAAAAACAACCCAATCGGGGGCGTAGCTATGTGAAAAATGTCTGTTTTGGACATTAAAAAAATCCGATTTTTCCAAGACTTGGGTCTTCGCTTCGCTCGGGCACGAATGAATTCATAATTAAGAAAGAGGTTCTTTTTACCCCCTTTTCCGCACCACCCCCAAAAACACTTTGGTTTTTGTCTTTGTACCCATTTTGCACCCCCCCTCCCTACCACCAAAAAGCACCAAAAACCGCTGATTCTGACCCCTCCCTTTCAGAGGTTTCTGGCTACGCCATTGACGACGCCAATTTTTAAGTTTCAATTTTACATTTTCGACGAAAATGACATTTTCTATGACATACGAATTTGTAAGGTTTCGTTTTCGCTACACCCGGGAAAAATTTACGTCGCCGGCTCTGCAAAATAGGTAACCTAGGTAGGTACCTTTGTTGTCGTCTTCTTTGACTCGAATGGTTAGAGCGCCGTTAGCCGCCGGTAATACGTACGTGCTGTTGGCAATTTTTTTCAGTTCGGCCATGGTATAGTTACCGGACACGACTAAATGTCTTTCCAGCGCCTGCGAATAACGTATAGGATATAGACTAGATAGACTAGATAGACTATAGACTATAGGTATCGACTATTGAGCGAACGAGTCGAGTACTCGTGCATTACATTAACTACGCTACGTATGTAGGGTACAGGTGTCCCATAGGCATAGGTATGCTCGATGCCTGCTTGAGTACACGTCGATGCCCATGCCCATGCCCGGTGCCCGGCTCATTTCCAGAGTTTACAGCGCGGCGCGGCGTGTTTACGCCAGTACATGGAAGTGACCGCGACCGCGACCGCTACGTCGTCGCAGCGCAGCGTCAATATTGCTAGATTGCTGCTCACCTATATGTACCTACTTGCGAATAGGTATACCTAATTCAGGCAGGCAGGCAGGCAGGCAGGCAGGTAGGTTGGTAGGTAGGTAGGTAGGTAGGTAGGTACTTTACTTACCGAGTAGGCGTTAACCGGCAGCATCAAGTCGTTGTACATAGGCGGGTAGTTTCGTTTCATCGAGTGCCAGGCGAGGTCGCTGGGTGCGAAAAACGTGTAGTTCTGAGTAACGTCGTCCAATCGGCTATTGAAATTCTGATATTGTCCCAGCGTATGAGTGATACTGTTGCGCACGCGGTAGAAAAAAAAAACAAAAAAAAAACAAAAAAAAACGAAAAATGTTTTAAACGAATAATTCTAACAAACTAGTAGGTATGCAGTATACACCAATCTATGTACCCATCTACTCACATTACATTGGTTGAAGAAAAAAAAAAAAAAGTAAGTACCTAGGTAAATACGGTACACGTGTTAGTGATGGAACGGTTGTTTGTACAACCGGGGCCGGGGTAGTCTACGGTAGATAGGTTTTTTTTTTGGTCGTCCTCCGCGGTAATTGAAAACTACCGATTTTTTTCATTATTTCGTTGCGGTGAATCAAACAAATAGGTAGTTCAAAACTGGCATAATTGGCACGAAATCGATAAAAATCAAGAAAATAAAGCATACCTACCCGTATAGAAAAAAACTAATGGTGATTAATGGTGGCGAAAAAACCATTAGTTTTTAGTGGTAAAACTATTAGTAACGATTAATCACCATTAGTTTTTAGTGGTAAAACTAATGGTGATTAATCGTTACTAATAGTTTTACCACTAAAAACTAATGGTTTTTTCGCCACCATTAATCACCATTAGTTTTTTTCTATACGGGTACCTACCTACGTACGTACGTAGGTGCTTAAATGGTGAGGAAAAAATGAAAAAAGAAGCATTTTTTCAATGTGCTTACAAGTTTGACCATCCTTTAGAAATTTTGTTGCATTTTTCAAGGAGTACACATTCGGTAGATAGGTAGTAGGTACCCGTTTGAAAAACTGCCGGTACTACCGATAGTAGTTTTTCTATACTAAGAACCGAAAACTACGAAACAAAACTACCTACTTAGTACTTACCGTTCCACCATAGGTAGGTTAGGTACCTACCTCATGTTGGTATATTAATTAGGCAATAGGCAATGGGCATATTACTCACTTGAGGTTAGGATCGGTGGCGACTTTTCGTCCGACCGTGGCGTACGGAATTCCCAATACGCGATCGATAATGTGGATGACACCGTTGGTGGCGGCGATATCCGAATGTAAAACGGTCGCGTTCACGCCGCCGCCTTCTACCGTCAACGTGCGATTTGTGCCTTGAACGATTACGTTGAAATAGAGTTTTTTGCCCACGTTCAACGTATTCACCTGCGTTCCGACGGCGGTCGCGAAAACAAAAAACCACAAAAATAGAAATCTATGTAGATACGTCTACGTATTTGCAAGCAACTATTGGTATTTGGTACCTATAGCTACAACCTACTTACGGTACCTATCTTAATGCGTAGCCTATTGTAGGTACTCGTACAATGTACACCATGTAGGTAGGTAGGTAGGTAGGTAGGTTGTTTGTGTTTTCGTAAACATTACCTCTTTTGCGCCTCTGTCCGCGATACCGTTGACGGTCATCCTCTCCGAAACTAGATGCAAGTTGAGAATGTTTTCGAGGAGCGTAACGTTGTTGGCGACTTTCTCGACGTTTTCATTTTTCCAAGCCGCGTTCGAAGGAATAAACAACGTGACGCCGGCGCCGCCGTTCTGATTCAATTTCGAACGAAACACGGCGCTGGCGAATTGTAGTTTTTGCTTGAAAATCGAAATAGGCCCGTCCGCATTCTGCGCAACAAAAGTTTCCAAAATAGATACTTACTTACTTTTAATCAGGTAACCTACTACCTACTTATGTACGAAATAATGAAAATGATAAGCGATGAGCCTGCTGACGGTGACGGGCGCCTACGTTACGTTACACCGTACAATAGTTGATAGATTTATGTAGGTGCCCGTGTCGCTGTCAAAGGTATACTTCATACGTCCTTCTTCTTCTTCTTCCCCCTTCCCCCGCCCCTTCATTTTCATTCATTTATTTTTCACATTTTACATTTTACATACTTACATATATGTACCTACCGCGTAGTTAGGTAGGTAAGTACAAAGTGCCTATATGTACATACAAAGTACGTATACGTGTAATAAGTATAGGTAGGTAGTAGGTAGCAGGTACCTACATATATGTAGTAGATACGTACTTCGTCGATGTATTGCTGTACGGTTTTATCGATAATCATTAATGGCTGTTTGATCAAGTGAACGACACCATTCGATACCGGTATGTTGGCCGAAACGATTTCCGATAATACCACGCCGGAAGTATGGTTTCGGTCTCCGACCAACGTATCGCTTCTCGCATATCCTGTAACGCACATAGGTACCTATGTAGTTGCCTACTCACTTTTTATAGGTTTAGGTCCCTAGCAATATCCATATCCGGACATGTCAGCCACCTTGTGGCTTAATTCTACATGCAAAATCAGCCACCTGTTTTCAAAAACTTGCACCAGAGTTCGCATCCCTTAGAAATTGAGGCGCGAGCATGAACGCAGGCCCAATATCTAATTGGCGACGAGTAGAATGGAATGGAGAAAACAGGTCGGAATTTTTGTGCCTATACCAGATTAAATTAGGTACCCTAGGTACCTATGCACAGTGTGAACTTTGGGCCGATAATTTTTTAGTTGTTTTATGAATCGGACCAAAAGTTTTTGGTATCAAAAATTTTTATTCGAGTGCAGCTATTTTTTTACTGAGGAACTTTTTCAAAATTTGTAATAACAAAGATAATTTTGCAATTTTTTTTTTTTTTGAAATCCTTTTTTTGCCAAGGTGAATTTTAGGTTGTTAACACATGTAACAAATGTCACAGACCGGTTTTTTTCTCGCGTTACGCGGGCAGGATCGAGTGATGCGCGCTTAGCCCACCCATCATTTCCGCGGATTCGCAAGTTGCCTACTTTTTCATTTGAAGGGGCAGACATTTTCGTAATAAATCTGGACTGGCTCGAATTTTAATTTTTTTTGCTCCTCAAATCAAAAGGACCGGCAAATTGTTATACACGAACGAGTAGGGCATAGATACACAAGTATCTGTCGGGTAGCAAATTCATTCCCTCCACTTTTCATTCAATGCAAAAAAAAAAAAAAAAAAATGGAAATAAAAACGAAAAAAAAAAACACGTATTTTCTTCTAAAATTTCTGCCCTTTCAAAAACAAAAGTAGACAGTTTGTCCAACAGGGAAGATTAAACGTTGAACATTTATGTACACGTACATCTCTTGAAGTTATAATGCCATAGGTACCACTTTTTTTCAAGTGTGGTGTCGTAGGGCTAAGAAGGAATCTGCAATTGGAATTTCGATTAATCAATTAGCACCGGATTGAGACAAATTTGGAAAAAATTGAAAATTTTCGAGTAAGTAGGTATAGTACATACATGATACCTATGAAAACTGGCTGACATATAGTGAGGTTACGGGCATTTTTTTTTTTTTTCATTATTAGGTATTCGTCAAAATTCGAAACGTGTCAATGAAAACGTACTAGGTACTGTAAGTATGTTAGATTTCGAGCAATTTCGCGGAGCTACCTACTATTACTATAGGTGGGTAGGTAGGTAGGTAGGTAGGGAGGTAGGTATTCCAAGTTGGAAACTTTGGACGTGAAAAATTTCACGTCTCCCGCTAGAACTGGAGAGTGGAGACGCACGCCTGAGAAAATCGCCGTTTGTCATCGGATATGGTACCTACCCTTTTTAAAACGACGCGACGCAACAACGTGAAGACTGACGAGCAGGTAGATTGGTGGATAGATATGAGATATGATATAAATAAACGAATACCTAATCAAAAAAAAAAAAAAAGTGCACGCGGTAACGTCAGAGGGATGAGACGATATATGCAGCTGGCATAGGGCATAGGTAAGCGAATAGATGGAATAAAACAATTACTTTTTCCGGTGCTCCGATCGAAAGGAAATGAAATTGTAACTTTGACTAAATCGGTAAACGCGGTGGGGCGAAATATTTCGTGTTCGGACGTCGGATTCAAGAATAGCACTTTATCGGGAATAACGTGAGCGTCGATTACCTTTGAGTCGATCGCGTTCGAAGTGGACTTTTTCTGCAACAGAAAAGAATACCTACGTAGTTACTACATACAATTGTACGTACTTAGTATGTATAATGTATATGTATATTATAATTAGGTACTACTCGCTAGTCGCTACTATGCAAATGATGCAGGTCTAAAGAGTGGTACGCAGTAGGCACTGCTACTACTACTACTTATATACTTATGATTCAAAATTGTCAAATTTGTCAAAAAATATACTTTACTTTACTTTACTTTACTTTACTTTACTATAAATGTTATTATGTTATACTGTCAAATTATCAAAAATATACTTTACTATACTATAGGTATGGTACCTATCAAAGTTGCAACCGCGCGCAAACTCGGAATGAATGCGAAAATAAAGCAATTTAGTACATAGGTAATAGGTAAACCAATAAACCTATACCATACGTGAATAGCCTCTGTGTAGTGTAGTTGCAGGTATCCAACTTGAGCAGCGGGAGTAGGCGCTAGGTAAGGTACCCTACATTCGTACCTTCGATTACGTAGGTACATAGGTACGCGAGCGAGTACTGCGTTGCTACTTGCTACTTGCTAGTTGCTAATTGCTAGTTGCTAGTTGTTACCTACATTAGATATGTAGGTACCTAACTACCTATATATGTAGGTATGCGAGTTGTTGAGTTGGCGGTTCACGACTTACCACTAGACCGTCGTCGACGGGGATTAAATAGGTGTTCGGGCCTCTATCTCTGAATAAATTTTCCTTTTCGGCATTTCTAACAGCACTGGCAAATACGCTGCAAGAAGAATGAATGCGACGATAATACATGTGTGTACTATTCAATTGTGGTATTTGTACGTACATAGACGATTAGACATACCGTACGCAAATAATTAGCGATAGCTTAGCCAATACGTTAGTTAGTACCTACCTTAACCTTATTATAGTAGGTACCTAATATCTGCTTATTGCGGAGTTACGAAGTAGGTACCGTATTCGAGTAGGTACTAACTAGGTACCGACTACTATAAGTGATATCGCAGGTAAAACAATCATCAATAACGTCGAACCGCGAGTTGTTGGGCCGGCGAATAGGCGATTCAAAAAGTAAAATACATATACATACGAGTATTATTATTACTCTTGCCAATGGACATGCAAATTTCCGAACCACTGACTGACCTGTCCACCGAAAATTGTAGTGGTTCCGATTCGCACGTACATACTTACGGTAAATCAAATTTATAGAAAATAAATTGGAAAATTTTTGAAAAAAAAAAATTGGGAAAATTTATCTAGATAAGTGTGTAGGTACTTGTTAAATTTGGTAAAGCGACGAAATTTTAATTCGCGCCGCGACCTAGTTGACCAAAATACTTATGCGTAGGCTTACCGTAGCTAAAGCTAATATGTACCAATACAGGATACCTACTCTGTCCATTCGCTTACCTTATTCGATGAGTCAGCTGGAAATCGTCCGACTTTTCCAACAGTCCCAAAGCGCTGGGATTTAATTTTGTGACGTCGTTATCTTTCATTCTCAACGGTTGTAATACTTCGCTGACGATATGCAAAACCTGGACGTTGGAAAAAAAAAAATATATATATACTTATAGGTGGGCTATACCTAGGTAAGTCTAAGTACATAGGTATCTACATACCTATGTACATATGTACATAGGTAGCTATGTACATGTAGCTAGCTGGCAGCTAGTTAGCCGCACGCTTTTCGCTCAGAATAGCGATTCTGCGATACCCAAGTAGGTAGATACCTAGTATGTATGTGTGTTGTAGGTAGGTAGGTAGGTAATTTAATTAGGTATAGCTAAGTGCGCGTACCTTACGCTTCGAAGAATCCGGCAGATTGGTGAAAAACGACAATTCCGGATGGATACGCGCGTTGTTTACAAACACCCGATTGGAAGCGGTTCGCGTCAGCCACAACGGCGGATTGCCCGTGGCCACTGTATTGATACTGCCGCCGGTGCCGGGCAATTCTTCCAATCTGTACGGTATGTTACCTGTGCAAATAAATTTCGTTTCTCGTCAAACGCAATCGCCTACATCGCGTACCTACCTACTACCTAAGCGAGTACGCTACGCTATGCGCTATAGCCAGAAGGCCGGTAATCAAATCAACTGTTCAACCAACACATGTGGTAAAATAGTAGGTAGTCGTCTTTCACCGGTCTGTTCTTTAATTTTTGAAAAGCTTCGTTGGTCGGCGCGAACACGGTCATCGCGGCGTTCTCCAGCATGGCGCTAGCCAGTTTGTTTCGTTCGATCATGCCGTAAAACTGCGCAAAAACAAAGCAAAAAACCAAAACAAATCCAATTCAGTATCAGTAGGTACTATGTAAATGTAATTACTATAATAGGTAATAAATCGGTACGTACATAAATAATGAGTGTATGTAGGTAGCTAGGTAGGTAGCTAGCTAGCTAAGTAGGTAGGTAGGTAGGTAGGTACGTACATCTACATAGCTACCATTAATTACAAATACATACAATTAGGTACCAAACCAAATATCCTTCGAGCAGGAGAATCCAAAATCATCGATTCCCGTAGCGCTACGATTACGAATATTACTCTTACGTTAGATTCTTTCCCCTCCCCTTCCCTCCACTTCACTCCACCACACAACCGCACCGTGACCGTGACTATTCACGTCGAGTACCTATCGTACACCAACACCAACACCAACACCAAGCCGAGCCCCGTATTATGTACCGCTGCGCTGTACGAGCGCCGCGTCGCGTCGCGTCGCGTCAAGTCTTTTTTTCTTTTTTAAGGCGATTCGGGTATGCAATTTATTTAACGCGAACGATCGGGCGACCGACGGGCGCGGCGGGGAAACTGAAGTGAAACGGCCAGCAGCAGCCAGCCGCCGTACCCGTATACCGTAGGTCTAGGTACACTTTACACTATAGGTAATTGGGTATTAAGTAGTAGGTCTAAGTAGTCGCACGTACGCCGCGCCGCATGTCGTGCGTCTTCCGTAGACGCAGGCGGACTTCCGATTCCGATGCAACATGGAACATACATTTACGTAGGTCTAGGTATCTACATTTTGAGTTTGAGTAGGGTACGGTATTGAAAAACGAAGCGAAAAATTATGTAGGTACAAACGACAATGTCGAAGAAAATTGGAAAATATAATTTTTTAAAAAAATTATTGCTGCAACATGCGGAATGTCCTGACCCCGAAATACCAATTACGACATTTTAAGGCAATTATACCCCAAAGAGTAATGTTATATTTCGTTTTTTTATTTCATTATTATATTACGCAGGCGTAGGTATTTTCAATGTGTTGGTATTGAAGTGTTTTTTTTTATAGCGATGAATTTTATCGATCATTTTTTTTTTTTTCAATTAATCCAGGGTGACGCATTACAAATAACAACAATTGCATACGACACGACAGTACCTAATTGCATAAGTATCAGTTTGGAATACCTATGTACTTTTTTTAACCATCTATCGATTAAGTCGGTACCTTTACCTATGCAAAATGTCGTATTTTTCTCCGATTCCTCGAGAAATAGGGTCAAGGGTGTAAATTGGGTTTTTGAAAAGAGAACTTGTAAGTAAGTAATAAGTATAGGTAAGTATACCCAGCACTGAAGTCAACTGAAGTGATGCGAAAACATGGTCCAAAAATAAAAAATAAAAAAATGAAACTATCGTGGTTATAATTAGGTACCGCTTGTCAAGAGCCAAGACGGGCATTCGGGAAAAAAAAGGGTTAAAAATTTAAATTTAATTAAACTGCTATACCGCTCGAGATAACTGCGAAGCATAAGCATACGTACGGTACCTATTTGTTTCTAGGTTTCCAGTCTGGATTAGGTATAGTTATAGGTAAGTAGTAAGTATAAGTACGGTACCAGCTACCAATCTACAATCTACATAATTACGTAGCAGGTATAGGGCTAACAGTCTGTATCTTCCGAATAAGTGAATAACACCAGCACCAGCACCAACGCCAACACGCACGCACGCACGCACGCACGCACGCTTGTACGTTATCGATTAACGAGAAATTTGCGTTCCATGACCTTTGCTGACGTAACGCTGTTCGCGGCGCGGCATGCGGAATGAGGGTGAATTCGGGCAGCGCGATGGTTTGCCGCGTGCTTGTAGGGTGAAAGTTCGGCATCGTTACATATTATTATTATTACATAGGTACAAGTACCTACATAAGTAGAAGTACCTACCCAGTACCCAGTTACCCACGGTCACGGTGAAGAATGGTGACAAGCCGCGCCGCACCGCGCCGGTGCACCTAGGTATTGGTTGGCACTCGGCACAGTAAGTACCATACCTAACTATACCTACCTATATTAATTGACTACGGTTATGGTAGCGGTTGCCGACGTATTTTCAAGGCCAAAAACCTTTTTATGTTTCGGTAATAAAAAGCGGCGGCGCACTAGCGCCTTTTTTTTTCAGGGTTTTTGTTTTTGCTTCTGCTTTTGCTTTTGCTTTTGTACATCAGAAAGGAAACTCAGTTCCATTAAGCTCCGTATGATCCCAGTCTTTCGTAAGGTTCCCCCGTTCCCCACTCTTCTCTTACTCTTACTCTTACCTCTTCCCAAGTGACGATCGGCCTTCGCCGTGAACTAGGTAGTAAAGTAATTGTAAGTACAAGTACATAGGTACCTACAATAATGTAGGTAGTTGTAATTTTTTTGCTCAGGTGGTAGGTATACACATATGTACTAAGTACTCGTATTTGTTTCTTTTTCAAGAGTACATATTCGGACCGACTGTAAGTGTAGGTAATTAAGACAGAATCGGCCGTCATTGGCAACTGGCATTTTCCACGAAACCGAAAAAATCGAGTAAAATGTAAAATTTCAAATCGTACGTACAACGTACCTACCTACATATCATGTAGGTAGGTAAGTATTATTTTGTTAGTTCGGGTGCAATTTCACTACTTCTCAAAGCGCAGAAGTCTCCGATAAAAGTTTCAAATATGTGTTATGGTATGGTCGAAAACCTCGTATTCTCCCCTCCATTCCTAATACAACCTATGTCTTTGCATAAATTGGGTAGGTAGAGGTGTCGTGACCTGTACGTTTATTGTACGTACGTGTCTATAACGCAGCGTAGGTATAGCGCAGCGCCATGTATCGTAAATGTTTGAAAACATTTTTTTAAAAAACATTACAATTAGTGTACAAGTAAGGGTAAAGTCGCCTAATATCGACCCGTGCCTAATATCGACCCCCGGCTTATCTCATCACCTAATGACTCAATCGAGCTGGAAAAAATTGTTTCTTATGTATTTTTTCGAGAAAAAACGAATGAAACCAAAATCACAACTGCAAAGTCAAAACTCGCGGAGATAATTAGAAAAAACGAAAATGAGATAGCCAAAATATTATTTTTCGGTGCTTTCAAATATAAATGGCGAGAACGTGATTTATGGTATTGTAATTTTGTAAATTGTGATCGATAGTGAAGAAATCATCTAATTGAAAGGGATAATTGTTTCAGAAGTTTGAAAGAAGAAAGTATTTTCAATTTTTTTTTGAAATTAAATGTATGGGGTGCCCTAATATCGACCCCCTTTGAGTGCCCTAATATCGACCCTTTCTGAGATACGATTTCATGCATTCAATTTCAAAAAAATTTGAAATATGTGTTTCTACCTGACTTTTGAAACAATTATTCCTTTTAATTAATTGATTTCGTCGCTATTGATCACAATTTACAAAATTACCATACCACTGATCACATTCTTGCCATAATCAGATTTTGGCTTTATCACTTTCGTTTTTTCTAATTATCTCCGCGAGTTTTGGCTTTACAGTTATGAATTTGGTCTCATTCGTTTTTTCTGGGAAAAATACATTAGAAAAATTTTTTTTCTCGCCATCATTTGGTCAATTTTGTTAGTTTTCATAGGGGGTCGATATTAGGCACCATTTTTTCAATTTTTAAATTTGGCATTTTTTAGAAAAAAATTCGTCAAAAATCGAAAATAGAAAATTGGGGCTGGGACTATGGGATATTAAACTAGACTCATTACCCGACATTTTAAGCCATAGTGGGCATTTCCAGCTCAATTACAAGTCGAGTAATTCAAAAAACAAAGATGGGGGTCGATATTAGGCGACCTTACCCTTACCTATGATACGAGTACAACACAATAAATGTTGGTATTGTCCGTCCAAAATAGCATCAGCCGAATTGTGTCAGTTTCATTGTTTTAAGCCCAAAATGAAATTGCTGAAGTTGAATGGGAAAAATTTTGAAATTTTGTTTGCTTTTTGATAAGGAAACTGATACAGTTTGGCTCATGCTATTTCGGACGGACAATGTATTGTATACCTAGACCGACCTACCTACCTACCTACCTACCCACCTACCTACCTACTACAAGTATCATGTATAGGTACGCAGCACCGCGCCGCGCCGCGCCATACACTATCATCCGCGCGGCGCGCGTTAATTGTAACAAATAAGTAAGTACCTATACCGCATACCGTTCCTCTAATGCTAAAAGGTCGTAACTCCAAAATTTAGAAATTTTTGTTTTTTTGCTGAAATGACAACAATGGGACGTCCTCCACCTAGTAATAGCTTAAACATCAAACAAATCCTTAAAATTAGAAAAAAGATGTGTTGGCGTAACTCCGCAAAAAATGCAAACAGGTAATGAATAGAAAATTTGACTTTTTACAAAAGGTGATAAAAAACTGTGTTACTTGGGATTTTTGAATTTTGGGAAACGTGTGATGATTTTAAGAAGTATGCTTTTGCAGTGTTCAGAATGAATTTTTAAATTACCTATTTTGTTTCGAAATACGGATTTTTAACTTGACGTAACTCCAAAAATTTTCTGTGTTTAAGTGTAAAAGGTCGTAACTCCATTTGAAAAATTAAAAATCGTTATTTTGAAAAAAAAAAAACAAAAAACAATAGTTGAAAATACATTCTCAACACTAAAAAAGCATAGTAAAATCGACACCTCTTCTACGGAATTCAAAATTTTCAAGTGATAAGTACCTACAGTTTTTTCTCTCTCCTGTAAAAAGTAAAGTTTTGGAGTTACGACCTTTTAGCTTTAGAGGGACGATATGGTACTTGATAAATTCTTAATTAGGTACGTCTACGTACGTGTAAAATTGTACATAAGTCAGTAAGTGAATCTACCCGCATGCGAGTACGGCGCGGCGGCGTCGCGTCATACTTATGTACTTACGTCTACGTATGTAGATGTAGACGTACGCATGTATGTCTATGTGCGTACTGCGTACTTACGTTACGTACTTACTTACTTACTTGCATAAATTCGTTAAATTCGTTACTAATAGTAATAGTTCTCGTCGTGTATGTAGTAAGTAAGTAATAAGTATGTATTGTAGTATGTGTATACCTATACGTATACTTACACGTACCTATACCTACATAGCGCGTACGTACCATACACATAGTCGCACCCAAGGGCGGGGGGAGCTTAGGGGGCTTGAGCCCCTCCCTTAAACTTGGAGAAAACATGTTTTTAGCGGCAAAAATGTGGAAAAGTGCTTTTTTTTGCTCCTTAAACGATATACGAGTATTTTCAAAAATTTTCGCTCTCGCTTCGCTCGGGTCGGGCAATATTTTCATCATTTAACTTAAAAAGTTGGTAATTTTTGACTGATTTTTCAGTTGTTAAAAGTCACTAATTTCTCAATAAATTCTCCGTTTGCCGGAAAACATTGATGATTTTTGACTGAAAGATGAGTGAAAAATGGCTAATTTGAGATTTGATCCCTTCCCCATATTTTTCTGAAATTCCGAGCACCGAGCACCTCCCTTAATTAATTTGTGGGTGCGCCTATGACCATACCATACTACGTAACATGGATACATCAGGTAGGTACTTGAGAAAGGTAAAGGTACAAGGTACCTACATATGTATAATTGTATATGTACCTTGTACTACGTATACGAGTAGTACCTACATAGGTAGTACGTAATTAGAAGGGTAGGCTAGGTACCTACTACCTACCACCTAGGACCTACTGATATGTATAGATATGTAATGGAGTTGGGTTTTTCAGGCCTCTAGCCGCGGGCGTAGCGTATACGTAGCGCAGTGGCAGTATACGCACTTGGTATGTAATGTACCGAGTACCGAGTACCGAGTACTTGCACCGCATTCCAGCCCAATTAATCATTTCGACAATTGAAACGGACGATCGGGCGACGGCGGTAGCGGTGGCGGTGGCGGTGGCAGCGAGTCATTTTCAAGCCTTTTCACACGACCGCGATGCGACGCTTTGGAATACGAATAGTTGACCGTGCTGGTGCTGGTGAACAGACACGCAGACGCGGCAGCACATGCGGAGGGAATACTTACATAGAGAATGCGGCAAATGAAACGAATAACGAAAGTAACGAGAGTAACCAGTAAGTAAGTACGTACCTACCATAATGAAAGAAGGAAAGAAACAAGTCAATACGGTCGCGGTCGCGGTCGCGGTCGCCCGAAAAAAGCGCAGAGGCCAACGACCATTCATACATTTTTATGCATGTATGTACTTCTATGTACTTGCTCGATATTAATACATAAGTACCTACTAAGTAAGTACATACTTACGAGTAAGTACATATATGTATGTATCTAATAAGACAAGTTTAGTATGGTACTATTGTTGGTACTCGCTTACGGCATACTCGTTCACTCTTCACTCTTCACTCTTTTACATAGGTACTACGTACTAGGTAGGTGCTAGGTAGTAGGTACCTAATATAAGTTTGTGTCGCGTCGCGTCGCGAGCGAAACAAAGGGAATTAATTGTAACTGGCCCGCATTTTTTTTCAAATACATATTATCGAAGGGAACTTGGCATGCGGACTTCTTTAAAAGAGATTTCTTAATTACAAAAAATTATAAAAATGTAAAAAAAAAGTGCAGTTTTTGCTCTTTAAACGGTACCTACCTAAGTATTCTTTTTCTTATAAAAATTTACGCTTCTCGCTGTGCTCGGCCAGTATTTCGGTCATTTTATTTGGAAAATTAATTTGATTTTTCGCCACGTAACGTGAAAAATGAGCAAAATAAATGACGTATTGAAATCAAAATTTCAGTTTTTTCAAATTTTAACGAAAACGTTGTTTTTTTTGTTTTTGTTTTTTTGTTTTTTTTTTGCTTTGCTTTGCTCGAGCTACATACTTACCTATACTATATATTATGCATGTACGGATTCGGAATTTCGGAAGCACCGATCACTTTTCCAGCAAATCTCATTCAGAGCGTATATCGTGCATCGCATTTACCAATTTACCAAATCTTACCCCCTTTTTTCCTTTTCCTTTTCCTTTTTTTTTTCAACAAAAAAAAGTTACTCTAGTCCAATGTAGGTCTAGGTATCTATCTATAGGTATATCATCTACTTGCACATTCGTGTGCTCGTACACTCCTATATCGCTGATGCAAAAGGAAAGTATGAGTACATTTAGGTAACCATGGTTAATATAAATAGCGAGGTAGGTACTAGGTACAACCTACAACCTACAACGTACAAATGACAAAAAAATATTCAGCGATGCCTACCAAAGTTTAGGAGTTGGTAGCTAGCTTGTGCAGGTTGAAACTGTGAAAATGTCAGACTGTCCGCCCAATAAGCCCTGCTTTGATTGCGACAATTGAAATAGGTATTGTTATTCGACATTGATGTAGGTAGGTACGCAGTGATACTTGGAAGTATACGCCCATATAATGTAGTATGTGCGTATACTATATTACTGCGTACTTGGTGTTCGTATACATTACAATTTACATAGGTAGGTACCATACGTAGGTATCTCAACAGGTAGCTAAGGTAGGTAGGTAGGTACCTCAATATAGGATAGGTACTCAGACTCACCACTTGGTTGGATACAGATACAGACACAGACACAGAGCCAGAGCCAGATACAAATGGGAAAACTGCAAGTTATACGCATAAATAGGTAGAGGTAAAGATACCTATCTATACCTACTTACCTACCTACCTACATACATATGTAGATGTACCTACGACAAACACATGATTCTATAGCTGTTTCCGCGAGGTACGTCTACGTACGTGCTTCTACGCGCACACGCACACGCACACGCACGCAAATACCTACACCCGCACCCGTATGTGGGTGTAGTGTACATGTAGTTACTAGTTGTAGTTACATACGTTATACGTAGACGTACAACATAATATACATAGTAGGTACTAGGTACTAGGTACTAGGTACCTACATCATGAGCTGCGCTATCGCGCTACGCTACGTATACAACGACGACGGCTAGTTGAGCTGAATACGAATACTTAAGTGACACGAACGACGCGACGTTTCGCTCTCCTCGAAAAACAAAGGAATGAAAATTTTCTTAATTAGCGCAATTATCGCAATTTATTAATTATCAGTTTTATTGTCTTAATTACAACTCAACTCATGCATACGATGCCGATGCCTATGTGTGTGTACTTATGGTACTCTTATCCGGATAGGGTATTTATGATGGTGCGGACGCGGACGCGGTATGTGCGCGTACCGAAACTCGGCAAGTTAAAACGGCGCGGCGGAGTAGATATAACTAACTACATATAGGTACGTACATATTTCGCCTACGATGAAAAAAATTTGGGTTAAAAATATGCAAAGTAAATTTGCTTTAAAATGAACATATACCTACTTAGTTAAGGCGACGAGTACATATAATGAACGGATTAGGTAGTAGGTCTAGATGCCTCATAGGTAACCTTTTTACGACTCCCACTTCTCCCCACCCAAATTATGACTCGTGCCGAGTTTTAGCCGCACATGGTACGTAACTTCTTCCACACTACCTACCTAAACTCAATTGGAAAGACCCATTCACCGTTATGCCGTTTTGCCAGCTAGCTGAAGAACCCCCCCCCCTCCCCCCTCGTCCCGACCACCGGTAGTAGGTAGCTAGGTACTTTTTGATTTTCATTGGCCAAGTCCCCGCTCGCGCTCGTTTTGGAAATCAAATATCTACCCAAGTATAATGGAATCGTCTGAAGCTGGAAGTAGAAAATGGAAATAGGCGGGTTGCGTAGAACAAACAATCTACCTACCTACCTACCGTATGTGTATCTGTGTATGTATCTACCTACGTCCTAAAATACCTAGATAGGATAGGTAGCCTACGATGTTATTCGACTAAGCAGATTGTTGCTTTTATCTCGGCTGTTTCGCGCAATTCGCGATAAAAAAATAGATTACGTACCTACACATTTGTCGCTACGCTACTCTATCAGCGACAAATGTTGATGATTTACGAGTAAAATTACGCAATGCATACGTGTATAATTATAATGGTACAACGTGAGTAAGTATACTCTGCTCGTATTCGTAATACGTAAATATATACGTTTGAACAACGTGAAATCTGTCGCGAGTCGCGACAACCAACATTACCCGCGCCACAAGCTCACCTAGTGGTACCTAAACCTACCTACCTACCTACCTACCTACCCACCCACCCACGCAACGGAGTTATTTTCAGCGTTTTCGAGGCATGGAAGAAAGCGTGGGGGAGGGGTGACCAAAATACCCGTTGAGCCCTCGTCGATTTTCTTGAAATGGGTATTTTGTTGTTGAAGATGGTGATCGCTCCACCCAGGTGCCCAGTTACCAGTAAGTATTCATTTCAAACAAACAAACAAACAAACAAACAAACCGAAAAAGAACCGACGAGAAAAGAAGGTCGCAGCATGTATGTAGTATGTACCTAGGTAACGTCATCTTCAGCTTCGGTGACAGCTGGCGGTAGAGTTACCTATAGATCTGTAGAGCCGAAGAGGAGAGCGAGACCAACGCAACGGTAGAATAACCAGATTGGTCCAACTCCAACAGCAGCGCAGCGCAAACAATTCTACAATGGGTTATGGTGAAAATACCAAATGAATAATGGGCAGAAGCAGGGTGAGAAGAACGGTAACCTACCGAAGCGGTGTTGAAAATAGAAATTAGGTATCATTATCCAAAGTAAAATTTTGATCGAAATTTTCTCAATTTCAACTTTGATTTTGAAAGTAGGTAAGGTAAACACTTTGAACGCATTTTTGTACCGCGTGAACTGCGCGCGCGCGTACTTGCATATGTATCTATGTACATATGTACATAGATACATAATACCTATGTAGATGTACCTATATTGTATCCGTAAGGGCGGTATTGTGCGAATAGGTTGGTAGGTAGGTAGGTAGGTACTTTTGTCTATTAAATTCCAACCAAAATACCTACGTAGGTATACGCGTGTATTATCAGGTATTGGGATTGGGAGAAGCAGAAGCTTGTGCACTGGCGCGGCGCCTAGAAAAGAGGGTTGTTTAGGTACCTAATACCTATTGTTAATTATTTGTCATTCTACATCTACACGCTGCGCGAGTTCTTAGGCGATGACGTAACCGCCTAACCGGTAACTGGTAACCAACGATAGCTGAAATAAAAGTTGATCACCAACTTAGCGTACAGTCGTACAAGACAGGAAGTTGTTTATTAAGTACCTACCTACGATTACGACTTACGACGGACGGTACACCGTACTTATAATTTTATTTTACGTAGGTAGTAGGTACCTAGGTATTTCGAACGAATCAATAAGTCTGGTAGTACATAGGTCCTAGGTAGGTATAGTAGGTAGTCTACCTACTGTACTCTCTAAACTTGAATCAGTCAAAATTCACTGATTAATAAGACAAAAGTGTGCAACTGAACAAATCAGTGAGAATTTTAACGATTCAATCAGTGAATTTTCATTTTTGAATCGGTAAAAATTGTAATTTACCGATTGAATCAGTAATTATTCACTGATTGAATTAGGTAGTAAATTTTAATTTTTACTGATTCATTTCAGTAGTTGAAAAAAGATTACTGATTCAAAAATGAAAATTCACTAATTGAATCAGTAATTTTTCACTGATTGACAGTTGCACACTTTTCGTTGTTTAATCAATGAATTTTCAGTTTTTTGAGACTGATTCAAGTTTAGAGAGTACCTACCTACCTACCTACCTACCTATCGTCAGAATAATTGTGGATACGTATCACGTATCACGTAGTAGGGTTCTAGGGCGAAGGCAGCAAGGTACCTAAACCTAGGTACATACATAATATTTATACCTACCTACCTAAATCAAAAAATAAGTAAAAGTACCTACGCTACACAAGTAAATCATACGCGTATTAGGTAATCGAAGCGCAGCGTAACCGCCGATTTATCGGTGCAACTAGCCAACTACCTATACGTATACAATATACAATATACATACACGCGGGCGGGTATAAACACTATAGCTATATGAACCTATGTAGTATGTAATGTACCTATGCGCATTGTGCATTGTGCATTACGATGCACACCGTTTAGTAGTAACACTTAGGTAGGTACCTATAGAGTACCTAATACATACGTAAATGTATGTCTGCGTCTATGTGTATTACGTTTTTACGTAGGTATACCGGCATACTGCACTGCACTGCACTGCACTGTATATAGATATTGTATTGCATTGCATTGCATTACATTACAATATTATCGCATTATTCGTATTCGTACTTGTGAGAAGGGCGCTACATCTACATCTGTTGCTATAGGTACCTCTACCTCTATGTAATGACGATGACATGACATGACGCCAAGCAAGAAGTGTACTACGGTACCTAAGTACATACACATACACATACACATACGGTACATACATACAAATAAGTAAGTAAGTAAGTAAGTAAGTACCTATAGCAACCGAAACGAAACGAAACGAAACGAAAAACTACCCAACTACCCAGCTACCCAGCTCGCGGTTTATCACCACCGAGTATGGACAACCCCTTGTTACGCCGCGCCGCGCCATGCCGCCCCGCTATTTATTATAACGGCTACGGCCATTAAGTGTAATATATAATACGCATACGCGCGCGTATTATTGCGGGAACCCCTTTTGTAAACATTCGACAATCGACATTTGGCTACGGCTATTACGGCTACGGTTGCGCCACAGCGCCACCGCCGCGCCGCGCCGCGCCGGTCGCATCGAGTCGTCATCGGCAGTTTAACCGACGCGTCGCACGGTTGATTGCGTCGGGCGCCATGTCGCGCGTCCCCATATTTGGTAGGTTGGTGGGTTGGTAGACATTTTTGAAGGGTAAGGTATACCCCCAATACCTAGGTAGAGGTACGAGTACATAATTAATGCGTAGAATGTGCGAAAGTTTTTCGAATTTACATAGGTTTTAGCCTTTAGGTCAAGTTGGTAGTCTATCCGCGGGCGCGACGCGACGCGACATAATGTGTCGCAGATGATGTTGTACTTGTAGGAAAAAGGAAAAAAAGGTCGAGCCAAATGGAACGTAATAACGTAAACAACAAGGCGACGCTTTGGGTAGACTCATAGCCGAAGCTGAAGGCAATCACGCGTATCACGGCATGTCATGTCATGTCATGTCATGCCATGCCATGCCGTACCTACCAACAAGTTTACGCTTTAGGTAACTCCATAGTAAGAGTAACCAGTTAAGCACGCGGATGGAGGTTCGGCATGATTAACCATTCGGCTAAGCAGTCAGGTTGCTAGGTTCCTAGCAGATGGCGCGGCGCTGGCACTAGCACCGTACGTATATCACTGTACGTTCCTACCTACCTACCTTCCTACCTACTTGACAAATTTTTTAAAATGCCATCCAAACAACCTAACTGGAACGGACGGTGAAAACGGGAGGACGAGGAATATGGAAAAAATGGACAACTTGAAATCGGTCGTACACGCTCGCGTACCTGCTACCTACTACCTAACGAGTAGAAACAATGGTTATAGGATAGGAATAAGACTGGCCGATTGGCCTCGACGACCAAGTACATATCATCAGATTCTGAATGTCGTCGTAGTGGGCGCTGGAGCTGCCGATAGACGTGAACGGCGGAGGGTGGACACAGGACAGGGGGACAGGTAGACATTGTATACTCGTAGACAGCGCGGTTGGAGTTGGAGCAATGACAGCGGCTATCGGTTTTTGGTTTTTCACCAATCATGGAAATTGCAAGTTGATACGATATGGTAATGTATTGCGATAGTCGCAGCTGCAGCTGCAGCGCCGCGCCGCGCCGCGTGTCCGTATGGTAATTGGTACTACATACAACCCTCGGTAGTCGCGGTAGGTTAGGTACCGAATTTTTTTTTCTTCTTTTCTTCTTGTTCGCACGCCGCACTCTTCCACTTTCCCATCCCATCGACCACAAAATACGGTTTAGGCGCTGCTCAAGTTTAAGTACATACTACAGTACGGTCGGCGGGTAGGCGCTTGACGCCACCCCATCGCCAACGGCAACGGCAACGGCAACGGCAACGTTGATGACAGCGTCGTCGTCGTCGGGGCGCCTTTCTAGCTCCCTCAGCCTAAATAGCAATAGTCATAGCAATAGAAAATAATACAAACGTATAGTCGAGTTGATGGCGGGGCGTGCGGTCCCACAAATTTACTTTAAAAGTCCGTGCGTAATTTTGTCAGATTTGTCGATGGCTTGGCGGATGGCCCGTAACACGAGCACGAATGCGAATAGCTGTAAGGTAGGTAGGTAGGTAGATTGGTAAGTAAGTAAGTAAGTAAGTAAGTAAGTAAGTAAGTATAGTAACAGACAGACTTTACGTAGGTAATGTTTTTATCAATCATTGTTCGGTATACGTATATCTACTATCTGATTTACCCATCTACATATTTATTATGTAGGTACCTACCAATTACGCTCAATATGACTCTGAAAACGATGAGAAGGCAGCTACGTAGGTATATTTTTATCCTATCCAATATGGTACCTACTGCTTACAAGTACCTAGTACCTAGTACCTACATATGCAAGTAGAAACGTTATCATCGGATTGCTGTTGCGTTCGGCGCCATCACCAACGTCAGCGTAGTGAGCGTAGTTTATCGACCAGACAGATATAGGTAGAGGTACGAGGTACCGCACCCGCACCGTCTCGAAAATACCGAAATTAATCACATATACGCAGTTACCTAGACCTACGACATTACCTATGTCTATCTATCTCTATCAGTCCATCAGTCCATCTACTTATTTGCCTGTCTGCTGGTCTACCTACCCACCTACCCACCTACCTACTCTATCTATCAAATTGGTAAAAGCACTGGTACCGTGGTACCAGGGCACAGAAAACTACGTAGGTAGTAGGAATTAGGAAACTTGAAAAAAATATGCGCTGCGCTGGTCTGCTATTTTCTTCGTTGAAATGGCTCGAACGGCGCGACGATGAAACTCGTTCCATGACGGCGACGTTTACGCGCGAGTAGTTGGCACAAACTCGTCACCTGTATCGCCGCGTCACGTCACGTCGCGTCGCGTCGCGGAACGAGTTTCATCGTCGTTTCGGGCGATGTCGAAGAAGAAAATAGCGGACCGCAGGCTATGCGAGCGAGCGAGAAAACGTTCGATCAAACTGGCGAACATGAAAAATAGGTAGGTAGAGGTACCCACTCGAATTGGTTAATCGCAAAAAAGGGAAACGTACGTACGTACCTAGCTAGCTAGCTACCTACCTACCTACCTTTCTTTAGTCATGCGATGCAACGGAAAGAGTTACCGTTGAAACTTGCCGGTTGGTAAGTTGCAACGAAGAAATAAATAATTTCGACGAACCGATCGGATAACTATACCTAGCCAACTGCGAGTAGATCTAGATATGTATTGGGTATGGGTTGGCGGGTAGGGAGTGCGACGGTTGATGATTCGACTCGTCAACTACCGATGCGATGCGATGCGATGCGATGCGATGCGATGCGATGCGATGCCGCGTCGCCGTCGCGTTGTCGCTACGTGTCGCATCCGACGAGTCATCCGAAACACGAGATGTGGTGCCGTAGCCGTAAGCCGTAATTCATTCAACCGGAAGCGTCGAAGCTGTATAAATTGCAAGTCGTACTCGTAACTCGGTGTCTACCTATTCTATTGCTCAAGCCTCGAGCATCGAGCAGCGCCCAACTGCCTACGGCCCACAAATTGTGACCCGTGACCCGCGACCCGCGACCCGAGACCTGCGACTTGCGACCTGCGACCTGCCAACTGCGACGACTCTGTTTTCACCAAGTGCCAAGTAACCAAGTACCGGCGAGGAGGGAGGGAGGAGGAGAAGGAGGGTGAGGGAAGCGAATCATCCCGTCGTCATACGCAGCTGCGGTTTTGTTTTCCGCGTTTGTGTCGCTGTCTGTGTCCGCATCTCACTAAAACGACAACAGTTTGTGGGTATCCTGGGTGGATAGGTAGATAGGTAGGTCTAAGACGCGACGGGCGCCGCGCCACCGCGCCACCATGGTACACCTACACGTGTCGATATATGTACCTATGGGGGTATGGGCCCGGGCAATTACGGAAATTCGGCCAGTTTTCTTCAACTTGAATCTGAATGCCTTCGTTATAGGTACCTATCTCTAAAGGTGGGTAATTTTATAAATATATAGGTAGGTAGGTAGGTATATTACGAGTACCTACCTACCTACCTATATATGTTTTTATCTTTTGTAGGTAGAGGTACGCAATAGGTGTGGTAGTGGAGGTACCGCGGCGCCATCACCACAGCGACAGCGACTAGATTAATATAGCGAGAGCGAAGCGACAGAAGCAGAAACTCCGATACGGATGATTACGACGCGACGGAATGACGAGCATATCCTTTGTCAACAATGCGCCATGCGACATGATCATTGATCTTGAAACGTGTTGGACCGAGTTTCGGAAAAACAAAGACGAAATCAAATCAAATAGCTACCTAGTACCTACTTACTTACTCGGTTAAATAATAAATATCTACCTCATCAATTTGTTAATTTTGCGTAGATGGATAGAGAGATACATGCCTACAATATAGGTAGAGGTATAATTACGTATGTAGATGTAGACGTATCCAATCTACCACCTTTCACCTAGCAATAACGGGTTTAATTTAGGGAATCAGCGGCCGTCAGGCCGTCACTCATCCGAACGCAGGTACGTGCTCGCAAGAAAAGCAACGATGACCGTGACACGTAAGAGCAAAACAATAACGCCATTTTCGCTTGGTCATCTAATTCGCATTCGTAATTTTCGTACTTTTCAAATTTTAGGTAGATACGGTACTCGGACGACAAGTGTCATAAGCGCACCCGAGGGGGGGGGGGAAGAGCGAAGACCCCCCCCCCTTAGACCCGAAAAAAATATTTTTTGCTACAAAAATGTAAAAAAAAGCGCACTTTTTTGCTCTTCAAAGTATATTTTTTCAAAAAAATTTCGCCCTCGCTTCGCTCGGGCAGTATTTTAATCATTTCCTTTCAAAAATCACTAATTTCTCAATAAATTCTCTGTTTGTCAGAAAAAATTGATGATTTTTGACTAAGCAAACAATGAAAAATGGCTTAATTTGAAATTTGACCTTCCCTCCCTATTTTCCCACTAATTTTCAATTTTCAGCCTCTCCCTTAATTAATTTCGGGGCGCGCCTATGACAAGTGTACCTATAATAGGTGTCCGCTGACCGCTAATATCCGACATCCGCTACCTTAGGCTTAGGTACCTATCCACGATTCACTACGACTAAGTTGACACAACACAACCTTAAACACACCTGTATAGTGTATACCATACCATAGCTGTAAAGCTGACAAATTTCAAAAACATAGATAAGTACCTATACATATAATATAGGTACCTACCTATGGGTAGAGGTACCCTGCGCTGCTTGTTCGCTAATTAACGCGCGTTCGGCTGTAGGTATAGACAAAAGACGCCAATTTCAACCAACATAATTATGTAGGTTGGTAGGTACCTATTCAAATTGATGATTGTTCATTTGTTTTCGTAATTCGTACCTACTTACCGAACGAAATTTTACCAATTATCGCGGCGAGAGTTAGCTATGTAGATAGGTATTGTTGGCACCCGCTGTATACCTATCTACAACAACAACAACAACAACAACAACAACAACAACAATTGTTTATTTTCCGCGAACATACAAGTATGTAGGTAGAGGTACGTTACATACTTATAAATGTACTTAGGTAATTGCATGATTGTGTCTCGTAATTAATGGTAGGAATAGGAATTTGCCTAATTTTGTATGACGCGCGCGCGCGTGCCCGCAGTACGAAACAATACCAACAGATCCACACGCATCCACGCATCCACGCATCTACCCTATTGGCAAGGGAACCGCTATAAAAACCGCACTGCGGCAAATTTAGACTTTCGTAAAAAAAACCGCAGTGTGGTGCGGTTTTTCTTACGGATTTAATGGCGTTTTTTACTGCGGTTATTTCAGCTTAAAACTCGATAAAAATCGCTTAGCGTTTTTAAAGCGTTTTAAAAACGCTAAGCGATTTTTATCGAGTTTTAAGCTGAAATAACCGCAGTAAAAAAACGCCATTAAATCCGTAAAAAAAAACCGCACCACACTGCGGTTTTTTCTACAAAAGTCTAAATTTGCTGCAGTGCGGTTTTTATAGCGGTTCCCTTGCCAATAGGGTAGGTACCTAGTTTGCTTGTTTTTGTTTTTCAATTTTCATCGTTTCCCCTCTCCCCTTTCTCCCCCCGGCGTGCGGCCTGCGGCCTGCTCTTACACGAAAAACCGAAAAAAAAATACTTACTTACCACTGTCGAGTCATTTTGAAAAATGGAAAATATCAACAAAGCTATGGAAACGACTAAAGGGTACGTATTACGTAGGTACTTAGTACGTACCGTATTGCTAAATTGGCAAAATCTCGTAGTCCGGTACTCTATAGCATTTCACGGCCCGGCGCGGCGGAGGTAGGTAGTAGGTAAGGTACTGAGTAATGATCAATGAATAATGATGTTACATACGTGTATGTAGGTACCTACGTACGAATCACTTATAGTTATACGTAAACGCGAATAGGTACTTAGGTAGATGGATAATAGGTACATAATGTAGGTAGATTGACGCTACTTGGATGGCGATGGTGTCTAGAAGGAGACGTAGGTTAGGTAAGGTAAGGTAAGGATATGGAATATGGAATATGAATATGGCTGGCTAGTGGCTGGGCGCTGGTGGCTGGACAAACACGGTAAAGGTAAACATTAAACGACGAGCTACCGATACGCACGCACGCACGCACGCACCGGTAAGTACTGTACACCGTGGCGCGGCGCGGTGCGGTGCCGATCTGGGATCTGCCGATGCATGCCGGTGCGACGTTATCAAGACCTATCTAGGTACCTACTACCTACGCGTAAATGATACATATTATAGGTACCTATTTAATGTAATGTAATGTAATATAATGTAATGTAATGTAGAGTATAGACTTAGACTGATCAGGTAGCTCAAGTTCGCGACTAGGTAGTAGGTACCTAGGTACTAGGTACGTACTGTTTGTTTATAGGTACCATAACACAGTTGCTGCTGCTGCTGCTGCTGCTGCTTTACACTACGGTACATACCATACATAATAGTACAGTACCAGTTCAGTATCTATCTATACCGCCACCGCCGTCGCAGTACTTATTGATACGAGAGGAAGAAGAGACGAGGCGTGGTATAAAAAGTACCTGAGGTGAGGTGAGGTACGGTACGGTACGGTACGGTATAATGATAAAGAGTGTTACACGATACACGATACAGGTATCGGCGAGAGTAAAATAAAAGTTCACCCTATTGTCTGTGTACGGACGTTACGGTTCGTTTGACGGCTGAACTGAAACGCTGCGCTGGACTGGACTCGCTCTCGATCGCCCGCCCGCCTGCCTCGCCTCACCAACCGCCGTCCGCCGTTCACCATGAAACTGTAAACGTCTGCGGATGCGGATGCGGAAAGCAAGCGGCCCACAGCCCACTTGGTAGTCTTCGCTCTCATAAACGACGGCGACGGCGACGGCGATGGCGATGGCGATGGCGACCTGCCTATCCGCCTACCCGAAAAGACAGGTAGGTAAGTAAATGGTAAGTAGCATGTACCTAACGCGCTTGCGGACACAGATGACAGACGAGACCTGTAGGTACAAGTAAAGTTCCTAATCTACCGATATCTACGTATAATGGACTACCTACAATACCAATTACAGCTTTTACCTATTTAGGACGTAGGTAAGGTACGTATGTACGTAAGTAGATACACATAGATAGATAGGTAGATAGATAGATAGATAGATAGATAGGTAGTTGGCGCGAAAGACGAAGACCACGACGACGACGACTGGTACCTGGCACTACTGGTCGCGCGCACCTACCTGTCTACTTTTCTTCTACGATCTGTTTCTGCTGTCCGAAAGTTCGATTTCGATTAGGTACCTATTGTAAATTTTCAGCTTTCAAATAGGTAGGTACATTTTTTCATCAAATTCGTTCGCTTCGCGCCCCGAAACAATAGAAAGGTATGTAAGTAAGTACCCATCTGTACATACATAGGTACATACATATGTAGGTAGAGGTACTAGTTACGTATAACAGTAACAGATAATACAGATAATACAGACCGACCGACCGACCAACGCGACGTGGCTATTGTTCCGCATTCAACGTTAAAATAGGCGGATACTTTTTTCTCACCCTCATCCCTCTCTCCTACCCTCCTCACGCTTTTCCCTTCAGGTTAGGTATAGGTAATCAAATGAATGCCGCTCTGTTACCCACATGTCTACGTGGCCGTGGTATACGAGTATGAATACGGTATTGAAATTGAATATGATACCTAATTACCTACTTACATAAACGATGATGTATAGATGTACTGAGACCTGAGACTGACTATTCGCTAATCTTTATCAATAGGTAGACGTAGAGGTACGCTTTGAACTCCTCGAGTACTTACCTACAGCCGGCGGCCTACAGCAACCTACGTTCGCCACCATTTCAACAAGGTACCTACGTAATACGCGTAATACATACATATAGGTAAGGTACCTATCTACGTAGACTGCAATAGTCGTGGGATGGGTAGTAGGGTGTTTCATGTTTATATGGTTATGGTTCAACATTTTTGACGTGCCGCCACCCCCTTAAAATTTTCATTGGACCTAGAAAATAGGAAATACAAAAAATCAGCCCCAAAAAATGATATCAAGTGGTGGCATGGCGCGGCGCAAGAAAGATGCGATGTTACGGATATGATTTGCCCGGTGTTTGCATGAATTGCCGCGCCAATCCGTGGCAAGTAGGCGATCACTCGCGCAATGTTTGGTAGGTTTATTTTAATAATATAAAAATAATTTTTCTTCGTTCTTTTGAAAACATATTCCAAGTGATTTGTTTATGACCAGATTTTCGCATTACCTACTTTCAATTTAAACGTGAAAAATCGACACACTGGAACTGGATGAAATATTGAACTTTGGACCATTTTTTGTGTACAATTGTACATTATCGTTTATGGCAAATTTTCACCCTGATTGCGCCACCACTTGGCATAATTTTTTCGGGGTAAAATTTTTATGGGGGCTCTTTTCTCTCATCAAAAGGAACAGAATTAGGAGGTGGCACCGTCAAATTTCGAAAAAATGAAACTTGACACACCCTAATGGGTAGAGTACGTAATGTAGAATAGTAAGTAGGTACCTAGCTACCTACTTACTATTCTATATACATTACTAGGTAAGTACCTACAAGTTACGAGTACCTATCTATTTTGCTTTGTTGTAAATTCCACCTAGGTAATACATAATATACCTATTATTCGCATTCGCATACGATTCAATATAGTATCTAGGTAGGTAGGTAGGTATTTGCGAGCCTGTACGTAGACGTACATAGTAACCACCTATGTACTCTCTTAATTTGAATCAGTCAAAATTGACCGATTAAAGAGAGCACCCTCGCTCGGGTGTAAAAACATTGGTTTCCGAGTCGAGGTTCCCCTTTGATTCTAGGTATTCCTTCTCAAAGGTCCAAAATCAGTGTCAACTCGGAAATCGATTTTTTACACCGAAGGGTGGTTTCTATGGGCTGGCTCACAGTCACAATTGGGTAAGTAACTAAGTAAGTAAGTATGTATTATCTATGTACGATTACGGCGCGGCGCCGATGACTATGGAAGAGAAAATAGAAAGTCTCGATGCATATTTTTCCGAGTAAAATCGATACCGTACCGTACCGCACTTTAATACTCGGGTGCGTCGAGAACGTACGAGTAGTTGTAGGTTCTCCGTACTCTTACTCGTCTCGTACCTATCTAGAATCTAGATTGATGTGCGGATATTGTATACCTATGTGCAATACGCCTAGCAAGGTGTTTGTTTGTTACGAGTATAACTCACGGGCAAATTTTCTTTGCCATTTTTCTGTACGTTCCGAAAACTTGCCAATACCTAGACCAGACCGACCGTAGACCTAGACCTATACACGCGATACACATTTATAAGTACTCGCCGAAATTGACCTTGAACTCGAAAAGAGCCGCGGTGGGTAAAGGGACTCGGATATGTGCTAGATACCTTTACCTATATCGCTCATAATATGTATTTACCAACATAAGTACCTATAGGTACTTTCGTCCAATTCGAGGCCCTTCAGGACTTGCCCAGCGGCAGCCGCGCCGCTCCGGATGGTGATTCCTCGCGTTTAAAGTTTCCTTCTTGAAATCGAAATTGCGTTTGTTTTTAGCATTTTAATTTTAGCATGTTAGTGCAGGTAAGAGAGAAAAAAAGGGCTAGGTATGTGAGCCGTTGATGCGCAGAAATAAAAACCACGGTTTGGTGTTTGAGACGACCGCGAGGTTTTGCCGTGATTTTTTCCCGCTTCGAAAGGTCCAAAATCGTTGTCGACTCGAAAATCATCCTCTCCCCTCCCCTCCCATCCCCAAGCAAGTACACTGTACCGATCACCTATATATTCTGGCTCACGAGCAGGCGGACGGATGGCTGGCTACCAGTAATACTGATTACTGGGTAAGTACTAACGTAAGTAAGCAGCATATTAGGCACCTAACGAGTATCTGGATAGGTAGCGCCTTAGCGCGATGGCGTGCCGCAGTTGAACGGCGCGCGGTGTCGGAATTATCTACCTATGTATACTTACTATTCGTATTTTCTAGTATTAAGTACCTATCTATAATACGTGCTTATCTGCTGCGAATTAAGAAATGAAAAACCGATCAATGCGACGGTGACCGCTGCACCGCACCGCACCGCACCGCACCGCACCGCGCCACGCCGCGCCTCTCATCGCATTCACGCATTCATTCATTCATTCATTCATTCATCCATCCATCCATCCATCCATCCATCCATCCATCGCCGCACATGCTACACGGCTACAATACTTAGTCATAAACAGAGATTACGCTATTAGGTAGTACTGTACTTTATGTAAGGCTATAGGTATCGGGACCGATCACCTACGGATAGACACAGTAAGTATAGCGCCGGCGGCGATACGCGCGAAGCCGCGAACCGATAAAAGAAGCTTCCCGCCTGAGCATCTGATTTAATCCTCCGGTATACCTTGGGACAGCAGCACCACTGTATGGATGTGGGTGGGTGGGTGGGTAGGTATAGGTATTATCGATTTTCCTGCTTCCGAAGTTCTGATACTCGAACGAGCGTTAAAGTTCACTCCGTTTCTTCATTCTTCCAACATAATCACCGCTGATTGGAATTGGTTCCTACTTCCTACTTCCTACCTATATGTAGTTTTCGAACGGGGAGAATAACAAATTTTATGACATCTTCGCTGGTGCATTTCTTTCTTTCTTTCTTTCTTTCCCTCTCCCTCTCTCTATCTCTTTTTTTTTCTTCTTTACCCACCACGTAATGTATGCCGGACTGACACTTTTTTTTTCTTTTTTTTTTTTTTTTGTTGGTGAAACGCACCCAATAGTCACCTTAACTAGTTAACTTCACCACACACATTCTCATTTGAAATTTTCACATTTGAGCTAATCGGCTCTCCTTGTGATATGTAGCTCTCCTTCCCCTCCCCTCGCTATTCCAAAGATGTGGCCGCCTATGGCGAGGTGGACTGGTATAGGTAGAGGTACCTATGTAGAGACAGAGAGCCGAAGTAATGTTGATAGGATACTCGTGCGTACCTATATGGTAAGTGGTAAGTGGTAAATACTATAGTATATACCTAGAGTACCATACACATAATATACCTACATATTATATTTGTGAAATGGTGTCGTGTGTCTTGTTTTTGTCGTGTCGAATTGAAAAGAATCGACAATCGGAAATGGGGAATGGGGAATGGGGAATGGGGAAGCTACCTACTTCAAGTTGAACACTTACTTCGGATAGGTCAGTACTGGAAGAGAGTCTGGTCTGTAAATCTTCGTTGGCGCGCTGAGCGGCTACGGTTACGAATACGCATACGCCGCCGTGTAACGCTAGTAAAAAGCAGCCGACGAACGAGACCATTTTGCCGAAATAGGTAGGTCTAGGTAGCAGGTACTCGCGCAACGGTCTTCCACAACTCGTACGTATAGGTACGTAATGTACGGTAATCGTAATTCACGAGAATTCAAGTACCTAGGTAGACACTCTTAAATCGGGTTAAAAAAAAAACTAGACGGTTGTACAATCGCGACGATCGAAATCGACACAGTAAGGTACCTATAGGTATAGGTATAGGTATAGGTATACACAGCATTCACATCACATAACGGTGGTGTACTCGCCGGCACGAAAACGCACGTGATTCGCGACGATTCGAGAACTTTGGCGCCAACCAGGTAGGTAGGTAGTTATCTACGTATTCGTACGGGCGGTTCGTAAATTTTCCAAAATTTCGAATCACGCACACCGCGGCACTGGTCAACTCTATAGGTAGCTAGGTATAGTAGGTACAGCTACATGTACCGACGCGACGGCGACGGTAAGAAGTAGGCGGCGACCGAACACCAAGATAAAGTACCTATTTAGGTGGTCGTTACTCGAGGAGTGTAACTGTAGGTATAGGTACACGCGGTGTATGGTACCTACGTTACTTACGGTTGCAGTTTGCAAAGCGCGTATCACGTAAAAAAAAAAAAGGTATATAAGTAGATACGTAGACGTACCTTTACGTAGGTAGGTTAATTAGGTATCCGCAAAACTGTACCTACATATTCGATACGAAAACGAAAATAGATGGATAGATATCTAAGTAATGTATGTAGGTAGGTAGGTAGGTACTAAGTATCTGTACCTATTTGATACGTATCGGTAAAGTACGCGGCTCCGCTCTACTCCGCTCTACTCCGCTCTACTCTACATAATGGGTCGCGTTTGCGAAAAAATCGTAAGCGACGCGACGCGACGTTCACTAGATTTTTGGGTACCTATTCGCAGCAGTCGCTATTAGTCGCTAGTAGTTGCTAGGACGCGACGCGACACAGGACACACGACGCTGTACGACTACGAGTAATGAGTAAATATGTACAATTGTACGTACTGTACAAGCATCAACGGCGTACGGCACGAACGCGAAACTGAAAACAACTAACGCTGGCAAGTGGTAAAGTGGTAACTCGACTGCTACTGCTGTGCTGCTCTCGCGTCTCGCTCTCGCTCTCGCTCTCGTTCTCGTTCTCGGCTTCAATTTGGATTTCACGCGCTGCGCTTACGCGCGCCGCCCGCCCGCGCGCCCGCCACTCTTCTCGTCTCGGTTCGGTGTGGTTCGGTTTAGCGGTTTGGCCGTTCGGCTTTTCGCTTTTCGCTTTTCGCGCTTTAAGCTTTTGCTTTCAATGAACGATGACGCGATGACGCGATGACGATGACGAAGACATCGACTAGGCGAACAACAACTCGACGAGCCAAGGGTACCTACCCCGTACGGTATCGGTACCAGTAGCGTAACTTGACATTCCCTCTGGGGGGGGACAGAAGTCGAAGGGTGAAAATTTTTTTCTTAGGTATATACTAAATGGGCATAAAGATCTGGGATAATGGGGGGGGGGAGGTTGACAGAACCTTGGTATCATACTTTTCGAACGGCGTTTCCAATTCAAATAGTGATTATTTTATGCCCGAGCGAAGCGAGGGCAGAGTTTTGAAAAAATTGATTTTTAATACCCGAAAAATTCATTTTTGAGGGTTTTGAGGGAGGTATTTACGCCACAGGCTTACATATTGAACTTTTGAACTAGCTAAAATTAACAATAATGTAGTTTACTTACGCCCGAGCGAAGCGAGGGCGAAGCTTTGAAAAAATTTGATTTTTGATGTCCAAAAAATTCATTTTTGAAGGGTGTCTGGGGGGGGGTTTTGTACCCAAAACCCCCCCCGTATTTACGCCACTGATCGGTACCATCAACACACTCGGATATTGTTCACCGAAGAATACAATATTTAGGTACCTACATACATACATACATACGTACGTTACGTACTTTTGTGTGGAGCAAGTGATGCGTCTCTATGTGTATACTCATCCACCTTGCTGCGATAGATACCTAACCTACGTAGGTACTTACAATCGTACCTACGTGAGTATCTACCATGTATATACGCGTAATGTGCATAATCGAGCATATCGACGAATCGAATTTTACGAGACGCGAACTGGGATGCGGCGCTGGCGCCGGCTCCGGCTCCGGCTCCGGCGCCACGCTGCTGATTATGCACGCGCTTCGCAAAACAGCGACGAATAGGTAAGCTCCTTACCTAGGTACATATTATATGGAATGGATTTAATGGTCATTCCATAATATCAATTCGTACGCAAAGTGGTAAGGTGGGTCGGCGATCTTTCTGACTTTTTTTTTTTTTTTTTATTTTTTTTTATGTGAGTAGACCTCGATGAGAGATGAGAAATGCAGCGAACCGCAGCTCCCCAAGTCTTTTTGGAGGGCAGCCACGAGCGTTCAAAGTTTTGCGGTAAAGTTGGATAATGGATATGGTAAATTTTTAGCGTGGATAACTTGAAAACTATGATAGGTAGAAAGTTGAAACTTTTCCCATTGTGTAGGGCCTTTGATGAGCTTTTTGACGATTTTCGAAAATCAGTGTTGCCACTTTTTTTATTGCCAAAAATCAGCTGTGAAAGTTTAAAAATGACATCTCCCTATCAGGGACACCTTCAAAAAATGTGAAAAAATTCTCCAAAGTACAACTTTACATACTGATTAACATAGGCACCTATTGAAAAATCGAGCCGACGTTTTTTCGTATTCTCGATTTAAAAAATTCCAAAGATACGAAGAAATAAGACCTTTTCTTTTCAAAGGTCGAAATTGCGTAAAATTGACATAGATATGTATAGGTATTTTCATCAATTTTACACCTTAGGTAAGTATTATTTGAAGAAAAAGTCGGTTAAAGCATTCAAACTCCACCCAACACCCGTTAATATGCGCAAAAATGCAAAAATATCGAGTATTAGGCTTCAAAAATTGAAAAGAAAAACACTTGACATCAAAATTTATTTTACGGTACCTATACGAATACGATAGGTATACGATATACCTACGATACGATATATGGTACATAAGTATACATATAAGTATCGCATATAAGTATACTTAAAGGATAGGAAACGCGAAACGGGTACCTCTACCTACACTTATTCGTATACCATACCACCTGTCTACATATAATCATTTCCATATGCGTTCACTTTTTTGTCGTCGCCGCCGCCGCCGCCGCCGCCGCACCGCATTGTGAGAAATCTTGTTCCGTTTGCGGAATAGCACGCTTTTCGCAAACTTGCTTCCAAAACAAAGCTGAAAGTTTTGGCGTCCTTATTCTATTCGCACTGTCGTAATCTACGCTCACGATTCCGTATTTATGGCTAAAAATAAGAAACAAAAAACAAAAACAAAAAAAAACATCCGTATGTAGTTAGGTAATGAAATAGGTACCTAGCAAGTATGTAGGTAAAGAGCGTAAGTAAGGACGAGCAGGTGAAAAGCAAACAATTTTCGTTTCCTACAACTAGCTAGTAGCTACCTAGACCGCTAGCTAAACCTACGTTCGTAAGTACTTGCAGCACCTAAGTAAAGTATTCAGTCAAGTGTCAAGTAGGTACCTCGTACCTATGTAACGTACCTCACGCTCACGTCATGTCACTACGTCAGATTACCTAAGGTACCTTCGTAATCGTAACGTAGTAAGCGCTATAGCGTAAGTACGAGTAAGAATACCTACCACCATAAGAAAGCATACCATAGGGCTATTATATTTATGGTATAAGTATACTGCATCTGTACCCTGTACCTACGCGAGTCTGGAACTGGATGCTGGTGCGTAGGTAAGTATAGGTCATTTACCTACATAATATTATAATAAGTATTATGCTGCTACGTACAAGGCAGAAAAAATGATGTTCGACAATTTTGAGTCATTTAACTCGCTTCGCTCGTGGCTCGTGCAATAAACCTCAAAATTCGTCGAAAATCATTCGTCTTCTGATAAGTATTTTTCGTTTTAGAGGGAGAAAAACGCGAATGTATAAACACTCGAGCGATTCGCGAGAGGGAGTAAAATAGCCACTTATAACGAAAACATACTTATTATAGGTAGGTACCTATTATGTCGAAAATCACCCTTGGACGTTGAAAATTGTTTTTAAAAAATTAAGTAAGTATGTCGAAATTGAGGTTGCCCATTGATTCTACCTCTACGTGCGTCTACCCTTTCAGAAAGTTCCAAAATTAGCGCCTACGCCTGCGCCTGCGCCTGCGCCTGCCAACTCGAAAGTTGCGAAACCAATTTTCGGTGTCGAACGAAAGTCTGCATAGGTAGGTAGGTAGGTAGGTAGGTAGGTACTAGGTACCTATAACGTACGGGATACGGGGTACGGGGTACGGGTTTCGATATGGTTGGTACTTTGGTAGGTGCTCGACTGCTCGATACTCGACAGATGCAACGCTAGGTACGTACAGGGTGGTTCTCCTACCTGTAACCGTTCAACCATTCAAACGCGTCCAGCAACGTCCACACATGGTAACCGATAACGTTCACATCGTGTTCTTTAATCGCTTCCAACAGATTTTTCAAATACATCTGCAAACGTAGGTAAGCAAAGTAGGTACATTATAAGTACAAGGTACCTTACCTACGTACCACATGTACCTACATCTACATATGTATATCTACCAAGTGCAAGTACCAATTATACCGATTATATGTAGGTAAGGTACCTCTACCTATGTAGCTACCGAATTAGGAATGTCGATTGCCGAAATGCCGATACCGCGGCCACGGAGTCACGGTATAGCCTACTCGCCTCCGCCTACCTACCGCGTCGCGAGGTTCGGTCTAGGCACGTAGGTAGATAGGTAAGGTACCATAACCAATTAACCATTAACCACAGAGCATTGTCTGCTGCATATTTACCTACCTACGACTAGGTGACTAGGTAGTAGGTACTTGGGCTTAGTCACTACTTACTTTGTAAAAATCGATTCTCTCGACGTCTCGAATTTGGCCCTGGTCGCAATAACCATTTTCGTAAACGTACACCGGCGGATTATTGAATTCACGTTTTATCCACAACAGCATCGCTTTGATTCCGGACGGAACCACCTATCGTCACCGGTAGATAAGCAACGGTGGTAGGTAGGTAGGTAGGTAGGTAGGTAGGTAGTTAAAATAGATAGGTAGGTATTGCGCGCTTACTCTCGACCAATGCGCGTTCGATGACGGCCACTCTTTTCTAAATTGCAAAAAAACTCTGGCGTCGCGCATACGAAACGTGCTCGATTGACCGTCGACAAGCGGAGATACGACCGCGCTGGTGTAGTGGTTGAATGCGAAAAAATCGCAGCTACCTGCTGGTAGAAAAAGCTAAAACCTAATATAGGTCGTGGTCGTACCTATCTTATGTACCAACACCAACGCAACGCAGGTATACGCGGTAGTTGGCAACTTTTAGCACGACGCGACGATGCGATGGACAACTTGGCGCTGGCTGGCTGACTGACTGACTGATTTTGACTTTTGACAGCGGCCACGGCCAGCTGTCGGCCTGATCAGCACCCATTGTACGTACTACGTAGGTACCGCTATTACTATTACCCATTACTCATACGTTACGTTACGTTCGCATGTTAGTCGCCTATTTTGCCTATATTATAGGTAAGTAGCAAGTACAGTACAGTACCTATCTACATAAATACATAAATAAATATGCATACGAGCACGTGATCGACCATTTTAAAATAGCCGAAGCGCAGCCCTATCGTCTATGTAGGTAGGTAGGTAGGTAGGTAGGTAGGTAATGTAATATACATTTTTTACACATCTACATACAAATCATACGTAGGTATATTGTATGTAGGTAGCAGAGCAGGTACCCGTACAGGGTGGTGTTACTGGTGTTCAGTTAATATGTATAGGTAAGTAGAAATACGTATAGCGAATAGCGATACGGCCCTTGCCTTTAATTTGTTCGATCTCTGGCGGCGAAAATCTAGGCAACTTGGACCTACTTCTGCCTTCGCGTTGGGAATTACGATCGATCAATTGCCTCATGATTGGCGGGTAGTCGCCGTGCTGACTGAAAATCGGATGAGCGAACCAACCCATCTGCGAATCAAAACAGGCACCCCTGGTTGAAGTTGGAAAGCGCGAGCTTTACCTACGCCCACGCCCACGCCATACACGCACACTACATACCTACATATAGGTACATATGTAGTGTGCGTGTGTGTATGTGTATGTGTATGTGTATGTGGGATTTCGGGTACCTATACCTACCTATACCTGACTACCTGAGTATACGAGTACGAGCCGTACGCGTCGCGACTTGTATAGGTATAGATACTTATTGATATTACCTAGTTACACGTACCCGGGGAAAATTTTTTATTTCGGATCATATAATATGTATGCTCATATATGGTCAGACTGGAAAAGCGGCCATACTGGATCAAGTCCAATCATATTATAAGGGATTTTCAATATAGGTATGCCCAAATATGGGTGAATATAATGAACGCATGTATGTTCATATATTGAAAATCCCTTATATGATTGGACTTGATCCAGTATGGCCGCTTTTCCAGTCTGACCATATATGAGCATACATAGTATATGATTCAAAATAGAAATTTTTCCCCGGATAGGTATAATAGGTATGCCCGTACGGTAGGTCTTCAGCTATAGGAGAGAAGTTGGACTCACGGTGAACTGGCGAGCGACCTGCGCAGCTTGCCTGTCAGTTTCCAGCTCGGAATTGGGTTCGAAATTCATTCCGGATAATATTATCGATAGTTTACCTGTAATACCAATACCAGCCAAATAATTAGTAGGTATAGGTATAGGTATAGGTATAGGTATAGGTATAGGTAGACGTAGGCGAGCCACGACGCGGGACGGCGCGGCGCGGCGCGGCGCGGCGTTACCCACACGTAGCTATGTAGGTACTCGTACTTGGACAATATATATCGCATAACTAGGTACCTACTACCTACATATGTAGGTCTAGGTACTGCTATTTCTTTAGACGCTTTTTTACCTTGTTGTCGGGCGTAGAAGCACTCGCGGTACATTCGATAAACGGCCGCGTGAGCTTTCAATAAATTGTGACCGACGATGTAATCCGCGTCGAAACAATCGAGTGATAAATAAGGAGCGTATCTGCAATCGGCGTATCCGTGAACTATTTCCAATGGCTCGTTGAACGTTGTCCACCATTTTACCTACATCAACACCGCGTAAGTAAGTAGGTAGGTAGGTAGGTAGGTAGGTACATACAGATGGGCGTAAAATAAGTCCTAGCCGGTGCCGGCGCGGCGTAGGTAGTTAGCTAAGGTATCGCTTATAAAACCTATAGGTACCTAGGTATATTGTAATGTAATGTACCATTTCAGATCGATAGGTAAGAAGAATCGCATGGCGCAGCAGTGGTGCTTAGGTAGGCAAAATACTAGGTAACCATCTACATTTTTTTCCGATACAGCCTCAGTGCACGTTTTACAAATCTTACACGGATCGTGAAAAAAAAACAGGTATTTTTTGTTCGTTGGTAAAAAAAATAAAAATCAATCGGCGCTGTAGGTACGTCGGTACATTTTACAGTTTACAATTTTTTTTTTTTTTTTTTTTTTGACGATTCTCGTAAACATTTTTAAGGTTAACTCTAGCTGTTGCAGACGAGACGACTACTCTAACTCTAACATCCCGAATGAGCTGCCAGCGATTTTGGTAGGTGAGCTTTTTTTGTTCATATCGGATATCGGTGTACCTAGTACCTACTAGCTAGTTGATGCCGATACTCGCCGTGCAAATATGCACCTCCAGGCTCCAATGCTCGCGAGACGGCGGCGCCGGCGCGGCGCGGCATACGGTATACGTTTACCTATCTACCTGACCTGTACCTATAGGCTATAGGTACCTCGCTCCCTACTCACCTGGTTTCCGTACGATTGAAACATCAATTTAGCGTAATCTACGAAATAATCAATCAGCAGAGGATTACACCAGCCTCCGATTTCTTGCAATTTAGCGGGCAAATCGAAATGATACAACGTCACCTGAAACAGAACAAGCGTGACGTTTATTTGCGGAGTGACGACAACAGCAGCAACAAAGACAGTAATCCAAATATGTACGTAGGTACTATGTACCTATTAGTACCTATCTTCTGTTGCTAGGTAACTTTATATGTAGGTAGGTACATAGGTAATTAGGTATGTATGTACCACTGGATGGGTCAAATCCGTTACCACTTTAGGCGCTAGTTGAGAAACCGTGGACAAAACGCTCGCTTTTTTTTTTCCTCGTAAGGGCGCGGCTCCATCAAACCGGCGAGTGACGGCGCGGCGAGCTGCGGTACGACGCGATTTTTTTAAAATGAGTGTATTCTGAGAAAAGGGACCTAGGTGTTCTGAAAAAAAGTTATACCTGGGTACTTTTTCTCATGTACGTACATGAGAAAGGGTCTCTGTTCTTTTTTTTCAGAACACCTAGGTCCCTTTTCTCAGAATACACTCATTTTAAAAAAATCGCGTCGTACCGCAGCTCGCCGCGCCGTCACTCGCCGGTTTGATGGAGCCGCGCCCTAAGGTTGCACGTCCTGCGGTATCGAGGATCCTAGTACTTCTTGCCTATTCCGGCGATTCAATCATTATTCAACATGTAGGCGTCGGTCGTCGGGCAAGTTGAGCAGCAGCGATATGGTACGATGGTAGGTAACAGCGAGCGAGGTCACTTAGATGCGAGAATGGAAGTGTCGACCTTTAACCTTTTTTGGGGGGAGGGATGGGGGGGGGGACTCCGCCGTAAAAAAGGGACCTTGTGTAAAGAAAAAATCGATGTCTTCATTTTCATGTGTTTGGTCCAGATTTGGTGACATATTCTCAACGGGAATTAGACTCGGCATGGCTGGCGCGTGCATAGTTGCATTGCATATCTTTCTACATGTAAGTATATAGGTAGTACCAATAACTAGGTACTAGGTAGTAGGTACCTACCGTATTTTTGCTTAGGTCGGCCATCGGGTCGAATCAAAAACTTACCATCGGTGTAATACCATTGCGGACGAGTTCGTCGATTAAACTTGCATAGTGTTGGATGCCTTTCTGATTAATATTGCCGATTGTTCCGTCCGGCAGAATGCGGCTCCAACTGATGGAGAATTTATACGCGTCGAACTATACCACCGCATCGCACCGTAAGTAAAACAAAACAAAACAAAAAATAACCCACAACATTATTTTAATTAATAAAGAAAAGAATAAAAAACGACGATAGATACCGATGTATAGGTAGGTAGGTAGTAATAATTTGTATCGTTTTAAATTGAACTGAAAATCTCCTGTTTCTGCTTCCGCTCGAACAAAAAAAGAAAAAAGAAAAAAAGAAATCGTTATAGAATAGGTAGGTAATTAGGTATAGACATGAAAGACGCGCCCGAATGCCGAACGGAGATGTTATTTACGCGGCTAGGCGGTACCAACCTACCTACCTACCTACCTACCTACCTACCTAGGTACCTGCTTTAGTCGCGTACCTACATATGTAGGTATGTATAGGCTGTAACACGCGTATAGAATGTAAGTAGGTAAGTACCTACCAGCAAATATGTACTCGTACATATACCTACACATACCATGCCAATGCGTAATCATCTATGTACATATGTAGATAGCTATAGGTATTAGGTACCTATATTATGTGTATTGCGCCAATGTATTATGTAATGCAGGTACATATATGTAACAGATACATAGGATAGGTACAGGTAGGTATTGCCTTTTTTCTTTATTTTTCCATCTATGTCTATATAGGTATGTACTCCGTACTCGTAGCAGTAGTGATGTAAAGTAAATAGCAGTATAGCGGCTCTAGACGTGTAGACACCTACTTTTAACTCTTTGATTAGTCGCACATCTTCTTTGAACAAATGATAAGAATCCGCGGCGATGCCGATTTCACTTCCATCTCTCACGAGTTGTGCGCGTTCGCTTAACAATCTGTCCCATATGCTCTGCCCTTTGCCTATGAAATACAAACGGCACGACATATTACATATTTAGGTAGGTACGTACCTCGGTACCTGCATACACGCGCAAAATGCATAGGTACCTAATTAGGATTCCATTCCCATTCCCATTCCCATTCTCGACTATACGTACCTAGACCTACGTATATACTTATTTTGAAATCGGTATACGATACATGTAAGTGTAAGTACCTACATATGTAGAAGTAGATCTCGATGTATGTACCTACTACCTACCAGGTAAGTGCCTATAGATAGATATCTAAATACCTAGATACCTACCAGTAGCGATGCCAAATAATTTGAGTAGGTGCTTACGAAATGAAAAACCACCCGTAGATCTCCGGCACTACGACTACTAAACTAGGTAGGCTACTAATATTGGAATATTTTGTATTTTGTTTGCTATAATAAACGTTTTTAGGGGGGGGGGGAGAGGAGAGAGGCAGGAAGGCAGGCAGGTAGGTAGGTAGGTAGGCAGGTAGTAGATACCACATTATAGTATATCCAAGTACCACACGTAGCTATAAAAAGATAGGCGTACTGGCATCTGGTTTCGGCTAGGTGTAGACGAGTTGATGCGGAGTGATTCGCAATTCAAAATTCGATTCGATTCAAATGAGGTAGCAGCTAAAACTAGGTAGTGCGTAGGTAGCGGTACGACTACCTCTAGGCTCTACCATATGTACGTACCGTCTTCATCGTGAGCGCCTTCAGTTTGAAATGCAGACGTCGTTACGCCGAGCAGAAATCCGTCCGGAAATACGCTCATTTCGACCAAGTACGAGTAAGCAGCTCAGCTACCGGGTAACACTCGCGAGTGAATTTTCTATTACAAATACGAAAAACAACGTAATATCCGCTACAACAGCGACAGCAAAAGTGAAAAACCAAAGAGGTTCGGCAACAACGCCACGCTTCACCACTTCGTACACTACCACTACACCCATTCCCATTTATTATGGTAGACGTACCGTACCTGAAACTACGTATACGTAGTACTCGTGTAATTTCAGGCAATTTTACTCGACTTTCGTCCAATTAGATATCACCAGACCAACTCCCCAGATACCTATTTTTTGTTCAGCTTTCTTTGTTCCTTCCAGCACTACCTACTACCTAAGTACCTACTACCTACCGAGTTCCGTAGATAAGCTTTTCTTCTTTATTAGGTACTTACTTTTTTCTTTTATCGCTATCACTACTTGCTCGCTCGTTTGTTCACGCGTTCGCATCGTATCACTTCGCTGTCGACTAGACCACACAATAAAACGATAAGCAAAATTCAAAAAAAAAAAAAATGAAAAAAATTATATTTAATAAAGCTAAAATAGGTAGGTATCATTAAAGTAAAACAAAAGGTGTTCGCTTATGACAGACATCAACTATTATTTAAATATTTGCCGCCAGCACTTTTGATGTTAGCGTAATTATACATACAGATATGAATTAATAAGAAAAGAGGAAGGTGGCGGCGGGGCCCGAGGGGGGGGGGGGATAAATACGATAATTAGGTATGTATATAGATAAAATGTGCAAACGATTCGTCTTTTGATTAAATACTCGTACGACAAGAATAGAGAAGAAAACGTCTCTCATTAATAACCAGTTCTACTTGGAAACGAATATTTAAAAAATAATAATAATAATAATAACGAAACGAAACGAAACGAAAAAAAAAAACACGAAACAGAAAACGAAAACGAAAAAAAAAAAGGAAAATGAAAAGAGGAAACGTTTTACGTTCGTCTCGTAATCGTAATCGTAACCGTAATTGTAATTATGGCTAAAAAATGAAAAAATACTCGCTGGTGCATAAAATTCGTAAACTATTTGGCAAACTGATGACGAATAACCCAACCGCCAGTGAACTGTCGCGCAAAATGACCCATACGACGCGAACGACCTGTAAAATACAACGTGAAAATTAATTAATAAATAAATAAATGAATAAATAGATACGTAGGTAAGCGAGCCGGAAAGCAAACGACAGAATACAAAATACAGGATACAAAAATACAGTTTACAGAATAGAGACCGGAGACTAGCGAGAGCGGCGCGCAGCTCGTATCTCCTCTCGTACGTTACGTATATGTATGTACAAGTCTACCGGTACATCTACATCTACATCTACAATCGTATTCGAGGAGCGAGCAGCGAGCGCAAGTACCAATTCGCGCACTAATACTAATCGTAACAAGAACTATGTGTAGGTATAGGTACTATCGTAAATCGCATGTACTCGGATGATATTGCGCTACGTTGAGATGTAATTTTTCAGCAGTAGAGCGTGATTGCGTCAAGCTCAATCTGTACACAAGTTGAGTTTTAGCGGTACTCGCAGATACCTTTCAGCACTGTACGTGTACAGTGTAAGGTCAATCCGGCTAATTGTAAACACTGGCCAATTGTAAACACCTCAAATATAGAGCCATCAGTTTACGTTGAAAAATAAAAAATGAGTGAAATAATATCTAGTAGGGCCCATTAGTACGTTGGATATGGTTCTGAGATTTTTTATTCAATTACAGGCACGTAGGGATCATTTATAGAATATACCATCAAAACCACAACTTTTTAATTCACACGTTATTTCTTTTAATGTGTTTTCCAAAGCACAGAATTGATTTTTTGTAGTAAGTATACCGGTAAATAATCGGAAAACATCACTAATTTCAGATAATTTTTGTTTCACAACTTGAAATGGAATCATTACTTTTTCATTGAGTGTTTCCTATAACCCCTAAATAACTTTCAATTCAGGGTAATTGTAAACATCACAATTCTTGAGAAATATCAACTGTAGAATAAAATTTTTTGACTCAATGTTATTTTTATCTATTAATTAACAAGTTTCAATCATATTTTATCCGTTTTGGAATGTTTTTGGTTAAAAATTTGAAAATTTTCTGTTTTAAGAAAATTAGAAGAACTGATAACAATAGTGGAAAAAATTTTCAAAAAACGGCGACACTCGGGTACAAATACAATAATTTTTCAATTTTGTGTCGTATTCTTCAATATTTTAATATTTTTTTTCAATTCGGAAACAAAAAACTTGCCTGTTCACAATTACCCAGATTTTCCAGGGTAATTGTGAACAAAGAGGAGGTAATGGTAAACACTCAATAAGAAGGACGCAATTCAAGATGATCCAAATCTTTTACTCACATTTTGAAGCTGATAAAATTTCCTTTCTAACAGTGTAAAAACTTTTGAGAAAAACTCATATCTAAGATTTGTAGGGCGTATTGAAAATTTGTTTTTTGTAAAAAGTAGAGAAGCGTTCACAATTAGCCGGTTTGACCTTACAGTAGCTGTAGAGAAAACTCGACTCGATCTTCTCGTTCGAGACTGATCAAGTCTAGTCTAGACTAGTTTTGTTTTGTTTTATTTCATGTTCTGTTTTTTTTTTTTCAATTAGGTAATAATGATCAGGCGATCAGGTCGAGTCAAAATGTATCGCTATACCTAATATTTATTTACTTAATTACAGTGAATAAAGTGTATCAATACCACACTGTTTTCCGTGGGACAAATAAATGTTTACCGTTCAGTTTTTTATCTTGAAAAAATAACGCAGTATTATCACAAATACCTACTACACTATTTCTACATTAATGATGCGTTTTCTTCTTTATTCTCGTTAATGGAGGACTTGAAAAAAAAAAAAAAAAACATTCTTCATTTGAATGTAAGTAATTAAAATTATACAATTAGAAACCGAATACAAAACTTTATTTTTCGAAAACAGAATATGTAAACAAATTTAAAATTTGAGAGAAGACCCGACAGAAACAAAAAACGAATGCAAAAATGTTTACGAAAATTAAACTGATGATTTCTTATTAAAATCGCGAAAAAAAAAAAAATACAAATTAAATTGAACTTGAGATTCTTTCTTGTGGGTAACGTAAGTAAATCAACTAGGTAGTTGATTTTGAAGATCGAGTCCAATGCATAAGATGAATAAAAATTGATCAATTGTGACTGATTTTGTTCAAATTTAAAAAGTCTTTAAAATCAATTTTTGATCTTGAACGAAAATTGTACTTTGAATCAGAAACATTGTGGTATTGATACACAACTATTCATAATAATCAAGTAAAGCATATTAGGTAAGTACTCAATTCGTGTAATAAGTAGAAGTACCTACTTACGCAAACACCAACTCGTGAGGATTTTGCAGCAGCAGCACTCCCTCGCCTGCGGCTCGAGCTGCAAAATCCACAGTTCACACACGTAGGTATTCGCGCTCGCGCACTTGTCCCTTTGGTTAAGTACCTAATATACTAATAAATAGACATACCTACGAGTACGCGTGGCGGAAATTTTACTGTGTAATACGTTTACTAGCGTGTATTCACATTATGTGTAAATTCGCTCAATTTCGAATTTAAAGTTTGCTGGTAGAATGATCAAAATCTTTCAGGAACGAAAAAAACTGATCGGCTAACTTTGTTTACGCGCCATTTCAATTTACGTCATACCTATAGTCTATAATATGTAAGTGTACCTACTACCTAGTACCTACACTACACTATACCTATATTGCACATGTACATTATGTGACGCCGCCAAAGTGAATACACCCCTAAGTTTCGTTTGTCTACGTCGTACGTCTACATCAATAGAAAGGTACCTAAATGTAAATCTACTTTAGTACGCGTATTAGGTACATATTGCATATGGGTAATAAGTAAATACCCAACTGATCAGTGCTGATCACTTACTATCGAATATTCAGCAAAGTGGAAGAAGAAGAAGTAGAAAGCCGAAACTCGAAAAACATTCGAGTTCAACATGTATAGGTAAGTAAATGGGTACCTATTACCTAAATATTCAATAAACCGTATAGGTATTAGGTACATAGTACATATCTACACTTACATATGGTACCTCTAGATGTGCGAGCGTCTTCATAAACGTAGATCTAGGTCTATGTAAATGTACCTAGTGTCGTATGCAATGTGCTTGCGCAGGGCGCACAGCTTACCTATGACTTTTTTTTTCGGCATTTATTTGCGTGCATGTTTTTATTCGTGCAATGTCAAGGTTAGCTGGGTAAGGCTGAAGGCCCGCATGCTTGCATAGGTGAGTATTGGTAGAAGTAGGTAAGTACCTACTATTAAAAAAAAAAAAAGGTAAGTACCTATTTTTGTAAATCTCGAACCAGCGAATTTTATCAAAAATAATATACGTACCTACATGGAGCGTTTTTCGCTAGAAGCGACGAAGCGACCGCGAATTTACCGGACGGAAGAGCAACAGTCTACTTGTAGTGAAATTCGCTCCGCGCAAGTCGATGGTTATGTTATTCAAAGCCTCCAAACAAGCGTACATATACTTATACACTACAGTGCCCGGAGCTACGTATTTTCGCGTGCGTGATAAAATGCTTCGCCAGTGTATTGGAGCAGGTATAGGTAGGTCTAGGTGTAGGTATATGTATCTGGCGACTGTTGAGTATAGTGATAGTGACAGAGTAGGTATAAACATAAAGTAGCCGAAGCCGAAGCAACAAGTGCGAAAGCAATTGTAATGCCATGCAATTGGAAAATTTAAAATCCAAATACCCACGTAATAATTACATGCAGGTAGCAGATACGTATTACCTATGTATCGTATCGCGTAAATTAATGCGGTTCGCGTGCGCGAACAAAAACGCCTTTACCTTTACCACAAAAAAAAAAGAGCTAGCCGAGTGTTACACACGATAAAAACCTCGAAAAGAATCTTCGAGAGACTAAAATTACGAATACCTATTAACCGGACAGTTTTCAATTATTACCAATTTTTTTGTGGAATTCAGAGTTCGTGGTAACTCCAAGCACCGAAATGGATTTCGCAACTCGGAGAATGAATAAGAAAGAGAGAGAGAGTGAGAGGGAGGGAGGGAGAGAAAAACGAATTTTCAATTTTACTTATGTACAACGCGCGAATTTCTCCGAGATAGGTAAAAGGTACGAAGCAATGGTTGTGTGATATTGTGTAGTAGGTAGGTAAGTAAGTAAGTAGGTAGGTAGGTAAGGTACCTACATATTTCCACCAAGTGGTCTTCAGGTTCACGCAAATTTCTTCTCGTTTTTAAATTTTGTTTAAAAACCTCAGCCTCAGTATTGTTCGACCGTTATACATCTTGGCAGTTTTTGGGTGTTGTGTGAAAACAGCAGTTCCGCATGAAATTTGCATCGGAGTTGCTATATTCATTTAACATTTCAACTGCCAAGATATAACGGTCGAACAATAGCCGAATTCCGCTTTCCTTACACCACCGAGCATCGTGATCGTGAGCATCGTGTGCTCTGCACACCAGTTTCGGTTGCTCCGTGATGACTCCTGGCGCAGAATCCCCGTTGATCGATTCGCCAAAGATACCGAATTCGACGCGTCGACATTTACAATCGAAATTCACCTCGGCGATTTTTACGAGGAAAAACTATTAGGCAGGTATATTTCTTTGGTCAATGGGTATTTCGCGTATATAGATAGGTAGGTACTCTCTTAATTTGAAACAGTCAAAATCAACTGATCAAAATCGACAAAATCAAGTTACTGTAGGAAACAGTAAAAAAAATTACTGATTCAATCGGTTAATTTTTATTACTGAATCAGTAAAGATAAAATTTCACTGATTCAATAATGAAAATTCACTGATTTCAATCAGTCAACTAATTTTCACTGATTCAACAATCAAAATTCACTGTTTGAATGAGTAAGTAATTTTTTACTGCCAGGCAGTAATAGTGACGCTGCATGATTAACTGGGGAATCAGTGGAATTGGACTGATTATCAGAAACTTGATTTACTCTATTTCATCAGGCAATTTAGGTATTTTTGACTGATTCAAATTAGGAGAGTACCTACTACCTACTTATAAGAACACGATTCCGACTGCATTCGAATGTTTCAAAGTCAGTACGAGGCAATTTGGCAATTGGCAATTGGCAATTTCATGCACATTGCACATGCAGGTACCTATTGCTACGAAAAAAAAGTACGTAACAAGTTTTCTTTCATAAGGTACCTACTACCTACTACCTACCTACCTACCTATACCCACCATACAATATAAATAAAGCAATGTACCGCACCGACCACCGCGCTAATACGAAACGATTACAGTCATAGCCGAAACATGTGCATGAAAATAAAATATACGCGCATCTTTTACAATACCATACGTATTGCGTAATAACGAGCGAAGCTATACACCTAAAGGTGGCGCAATGGCCAAATGACATATACCGCCACCGCCACCGCCACCACTATTGCCCGTAGTCGCAACCGAATAATCAGCTTCTTTTACGTCGCGTCGTGTCGTGTCGACTTTTACTATTATCTACGAGCAGGTGGTAGCCTAGATACTGTAGAAGACGTTCGTACAATCGTACAAAAAAAAGGTCTAGTCGATTTCGCCTCGGTCAGAAAAAGTTTGCGGGGCTGCGAAATTTTTCTGACACAGTTTCAACTTTCCACTCGGTATGAGAAAGGTGGACGAAATGAAACAAACTTTTACAGTCGAATAGGTACCTACTACCTAGCTAGTAGCTACCTAGTGCTTTCCTGCTTTCTACCTACCATACTGCTACTCGTACATTACAGTGACAGTTGACAGATGGACGTGAAAAGAAAGAAGAACACGAGCGATAGCAGAAAGCGGGCGAAAATTTCCAAAGCAAAGAAATGATATCACAGCATCGGCATAAGCGGATAGCCGGCTACAGCGTACAGCGTAGGCGTACCCACTCGAAAGTGATTCGGAAAATTATTCAAATTTTATATACCCCAGTATTATTGGTTGGATGGACGAATTAAGACGACATTCCGATACGACTTTGGCGTACTGCAATCATAAAAAATACGCATTAAGTACAAGTACCTATGTACGAGTAGATGTACCTCTACCTAGCACCTACACATAGACCGAATAGGTACAGCACAGCGCATCTAGGTAGATGTACCTAACCTATTATCTAGACCTAAGATAACGATAGGTAAACAAGTAGGTACACATACTGTACGTACTACGTACGTATGTATGTATGTAGATGTACCTACCTAGCACCTACATACAAATACCTACAATATTACAAATTTCTCCATTCGTTCAACTAAATCTGCTACCTATGACGAAAGAAACGAACCGAAATTTCTCTATGCGATGCCGTAACTATTATCATTTTATCCTGATTTATCGCCATTTTCCATTTTTTTTTTTTTTTTTTTTTTTTTTTCAATTCGTCAAATAGTTGAGAGTTGAAACGGGAGTAGTTTGTAAATAACGGATACTACCGTATTTTAAAGAAAACGTGCGGTTAGGTCGTTAGTAAGTACATTACGTACTACTACGGGCATAGAGTAAGATACTGTGCTATTCTAAATGGGACGGTTGACCGCCCAAAAATCCAACTCCCAGAAAGAAAATTCTTAGATCGCGTTAGTTTCAAAATTCAACATAAAATCAGTCTATTTCGGATTACCGAACCAGTTCAATACATATGGATTCGTTTGACCGATATTTGCAATATTTTATATCGAATTTTTCCGACTTTTCCGGGCGAATATCTCGGAAACGAGTGTTCCAGACCGAAATCCGAGGCCGGATTCGTGTTCAGCGACCAAAAATCTACTTACAAACTCACTCCAAGCGCATTTGGCGAATGAAAATTTTCCGTGCTACTGCGTCATCAAAATTTTCCGACTTTTCCGGACGCATATCTCGAAAACCCGACTTGGATTCGTGTTCAGTGATCCGAAATATAACTATGGACTACGTAAATCCGAGCGCATTTGATGAATAGAAATTTTCAAGGTCGCGTTTTTGATATTTTCACTCGGAAAATTTGGGAAATTTTGATGAGACAGCGACACGGAAAATTTTCTACGTCCGTAACGCTTGGAAAGGGTGTGTATGCAGACTCGGATCTGGCGAAATTTTTTCGTTTGATGACGGTGCTTTCAAGATATTCGCCCGGAAAAGTCGGAAGATTTTCAGGAGGCAGTGACACGGAAAATTTTTATTCTCCAAAAGCATCTGGTCTATAGGTAGATTTTGGCTCGCTGATTCGTTTGACCAATATTTGCAAATAAAAATCGAGTTTTTCCAACATCTCCCGGCGAATATCTCTGAAACGAAAATTTCGAACCGAAAACCGACGGGACGCCGCGCCGGATTCGTGTTCACAGCGACCCAATATCTACCTGTAAACGCAATCCAACTGCGTTTGGTTAGTAAAAATTTTCCAGTGTTTTTTTCTTTTCTTTTCTTTTCTTTTTTTTTAATGCAAGAAAATGAGTGATTTTTGGGACAGGAAAATTTTTATTCATAAAACGCCATTTGATTGAGTTTACAGGTCGATATTGGATTTTGGGCGCTATTTAACATTAGAATAGCACTCAATAGAATCTTACTCTGTGCTACGGGTACATATGTACACAATACACAATACACAATACACATTACACAAAATAAAATACAAAACACAAAACACAACTGGAACTCGAATTCGAATCGGTATTCGAGGGCAAATACAGGTAGTGTAGATGGATAGATGGGCAGATCGAGTAAGTAATTACGTGAGTGAGTAAGTGTATTGCGTCTCAAGTACATACTTGGTACTTTTATGTAGGTACCTATAGGTACTAGGTAAGTACTAAGTACCTAATCGTGTTATCATTGTAAAATGAAAAGAGGTTAATTTCAAAATCAAACAACAACAAAAATCATCGAAAAACAAGCGCAAATTGCCGTTTATGGGGCGGAAATTCGAAACAGGTAAGGTACCGTATGTATAGGTAACCGTGTAAACTAGGTAGTCTATACCTCTATACATACCGACATACGTACGTCGATGAAATTTCGATCAGAAAAGACCAAGAAACCAACGAATGAAGCCATCTACTTAGTACGGTACCAACGCAACGCAACGCAACGCAACGCAACGTAATTATTAAAATTAGACTACCTATCACATAATGTACGTAGATCTAGATACTAGATACATACGAGTATAAGTACAATAAATACCCTACACGTATTAAGCATATGTAGGTATTGAATTCGGTTCGTAGAGAACAAAAATGATGTTTAAATCTATAGGTAGGTACCTATAAGTAAAATACAACGGATAAGTAGAAATTGAAAAAACAAAAACAACAACAACAACAACAACAACAACAAACAAAAATTAGCGAATAAGTAAGTAAAAAGTACCTAGTACCTAAGTACGTGTATAGGTAATTTTTTTATTTACGACTCTACAAAATATTAAATATGTATTGGTAATCGACGAATAGGCAGCAGTCGTTATGTTAAAGTACATTACACTTATCGAACGTACTGTAGCAACAGTTAGGATACTCAAAAGTCAAATCAAAAATTCAACCATAATAATTCAACTCGTATAAAGTATTACGGAAACTTTCGACGAAAGGCTACTACGCGTATACATACTTATCGTTATCGTTTTATTCAACGAATTATCAAACATCAAACTACCAAGTAATTAGATACTTAGTATGTACTATGTACATGTACCTACCTATAGATACATAGGCGATCAGGAAATGAGCAACTTTCTCTTAATACCAATACCAAGCGAAGCGATCACGAGTTTCAGTTGGGAAGAAACCCGATCGAAAAAATGGTTTCAAGATCCCTCCTTCCCTCCTGCACGTTTTTTTTCTTTTCTTTCAGTCGATTATGCCAGTACATAGAGGTATGTACTATGTACATCTAGAGGTCTGCGCCGCCGAAAAAATTCGCCACCGCCGCCAATGTTTTTAATTTTTGGCCGCCGCCGCCACCATAAAACGCCGATTTGCATCTCGGCGACGCCTCGGTAAAAGGGTAATTTCCCCCTCAAAAAAGGCAAAAAAAACTCGGAAAATATTTTTAAAAACTGCTGTTTTTCATTTCTCATTTTTTGCGATGTAATTTCGGAAATGCTACTTCCGAACCGAAACCAAAAATCTGTCTATAAAGTAAATCCAAGCGTTTTCGGAGCTGGAAAAGTTTCCGTTTCACTGTCTATGTCTCCGGAAAATTTTTCGGCTTTTCCGGACAAATATCTCAAAAACGCCACTTCAACACGCAAATCCGATGTCGGATTCGTGTTCAGCGAGCAAAAATATATGTACCTATAAACTCAATCCAAGCGCATTGAATGAATAAAAATTTTCACGGTTGAGTTTTTGACGTTTTCGCTCCGAAAAGTCGGAAAATTCTCTGGAAACAGTAACACGGAAAATTTTCCAGCTCCAAAAACGCTTCGATTTATTTTACAAGGTAGATTATTGGTCGCATGAACACGAATCCGACATCGGATTTGCGTTTGGAAGTGGCGTTTTCGAGATATTTGTCCGGAAAAGCCGGAAAATTTTCCGGAGACAGAGAAACGAAAAATTTTCCAGCTCCGAAAACGCTTGGATTCACTTTATAGGTAGATTTTTGGTCGCTGAACACGAATCCGACATCGGCGTGATAATCGCCCAAAAAAGCCGGAAAAATTCGATATAAAATTGCAAATTTTGGTCAAACGAATGGCCGAATCGAATATCCGACTCCAGATTCGTGTTCAGCGACCAAAAGTCTACCTATAAAGTGAATCCGAGCGTTTTTGGAGCTGAAAAATTTTCCGTGTCACTGTCTTCAGAGAATTTTCCGACTTTTCCGAGCGAAAACGTCAAAAACTCAACCGTGAAAATTTTTATTCATTCAATGCGCTTGGATTGAGTATATAGGTAGTTTTTCGCTCGCTGAACACGAATTCGATTTCGGATTTGCGTTTGGAAATGGCGTTTTTGAGATATTTGTCCGGAAAAGCCGAAAAATTTTCTGGAGGCAGTGAAACGGAAAATTCTCCAGCTCCGAAAACGCTAGGATTCACTTTATAGGTACCTAGATGTTTGGTCGCTGAACACGAATTCGACATCGGATTTGCGTTTGGAAATGGCGTTTTCGAGAGATTTGTCCGGAAAGGCCGGAAAATTTTCCAGCTCTAAAAACGCTTGGATTCACTGTATAGGTAGATTTTTGGTCGCTGAACACGAATCCGACAACGGATTTCAGTTTGGAAGTAGCATTTGCGAGAAAAAAATTTTCGCCCTCGCTTCGCTGGGGCATCATTTTAATTTTACTTTTTAAAATTACACCACTTTACGATTTTTTAAAGCCTATTTTAAAGGGGAAAACAATGACACCGACGCCGCCGACGCCGCCGCCGCCGATTTTGTCGCAGCACAGACCTCTATGTACATCTACATATAAGTAGTTGGAAAGGTATGCTAGCGAAGTAGCGATGCGTCCCGTTTTAACTCGCACCCAATTCCGTATTCGACGTCCGACGTCCCGTCAAGTCAATACTATACTTATTATGTATGTAATGTAGGTACTTACTACATATGTATGTACATGTAGCTAGAGGACGGGAAATGAAACTGAGAAATCGGCAATTTCAAAAATTGAAAATAGTTTCCCGATCCCATTCATTGATACCCATTACCTACAGACTGGTTGCGGTTACGACGCGACGGCAAGATGCTTCTTGACGGTAATCATCGATTCGATAGACGATATACGTAGGTACCTACTACCTAGCTACCTACTACCTAAGTAGGTAGCTGAACGGCGTACCTATACGAAAAGTATAGGTATCCTAGAAAAGGATTAGCTACGACGATAACTTTCGACAAAAATCGATACAGTTTTTTCATCGTTTTTCGTCGAATCTCGATTTGTATCGATTTTGTAATACATGAAAAAAAAATCGGTAGAAATCGCACTGAGACGCGGGCTTTTTACGACATCAATTCGTCTCGATTCTTCACGACCTCGATACAAATCGAGTTGAAATCGAAATGTCGATTTTCGTCGTAGTGGTTTCTATATGATGATGATGATGATGATGATGATGATGATGCATCAACATCCAACATATCTACGTACATTTATGTACACCTATGACTTACAATTTGTTTAAATAGGTAGGGTAAATTTTGGTTTAGCGCGTTGCGAGCAGAAAAGAAATAGGTACCTAGACCTACTACCTAGTACCTTCACGAATTTAAAAAAAAAAAGTCTAGTGAAAAATGGAGAGCGACGACGGACGCGACGCGGGTAGATATGGACAATGCAATGGCGGCTGAATGCCTACGGATCGGATAGATAGGTAGTTAGGTACATAATACGTATTATCGTATTATGTACATTACATATTACTTATCATGTTCGTGTGTATGCGTAGGTATAGGTAATGTACATAGAAAAGATAGGGATAAGTACATAATTATATTATGCAGTAGGTAATGCGAATGCGATTAGTCCATTATTTATAACGGCGAAGCATTAATGAGAGACAACCGCAGTTTGAAATCGCAATAAGATTTTATTTTACTTTACTTTACCTACGTAATGATCGGTATGGTATGGTATGGTACGGTACGGTACGGTAATTGGTAACGAACACACACGCAAGGCGATAGGATCTAGTTAAATTTTTTTCCAAAAATTTTTTTAACCGGTGGAACCATTTTGAAAAATCTGAATCTACTCCGTAACGGTACGTCTTTCCTTACTGCCGGTTCCCATACAATCATACACGAAAATGCTTTTTAAACATCACTTAATTTATATAGGTATTTAAAAAAAAAAACAACAACAACAACAACAAAACACGAAGAATGAAAAATGAAAAATCACACAACATTTAGCAAATATCAATTGCGTACCTTGCGCGTGTACGGGCGCTTATTTAACTTTACTTATGGTGATGGTGTATAGGTAGGTATAGGTACTATATCAGTTATCGTATACGGTATGTAGATGCTAGATGTACATAGTATAATACATACTATAAGTAATTAGGTAATTAGGTATCCTGCGCATATTTGTAATAGTTATCTATTCATTTACCTGTCTACCTATCTGTATCTACATAATAAATTTAGGTTTAGGTAGGTCTGGTCTCTAGGCAGCTACATTACATAATTATGTATGTAAATAGGTACGAACGTTACACAGTTAGAAACAACGGGTAGACGGACAACGGAACACGGAACACGGAACACGAAACACGGGACAAATAGAGACAAAAATGAGGCGCAACGCAGGCAGAAGCTCACTTCTGCTTCTGGTTAACGGTAACTAGTACCCAAGTATCCAATACCTAGCACGACACGAAAACGCCACGAATGGCACAGCCACGTAATTAGGTATGTACTACTTGAAGGCTATTTTCGAAAAAACTACCATCGCATCGCATCGCATCGCATCGCCGCCGCGTCGTTTCGTGATTGGCGGCGATTGCTCGTTTGGCGAGTATGAATCGCGAGGAGGGAGAAATTGAAATATGAAAACACACACACACACACACACATACGTAAGCAACTACGCGTACGTAAAAATACTTGGAAATTTAAAAAAATGGTGAAAAGCTTTCAGATTGCGATCGGAGTCGCGGTTGTGTCTTGACCAACCGCGAACAAAATCAACATTCACGTCTCGCGCTATTCGTTATTCGCTAATAGGCTACGGACGGAGGAAGAAAAGAAATCAAACAAAAAAACCAAAAAAAACCTACGTATGACACCGGTGATTTAAAACCTGAGCATGGTATTCCGAACGCGACGTAACTGTCTGTGTCCAAGTGTACTCGTGAAACGATTCAAGTTAGGTACGGTCGGTCAGATAAGGTGAAAGGTAGATGAGATAGGTGTTAGGTACCTACTACCTACATTACGTACGCTGGAGAATGAGCAGTCGGTCGCGATGCCCACTTACCTATACCTACCCCTACACTCGAGTAGGTTAGGTAGCAGGTAGCAGGTACCATACATAAATACCTATGTGGGTAGAGGTACCTACGAGGTAGTTGCTAGTTGGGTACCGCAGTCGGCTATAAATTTTGTTTAATTTCAAAACGACGCGATCTCTTTTCCAGGGTGAGATTATAGGTGACCGCGACGGCGCTCTTCGATCGATCTACGAGTACATCAACACAGCTCGTATGTAGATTGTAGATTGTAAATAAAGAAGATACGGCTAATACCTTTACCTATGTAAGTCTAGGTATGTAATGTACTTATTTGTTGTTTTTTAATTCTAAAAAGTGCCCACTTGCCCACTCACGCAGTACCTACATAAGTAGATAGCGTAAGTCTAAGTACCCATCCGTATAAGTATTAAGTAACAGCCTAACGGCCGAGTACAGGATACAAAATACATAGGTTTAGGTACATACAAATATGTATACCGTCCTATTTATGACATAGGCACAGCTAGCTATTGGTACGTGGTATGTACTTGTAGATGTTACTACCTACATAATTAATATGTTCATTTATAAGTAGAACGTAGGTAGAGGTAAAAATCAGCAAGTTGTTTGTGATTGAACTCGCGCCTGCGCCTGCGCCTGCGCCAGCGCCAGACTCGATGGACGGACGCACTTTTACGCTTCCATAGCTGTCATCGCACGTCCGCTATACAGAATACGAGTACCTAGACCTACCTACTACCTAGAGTACCTTGTATCTAGCATCTGGTACCTACCGAAATTACATATAAATAAATATACGAAGGTATACGTATACGTATACGTAGAGAGATAGACGGAGACACGCTGCGGTGTCATAAGACTGTAAATTGACGTCGAGGTACAGGGTAGGGGGTAGGGGGTAGGGGGTACACAATCACCTCACCTACACATCTACGCAACAACGCAACGCAACGCAACCCGACGACGTTTATCGAATTAAATTACTTATTATCGCATTCGCGCCCAACTACGTAACAGCAAATAAGCCAAGTAAACATTGGCCCCGTAATTGTACGCGTAGATACATATACGTGTGTATACATATTCAGTAAGTTTTTTTTAGTTTTTTTGATTTTAGGTGCGCCGCGCCGTTTGAACAACGTCGTCGTCGTCGCTGTTACAGTCGCAGTCGTGATCGGTAGAGAGAAAGACTGAGATAGAGATAGAGATAGAGATAGAGAGAATACAAATCATAATAAGAGATACCTACGGTACCGAGCGACTTTAAATTTAAAATAAGTACGACAACATTACTTATGTACTATTACAACACATACGTAACATGTACTCACTTCTATCGAGATTACGTTGCAAATGAGCTGCGATTCGGTGCCGAGCGTCATTGTACTCCAAATGTAAACCCAATCTCAGTATGGTCGGATTTTGCTCCACCAACTTGGTAATTTCCATTTCGATTTTATTACCCAGCACTTGCGACCTCTGTAATCGACCAAAATGACACCAAATCAAACGAAACGAAACGAAACGAAATATTCGCATACGTACATAGGTAGTAGGTCTAGGTACGCTTACGCAATCGCATAAGAAAATACCGCGTCTGCGCGATCGATAACTTTTAGTCGGACGAAAATGTCGAAGTAATAATTGCGATACGGTCAGTCGCGTGCCGCGCCGGATACCTATCGCTTTCGCTTTCGCCTTCGCCTTCGCCGTAGCCTCATCAGTTACCGACTACAGGCGCCAATTCTTACAATTCGACCGATACCTACGTCCCACGTACGTTTCACATACCTATGTATCTGCGACTATCGATCGTAAGAAATCTGACCGACATCGCATCGCGCAAATCATTTCGATACTTTCGGACTTTGAAAAACGCTTACCTGATTGGACGCTCTGAATTCTTCGATAACTCTTTGTTTAAGCAATGATTTCACCAATCGAACGATGATGACCGGACTGATGAAATTCGTTTCGACGCTAAAGTACAACACACAAGCAGAGATGCGATATAAACGCGGCGTCGCTACGGCCATGGCTAGCGCTATGGAAAGGGTCCACCGACCGGGCACTTACTTCACAACTTTCAGCGTATTATTCTTCTCCAAAGCGTCCGCCAGTTTGGTGGCTGTTTTGTCCGTAAGGCCGGTATTACTGAGGCTCAACGTTTCCAGATGCGTATTACCTGTCAACGCGGCGAATAACTGTTCGAATTTTTCATCCGAGATATTCTTTCGTACAAACAAACAAACAAATAAATAAATAAATAAACAAACGAAATAAGGACAGAATTTTTGGCAAAACGAGAAAAATGAAATTCGACTAGCTACCGTAAATACCTGGTACTTTTGTAGAAATAACAAATTTGCGAGATCGTTACGAACTACATACGAACAATATATAGGTGATGTAGGTAGAGGTACCGCTGGGTTGTTTTCAAAAAACTCGAATTTTGAATGAATTTCGCAGAAAGGAAGAGCTAGTGTGAATTACCCCCCCCCCCCCTCCCACGATTTAGCGAAGAGGGATTTTTTTTCTTCGAATTATTCGTAATTTAACGGGCAAAAACATAGGTACATGAAATTTTAATTTTTTCTTTTCTCGTAGGTATATTACACACATTACGGTAGTTGACAAAAAAATATGACGAATAAATTTTTTTTTTAAAAAAAAAAACAATATAAAGAGCAAAATTTTTTGAAAAATTTGTAACAAGATAAGCAAAGAAACGATCTATCTTTTCGAGTAATTTGAGACAAATTCGCCATTTGAGATGAATTTTGGTTTGTTTTTTTGCGATCTTAAGAGCCAATATTACAATCGCCGGTTGTAGATGTAAGTGTTATTAAACTCCGTTTAAAAGTACGTTTAACCGGCCAATCACGGCCAGTAGTATTGGTAGTACAAGTATGTGAATGTGCATAAAATATTGTCTCTTTTCACCTTTATATTATTCCAATTCAAGTCGGTCAGCTGGTGGTCGTCTTCCTTCACTCGTCTTATCGATTCGTCAGGGTCGGTATTATTCGGAGGGTCTGGCGGGAAAGCTTTCGGCTGCGTGGCTTTCGTAATGCCATCCCAGCCCAGGCCGACCGGTTGGCCTTTGTTCAATAGAGAAGCGTGATACTGGTCTTGATTCATCATCGAATGGAATCCTAAAATTGCTGTTTGTATGTGGAAAAAAAAAGAAAAAGAGAAAGAAAAATAATAAGAAGAAAATTACATTACTTCGATCGAGTCAAACGATTATCATTGTAGGTATCTAATATACTCGACGTCGATATACACCAACAAACAGACTGGCAGACAGACAGACGGACGGACGGACGGACGGACGAGAACCCAGACAGAACCCTATTTTGCTCGTCAAGTCGCTGAAGCAGTGGAATTCATTTTCAATTCAATCGAGTAAAAATGTAATCGATAAATTTTTTTAATAAAAATTCGGGACGGGAATGGAAAAGAAAATAGAAATATCCCGATCGATGTGGCCGGCACTTTTTGAATTTTGACCGCTGACCACTGACCATTGACCATAGACCGTGGTCGCGACCGTCCGTTAACCTAACCTCACCTACGTACGTACGTTAGAAGTAGATAACAAAACGTAGAAAAAGCGTCGCGCTGCGCCGGCAAAAATTTCTAGGTAACCATAAGTAGTATGTGTACTGTGTAGGCAGGCCGGCCGGCCGCCTGTCTGTAGGTGTAAAGGTACATAAATCAAGGTATTAGTCGCAAAGTCGCGATACGAGCGCGCGCGGCACTGGTTTCTGGTTCTAAAATTATATACGAATACGTGGATGCCGACGCGACTTGTTCGAGAAATGTATAATGTACCTATATTGCGAGCAGAATTTCCCAAACGCAAATTAAAATAACGTTTGATATTTATCGTTTTGTTTTTGTTTATTCCGGCCGAATTGCAAGTCGACGTGTTTCACGTTCGGAATTCATTTTTGTCAGCTCGGCTCCCACAAAATGTAGTAGATAAGTACTTGAAGCGCAAATATTGCGAAATCATCATCGCGTCGCGTCGCGTCCTTTTCCCGTTGGGTTGTTTTTCGTTTTTTTGTTGTTTTAATAGACTATTCGCGTTTTTTTGAGACGGCTGCGACTGCGACTGCACCTGCACTTGCACGTTCGATAGTCGATGAAAATGCGATGTCGAAAATACGCGGCGATTCGAAACGAAAACAACCCAAGTACATACGACAAATAAGTACATACGTACTACACAGTACACACTACACAGACACACGCAGATATGTCGTAATGCGTATAACGTGAATATATAGTAGATCTAGATGTACAATACGAGTAAGTAACTATTATAATATACTAATATACTCGTATCGTATATGTATAGTACGCGCGCCTACATCCGCAGAAACAGCGCGCAAGTATATGTACCTACTACCTACTACCTACTACCTACTAGATAATGTCAATGTAAATCTACATATGGTACGTAATATAGGTATGTACATTACATACGCACGCATACCTACCGATCAACAAAAAATGGAAAAAAATAAATAAATAAATACGCGAGTAAGTACGTAAAATGAAGAAGAAAAAAAAATACTCTCGAAACAGCGGTACCAAACTAAACGCAAAGTTTAAAATAAGCATATATGTACGAACCGGCAAGGTCGATTATTTCTTCTTGCGACGCATTATTCAAAGCAACTTCGTATTCGTCGTCGAGATCAATTTTTATTTTTTCGTTTTCAGCTTTTTGATTGGCATTTTGAGGAGGCACCCACTGTTGAAGTTTCAAATCGAATAATTATTACGTATTCGAATCGACAAAAGCGAAACAGGTAAAATACGAGTTATAGCATTGGTGAATACAATATATGAATACTTATATGAATTCGTCGATCAAGCGGATACCATCGCCATACTGCCAGAATGGTACTCGTATCACGTCGCGAAAAGTATTTTCAACAAACAACTGTCCCGTGTCCGGCCGTCTGGCCGTAATCGTAAGACGTACGTTTCTCGAGATTCGACATCGCAGTACGGATAACATGGATCCGAATCAACAACGTGTGCGAGTGGTGTTTCAAAATTCAAATTCGACTTCGGCACTGCAGAAGGCCGCGCGGCACGGCGTGTTTTTGAAAATACCTTTCGTGCGACGCGACGTATCGAATACGGCGCTGGCGCTGACGTTGGCCGCGACCGCGGCGTAGGTACGCCATGCCATATAATGTAGGTAATGTACCTTTTTGCCTCTCACGGTACCGGGTACGTAAGGTTTCGCTTCGGGTCTGTCTGGCGTCTCTAACGCTTGTTTATTTATATGCTCGATCAATTTTTTCCTGTTCAGAGGTCCGGTGGGTTCTTTGGTACATTCGTAGCTGCATCGTTGCGAAGGAGGCAACAAACTGTCCTGAAAAGTTGAAAAATTCTCGGGTACAATTAGGTACGCTACTCGTACATAGTACATCTACATACATAGATAGTAGGTACATACATAGACATACTAACTACGTAGTACACACCCGTATTGTATTATACTATGTAGATGTATGTACTACGTATATGTATAGGTAACTTGTATTTATACGTAATATCGAAAAATAGACGCGATTTCATCTTCAATTCTAGTCTGGTGAGTACAGTACACAGAAATGCACGCGGCGCGAGCGGGGTGATAATTTAAATTCGCTGCAATCTCGTAAACGCGCACGCTCCGAGGACTATTTCGAATAAAAATAAACTGGTAATTACAACGTTTTTGAGCCAGAGCTGGACTGCATTCGAGAGGTACGCGTAATATAAAAAAATACGAGCGAAAACTTCCGCCGTTGAAAATTCTTTCTTCCATTTTTGCAATAACTTTGAATAACTAATATCGCAATCAAATAATAAGACGACCGACAACTGTTTCGCGCACGCGTATTTTTTTTAATTCGTAGGCATATTTTGTACGAATGCTATCGAATCGGCAATTAATTTCCCTCCCTCCTCATCCTCATCCTTCTCCTTTTTTTTTTTTTTTTTTTTTCAAAACCACTTCCAGTACCTATTATAACTAAATTGAACCGAAAAGTTGAAATATTTTGGCCAACGAATCCAAAACAGAAGTAAGATGCGCTGCCAGCCACAATCGACATTACTTATTACCATTACCGCATTCGTTAGGAGAAACCGCGTGGTGCCAAGAATCATAATTTCTAAATTATCTCCGTACGTATAGTTACAGCGGCGCGGCGCGCTTTTTGAAACGAACGCTGAAACGTGCTTTCCATTTTCAGACGTGCACTTTGCGTAAATACGATTTCGTCGCGTTGTTGTACGCTCGATAATAATTAAGAAAGAAAGTAATCGTCGTAATTGGAACGAATAAACACACTATGTATGGTACCAAGAGCGAGCGCGCAGCATTCATCGAGTAATTAGGTACGTTCGTATTATCACACCTACGATTAATTCGTTCGGACCGACGACGACGACGACGACGAAGACGAATTTTACGTAGTACGCGTACGTAATGATGTACATACCTACCTAGTACCTACTTACTTACTCGATGTGAATGATGTAATGTAAAGAGTAACATACGCGTTAACGATCGCCGAATATTCAACTTACGTCGGGGTCGACTTCTTTGGCTAAGATTTGAATTTCTTCGGGGGAAAGCTGGGCCAGTAGTTGATCCACGTCCATGTCTTCGTATTTTTTCAAATCGGTCGAATTGGTGCTCACTAATTTGGCCGGCGTTGTCATCGTTGTGGTAGTTTTTTTGGACGACGTCTGCAAAAACAACAACACGTGCGGTATTTAGCACTTTCGCCAGTCGAACGGTCGTCCTTCGACCGATTTCGCTACTCTTATCGCAGTAAACAAATAATCGCGAATACTTGTATCGAGTGCAGAATAAACAAACCAACAAACGAAATAGTAGAAAACGACGATGGACGCCGCAAAATTACTGTCGGCGAAAATATTCTTGAAATTTTAAAGGCGCGAGCGTCGTGTCCCTCCAAACTGACATACTTATCGATCGGGCTACATACATAGTATTCGTTATTATTCGGTGTTCAAACGAATTCTCAGCATACACAGGGAGATACATTTACGTACAACATTAAGAACCAAACTGCTAATTTTAACAAACCTGAATGAAGCACGAATAACGAAAATATTCGATATTACTGATACGCGTTTAGGAGTTGGGTTGCGCTCAAGTTGCTACGAATAATATAATATGCAAATGATTTCGCGAGAATTACGCACGTATTATGTCACACTTTACACCGCGGCAACACTCGACAATAACTCCATTTTTGATCATTTCATTCGATTAAAACGGTAAAAAAATATCTAAATTTTACTGAATATTGAATAACGATATAATAATTATGGCGTTTTTAATATTTTTATGACTTTATTGATTACGAAAAATAAACAACTGAATCAAGAATCAAACAACAATAACGTCTAGGTCCGGGTATGACGTTATCATAATTGTGTCGTGACGTAATCAATGTGAAATCAGTGCTGCCCTGTTGAATACTCTTCACCTTCACATTTTTTTTTTTTTTTTTTGTAACAACTAACAAGAAAAAAATATCAGGAATTAAGAAGGGAAGGGAAGCACGTTGCAGCCAAATTTTTTTTTTTAATTGAAAAATGAAGAGAAATTTTTTGCAAAGTAAAGTAGGCCTCTGCAAACGCCGGCTTGAACTCCCAACAATCCCAACATCCCAAGTGCGAAAGTGGAGATTCTCCTCGACTCCTGGCGCAGAGCTTTATCGAAAGTTTGTTGTCAACTGTCAAGATGGGAAAACGTGCAGAAGGATAACACTTCACTCATTCTCATTAGTAAATTGGGATTTCGACTAATTTTGTCTTGAATTTTGTAGTTTCTCAAGTAGCTAGCTAATGTTATGTATTGTTATGTAGGTCAGTAACCCGTTGGTATGCTAACATGTGGGGCGTATAGGATGTAAAATACAATGTACATAAGTAGATAGCTAGGTACGACTTTACGGATGATTCGCAGACTCGCAGTGGCCTGTACTTTGCTTTACACTTTGCGACTTAACATTTCAGATTACCATATTATTTTTCATTTAGGTAAAAAATGTGAAACCGCCAAAGCATACATTATTGTGAACTACATAATTATGCAGGTAAGTAGATTTATACATATACTACCTACCTAAGTATATATCAAGCGGGCCACTTGGCGTGTGAAACGTTTTACGATACCTATACCTACATAAAGTACCCAATCGAATTCTTCATCTTTATATTTATTTTCATTTCACTCCAAGATGGGGAAAGTAGGTACGGAATGTGAGCATTCAATTTCGATCACCGGCAGCAATATTACCTACGTAGTACATATATCCATCATATAAATAATTATCATCTGCCTATTAAAAAAAAAAAAAAACTCGATGGCCCGAGAAATTTCTCAACGCGTTTGAACTTTGGAATTCGTATTTTCGCATACGGCATACCTACTTATTTTGAGAGAGAAAATTGTTTAAAATGGTCAAGTAACTATTTCTCTAATTTAGCATTCCGTTTCGGAAAGACATGTCTAATAAATAAGTAGGTACAATAAAAGACTGAATTGGAAGGGAATGGAGGTACCTAGAAATATTTTTCCAATCATCGATGGTGGATGAAATTTTTAAATAGTCGCAAGATGGACAGAAAGGTAGGTAGGTATCTAGACAGGTAGACCTACACCTCTTTGGACAAGCGAATGAATCGAGTGAACCAATTTAGGTAGGTAAGTGTAAGTACAAATACATATGTAGATTGATTTGGTAGGTAGGTTATATTTTGCAAACGCGCAGTTCACCCAGTTACTACTCATAATCATAACAATTGCGATAGCAAATGAGCCAAAACTGTTTGTTTACCATCACCTACAAGCATAATAAGTACGAAAAGAAGAGGAAGAGAAACGAAACAGAAAAAAAACGAAAGTCGCCGTTCCCAAGTTTCGCGAGAGTAGATGTGTACGTGTACGATATGATGAACGATTTCACCGAACCTGCAGCGGCGTTACCATTACCAAAATACATACAAACATATTTGTACGCGCAATTAAAAAATGACAGTTCAATAACAACGATAAAAAAATGTTTCAAGTTAGCGTAAGCGATGCTTTATTCTTTTTCTCAGCATTTCGATGTCGGTAGGTAGGTACATACATAAATATTATAATGAAGTAAAAATAGAGCATTTAACCTTGAACGAGGTTGAGGGATTATCTAGCGAGATTTATTTTTAGAAAAACTCGTCGCATTCGTTGACAGAATTAGAATAAGCAGAAAAATTATAACGGGTAAATTAGCGCAATTTCTAATGTCAAACGACATGATGCCGCGATGCCGATGGCGAGATGAACACGACGCTGGATGGCGCGAATGCGCAGCGTCAACAAAATGCTCGAGCGAGCGGTTATTATCGACATGATGTTCGTAGACGTATTTACTGCGTGTATAATTATAAATGCCTATGCGTATACCTGATTACCTACACCTAGCTGCATATTAGGTAGGTACCGTTTATACCTACATAATACACACAATAGATACCTAGACCTACGACCTACGTATACCTACGTTAAAAAACCTTTATAAGGTAAAATATGCGCAATTACCCAGCACATAATGTCTTTGGCCAAAGGAAATTTTTGAACAGCATGCCTGGTAAACCTCATCAACGAGTAGGTAAGATTACACGTAGATTTTTCTCTTCAAAACGGAATCGGTGTTGGATGAAATTCTGACTATGAGAATCAGTAACCAAGTAGGTATAATGTCGTTGAAAGTCAATGAATGATATTCCATTGATCTTTCAGTCAAACATCATTGCTTTCAGAGTCGATTCCGAATTTTTCGAAAAAAAAAAGTCAATAATTTTGAATCAAGGTCAGTAACAAATCACCGATTATTCACATTTTCAGTTACCTACAGAAATGACAAATTCATTTCACCGATTCGAGCGGATGAATTTTACCAATTTAAATTTAAAGAGTGAAGGCAAATATTGATTGTTCGTTTCAAATTTTTCCATTTTTCCAAACTCAAAAAATCTGTTTTTGCATGATCAGCGCACAGTACTGAAAATACTTACTCCGACTACGCTAGCTGCATCGAACTAACTTCTTGCACAATTTTTTCCATTGAAATGTGACCCCGCCCCTCCCCGGTTTTTCCCGAATTTTTAGCCCCACTACCCTCGAATGATTTCCGGGTGGGATTTATGATTTGTTATAACGGTCGCAAGCAGCTTTCGGCGAGGATACCTACAAAATTTCTTAGTTCCGTCTCTAGGAGGTCCGAAAAATCGCAATTGTGATTCTTGTGGGGCAAAATTTTCGAGCCGTAGGTATATTCTTTGTCAAACTAGGATGTGGCTTAAGTATAGTATTGTCTCCTGTCTATACATATGTATTTGGACACGCAAGTATATCACGGGGTATGCACGATTTCACCAAAAAAAAAAAAAAAAGTACCTACCTACATATACCTATTACCTAATACCTACGTGTATCTACATCTACCTGTATAAATGTGGCATTCTACAAGAAAAGGGTCCACCTTGTCGAGGAGGGGGGAGGGTCTAAATTTTTTTACCATATCCTGAAACTAAATAAAATTAACTTTCGAATGAGCTATTAGTGACCATTTTTCACGTAAAATTTCCGGTTTTACGACAATTTTAAACTTGAAGATGAAAAAACGTACTTATAGTTTTAGAAAAACTTGATACGTAACTAATAACTATAGCGTTTTCTTGAAATCAACTTTGCGACCAGGTTTGTAGAATACCGAGGTAGTAGGTACCACAAATGAAGCATAATTCGTACAAACGGTTCAAGTTAGGAAAGTGAAAAAATACAAAAATAATGGTATAAGTCAAAAAACGGTATATTTGAAAAGGGACTTAAGGGTAACCTCGTTTTCAAAACAATAAAGTTTCTTTTCTCATATTATACAGTTTTTTGACTTATACCATTTGTACGAATTAGGTATATGCTTCAAATATTCTTACCTACTTATTGTTATCTATTCCGATGTACCTGAGTAACGAGTATAAGTAGTACCTATTCCGGACGTTTTGTAACTGCTTGGTTAATCACTAAAAATACAGTTCATCATTATGTAGATATGTAGGTACTAAGTACTTACTTACCTATACGTAAATTTACATACAGTACATATGCATCTTATGTACTTAAGTAAGTAAGTAAGTAAGTAAGTACATACTGACTACATACATAATGCTCTAAATGCGTACTGCGGCGATATTAAGTAAGTAGTAAGTACTTAATGACGTAATGAGCATAACTCGTGATATCGTGGGAACATTCACAACAATTAGTGGAAATAGGTACCGTACCTACATAATACATACATATACATATGTAGTAGATATAGATACATAGGTATCGCTTAGTTATCAGCAGGTACGGATAGGTATAGGTACCTAAGTATTTTTTTTAATTAATTTTTTTTTTTCACATCGCGTTGAGTGGTTCTAGAGCAACAGTTTCAATAACTATGTACGTACGGCCATAGGCGCATCGCATCGCATCGTGTCGCCCGAATCCGCGAATAGAACGGATAATTGAGGCATGGATGGGGCCTGGGGTCTGGGGTCTGGAGCTTGGAGGCCGGGGGTTGGGAAAAGTAAGTACGTAAGGCGGGAGTAGGCGATTAATTTACAACCTGTGTCATCCACGATTGGTAGAAATCTTCTTCGGTGACCATAGCGTTCGCCTACTCGTATGTAAGTATGGACTGTATTCGCGAGTTTCGGAGTATTAGGCAGCGGCAGCGGCAGCGGTCGCGGCCGACTCGTACGCTGGTGCCAGTATCGGATTCTCTTTCTTTTTCCCTTCTGTCGTTCGCATGGAGAAAATTGCGATCGGCAAACAAACCAACGGGTAAAAGTTGCGCTTATACTTTGCGTTCGCGCCGCGACGCGACGCGACGCGAGACAAAAAATACGCTACGCGGACGGTCGCACGGCGGAAACGGACAGCGCGGTGCGGCGACGACGAAATTTCCGTCGAAAGTCGAACAACAAAACACTTCACTTTAGGCACATAACATACGGTACCTAGGTAGGTAGGTAGGTAGGTACCTGATTAAAAGAGGCGACGCGGAGGGAGCGGAGCGGAGCCCGATAACGATTCCGTTCGAAATTACTTTGGCAGATACATACACCTACGGAGGTATCGTATCGTATCGTATCGTATCGTATCGCAATTAGGTACCTGTAGTCGTAAAACTTGATAGTCGGTCGAACAAGTCGCGTCGCATGGTACGCGCGAACGCAAACGCGATTCTCGATTTCGATAACTGTATCGAGTCAGTCGCGTCGCCTCGTCTACTTTTCGTCCGAATTCTAGTCGCAGTCGCGATCATTCTTCGGTCTATTTTTCCCCTACTCTCGGTCGTCGTCGTCGTTATTTTTTTTACGCTTGCTTGCTTGCTTGCTTGCTTATACAACGTTTGAAATAACCGAGTCCGAGAGTAGGTAGGTTTTTGTAGTATAAGTAAGTATAAGCGACGCAGCCTAAATGTAGTGCGCTCATCAGCGAATGATTATGACGATTACGCGGCGTACGAGCGACGCGACGCGACGCCGACGGACGTCCGCGGTACGCCTACACAAAATTTTACTTTTTCGCCGACACGACGGGCTCTCACAATGCTGACATGCTGACGCCGATGCTGGCCGGTGGCCGGTGGCCGCGGTCGCATGTTGGTACACGCTCGATATAGGTACCTACTACATACATCTACAATCTACATACTGTACAGTGTACAGTGTACATAGGTGCATACCTATCTACGTATAAATGTAGCTGTAGCTGCGCTGCGTACGTACCTAGACCTACCTACGTATGTTTGTTTCCGCGACGCAAGGCGGAGGCCGCCGCCGGACCATAACCGCGACGCTTACCGCGAATTATTATCCTACGCCAGGTATCATACCGTACGTATGTATGTAGGTACCTCAACCTATGTAGTATAGGTAGAGGTAGAGGTAGAGGTAGAGGTAGAGGTAAAGGTACCCCCATATCTGCCGAACAACTAATTACCGCGCTTCGCGTTCGACTACTAACGTAAGTCTGCGATGGTTACGAGAGTCGAGAGGACAGTACACAGTACAGCAAAGACCAATCGCCAACCAACACAAAAATCAGTCGAACGGGCCCGCGGTGCGGCGCGGCGCACAGCACGTCGATAATTTGCGTTTTGCCAAACGCCATCGCCGCACCGGCACGACGACGCTACGCATCCGCTAATTAACGTGCACATGTACATGTACATGTACCATCCAATTAGCGTACCTAGCTACCTACAGCTACGGTATAAATGTGGACGGCGATACCCGCTCGCGACGAGGTCTCTCTTCGACGGATATATGTATTTACGCGTATCTATTACTATCGTACGTACGTATATATGTAGGCTACAGCTACGCTACAGGTGGACGGATAATTGGATATCTATCGGCAGCCGGCAGCCCAGCTGGCGATCGCAGGCGCCGCACGGTGATTTGCGATAGCAAACGGGTTGAGCGAGCGCCCCATACTACTACGACCACGACCGACTACGTTAACAGGATTTACGCGTCACGCTCACGCTTTTGCAGCAAAGAAAAGAAACATTAGGGTACGGGCACACAATTACACATACCTACGCACGAAGTTAGCCCCAGCCTTGCCGCTTCGTAGTTGGTATATGTAATGTGTGTACCTAGTACCTACATCTACATACATACCTATGTATGTAGATGTATCATTGTACCATACCTTGTTCTGCGTTCCACGCGGATTCGCTTAGCTACGGTACGTACGTACCTTCGGCACCGGTCACTGGTCACTTGCGACCGCTACCTCGCCTTTGCCTGCGAGTCGCGAATCGAGCACCTACGTCGTATAGGTACATACTTGGGTACGTAGACGTACGTAGCACGTAGCTGTGGTACCTGCTACCTACCTACCTACCTACTACCTACGAACATACCACATACCTAGACCTAAGTAGGTACCTACAGGACCTACACCTATCAGCGTAGTCGATTTATCGTCGCGGCGCCTCGAATGCCTCAAGCCTCTCAAGCCTCATTCCTCATTTCGGTCGGACAAAACGTAAAAGTGTCACCTATCGTCACCTACACTACATTCACGTATTACGTACCTAACTACCTATACCTATGCAAGTATGATGGTTTGTGGAACGCGGTGGTGACATGACGTACCTAATAGGTGTAAGTACGTCTACGTACCCCTCCGATTTTACGCCCGTGAGACGTGACAAATGTCACACGCCGAGCCGGTTTTACCTTGTTGCGTTGCGTTGGCCAAAACGGCTGACGCTCATTTTCGCTGTTCCTCAAAATTAGCCAGTTTCTCATTTGAAGAGGACACTCAGCTGAGGGCAGACATTTTTGAAGAAAATCTCGACTGACCCGAATTTTAATTTTTTTTTTTTGCCCTTTGCACCGAAAGGACAGGCAAATTGTTGTACGCGAGCCGTTAGGTAGGGCATATAGATATGTAAGATACACAACCGAATATCTGTCGGAAAGCAAATTCACCCCCCTCCCCCTCCACTCACACTTTTCATTCGACGTATGCAAAAGCAATACCCGGCGAAACGATGAAATTCTATGAAAATTAGTGTCCTAGAAGACGTTTCTGTAGTTTGGAGAATAGAGAAAAGTCACGAGGAAGAAAAAATATTTCGGGAGGACCCTAATATTTCCCTTAATTTTCCATGAATTTCGCTGTTTTGCTAGTTTGGAGGCGAAAATCAGCACATTTTCAAAATACTGCCCTAAATCGACCAAAACGAGCCATAGGACGAGATTGAGGGGGTGGGGGCAGGGCCGGCAACTTGGAATTTTGTCATGTGTTGCCCATTTTGAAACTAACTTGGGGCCTTTGAGGAGGACTGATAATCAATCGAATTTCACTGATTTTTCAGTTGACCTGCGACATTTTACTGCCAATCAGTGAAGAATTACCGATTCAATTAGTGAATTTTTACCATTGAATCAGTAAAAATCAATTGACTGATTGACATCACGAAATCAGTCAAAATTTATTGATTCAGTAATGAAAATTCACTGATTGAATTGGTAAATTTTTTCATTATGATTCCTACAGCGACTCAATTTTCTCAATTTAAATCAATCAATTTTGACTGATTCAAATTTATAGAGAGTAGGTACTGATGGAAAATTTCACACTTGACATTAGTGTAAATTTAAAAAATTTGGAAAAAAAATATAAACCCAAGGGTTTAAATACGCAATTCATGGCATTTTTCACAAATTTTATATTTTTTTCATGTGTTGCTCAAAGCACCAGAGCATTAACACGCAAGTTGCCGGCCCTGGGTGGGGTGTGGTGGTGGTGGTGGTGGTGGTATGGTTAGAAAAAACTCGAATTTACACGATTCTGCCTTCATTTTACCCATATGAAGTGTTCCACCTTCAAAGATGCATGTACTTACTGCCATTTCTTTCCTGATGCTCATTTGTACTCTGTTGTTTTGAATAAAATTCACGTTTATAAGTAATTTAAAGGCGAAAAATTCGATATTCTATGAAAGTAATAAATACGTAATCAGTAATCACTAAACCGAGTCTATCCCATGCGTATCCACCTAAATGTAGAACCGTGCCGAGAAAATTTGGTTCCCAGGGGGGAAAATCTAAAAGCGAAAAAAAAGTCATTCGGGTATTTTTGATGTCGATAAGTATCCGACGTAATTAGGTAAATTTTCCCTTTATTGCAAGGTCCCTCATCTATGACACGCCCTAGCGAGCCCTCCTAAAAAAAAAATGAGGGTTCGAGGGACCCCGCTCAACACAGGCCTACGTTCCCTCGCCTTTCTCATGAATTCTAGTCTCCCCTCCCACCCACCAAGAAAAGTTTTGGTTGCGCCTCCGATCGGCGTTAATCAAGTTGCATAACTGGTTCGCCGTAAATTAACCCCTACGTGTGCGATTACGTAGTAGCTGCGCGCATAGATACCTAGACCTACTACATATGTAATGTAAGTCTACGTAGCTGTAGTACGTAGGTAGGCGATCCTTTGAAACGATGTTAATAAAATTGCATAACCGGTTTGCCGTAAATCGTAGATGAACGTTGCGTTGGTTTTCAGTTTTACCCACGTTCGTCAGTCGTTTAACTTCAAAACCATTTGCCACCCGTGCGCAGTCAAGCAGACGACTGAAACGAATGCGAGGCCCGGTTATTGAAAAGATCGATGGGACCGGCCCAAAAAAATTTTTCATCCTTACCTACCACCTTTCTTTAAAATAATTCAATTTAAAAATTCCGGCGATTCCCGCTTCAATCAGAACGTATCGTGCGTTTTATTTTGTTTTGTTTTGTTTTTTTTAATTGCCTTTTTCCATTATTCGTTTGCAATTTAGAAAATATTCCATTAAACGCATAGGTATACCTATTGATCGTTACATGACAACAAACGTGCCTGTAGGTAGAAGAAACGAAAATTTTGCAAAACTTCAATTTTTGCGTCAGTTTTTCCGAACAACGATGTTTTACATCCAACTTTTTTGTAAAAAAAATTTTCCGCTTTTTTGGAAAGTTATTTTGTCCTTGGCATTGTTTTTGTCACGCTTTTTGTTTGGAAAAGTTATTCGTCAGTTGTTTGAGATTTTTGTCAAGTTTTTCTAACCTATACTATCAATTATATAACGTCTATTTATGCTATCTTTGTTTTATTTTGAACCACTTGTGGCCAGATGATGATGATGATGATGATGATGATGATCTGAAATATGAGGCGAAATATGAGGTAGGTACCTATTTTTGTTTTGCTGTGAATAGTAGATTTTTGGAGAAGACCTCGCGAGGAAAAATTCTGAGAACTTTTTCGAAAATCACCCAAAATGCAAAATTTAATACATTTTCGAAATCTTCTCGTCAAAGCACTGTGGAATGGTTTTTTCTTCATTTAATTTCGAGCATTTGGGTGAGAAATATTATTGATTTGCGCGGATTGTAGATTGAGAAAAATGCTGGTTATTTGGTCGAGAATTCCTCAAAATTTGGTAGCCACGTAAGTAAAGCAACCTGGCTCCAACGGCCGCAACTCGATCCGTCATCCGTCTTACCCTACCATCACCATCATCTCCACCGCCGCGCCGTCATGACATTGTTGGTCTTGCCGCGGATGTGAACGTACGGTTGGTTAATTATTGGTTTTCCGTTTTCACAGTGAATCGGAATACGTACTTACCTAGGTAGGTATGTAATGTATGTAGATGTACTGTACTGTACTGTACTGTACTGTACCAGAATACCACACCATCACAATTACGGATCATCCGGTTGAAATACGTTATACCCTTTCCTCGTTCACGTTGCTCGATCGCGTAATAGGTATAGAGGTACCTATGTCTATGCACTATGTAGTATGTACCTACTTGCTATCTACGTTCCTTGCGTATAAGTATTACATACTTAGGTACATATGTACTTACGTTGATAGCCGATCACATAGATACAGATACAGTATACCTAAAGATCGGGGGAGGGGGAGAGGCGGAGCGGTTAATGGTAAGCGCGGATTGCAATGTACTATACAGTATACACCTATACACGAGTACCGGTACCTCTACGGCTACATGGTATGTATGTACTATACCTATGTACTATAGTTATAGTACCATATAATATTAATGAAATATACGTAGCATACGCTCGTACGCGGTACGCGGTACGTGACGATGGCGATGGCGATGACGTTAAAGAGGCAGGAAGAAAGTCGAGATGCAGCATCCCGATCACAGCGTGTTGGCGCACTGGCACATCAGCGCGCCAGCATCCGTTTTTGAAGACGCGGAAAACGGATAAACGGATTACGGGTGTATGAGCGAGCGAGCGAGCGAGCCATAGCGCAGTGGTTATTTTCAGAATGGAATACGTTGGCCTGTTGATGAAATAGTGTTTGAATGATGGAACTGTTGCCAAAAATCTGTTGGGCGACTGCGACAGCGACTGCGAGCGATCGCGACGACGCGACAGGCGACTCGCGGAATTCTGTTTATCTCGTTGGCGTGTAACGATCGCGATTACCTACGATTATTATACGAACACGAATTTTTCAAAAAAGGAATCTGCGAGTACGTACTACGCACGTAGGTAATATACCTAGGTTACTACAGCAGATGAGAAGGTACAGGTATATGTAGGTATCTACTACATATAATATGTACCTACATATACGTAGATACATACATAAACTCTCCGATCACTTACTAGGTATCACCTACTGCTACATATAGCACCTATGATGAGTTACCTACGTACGTAATACGTATACATATGTATTTAGGTAGGTAGATAGGTACATAATTGTACGATGTGGAATTGGTAGAGGCGCCGCGCAACGATGCATTCCGGATAACCTTTTAATGCTATACCGCTTCGCTTCGAGCAAGACGATGCTGAATCGCTGATGCCGCGGTAGCGGTAAACGAAACGAATACGTATACGTATACGTATACGGTACCTAGGTGTAGCTGTAGGTATATATGTTACAAAGAATAGGCAGCTATATGTAGGTAGGCACCTACACTTACGTACATGTGTACTAGAGCTAAGCCCTACCTACCTACCTCTTTTATTTTGAAACTAGTCCTTCTGGTGATGGTTCTGGTCATTTCACCCTCGTACACTTCCTCAACGGTGCTCATTTTGACGATCTCTATTCGCTTCGGTTACTTCGGTCGGTAAATTGTATAGGTATCGGATAGATTCTCGGCACGTATACCGATCGGTAGTGGTAGTGGTAGTCGGGTACTATGCACTCGCGAGTATGCAGATGCACCACGTACCTTGATTGTTGCGTAACATTAAAATTTAGTACAGGTAAGCGAACAAGCAACGAAAAATTTCACGATACCAGCGTTGCAACGAACGAGAAAGCGGAAAGAAATTTAACCAAACAACAACACCAACAACAATAGATAATAGGTAAATAGTGAAAAAAAAAAGCCGAAACAAGCACCGCAATATTTTTATCAACTTTGAAACACGGACAGAAAAGAGGAAAAACAGAACTGCTTACTCAGGTACCATATACAAACAAAACTCGCGCGAAAAACGAAAAAACGAAATAAAAAGAAATGAGATACTACGAACGCGCACAATAAGTACCTACCGACGTAGATAGGTATAGTGTTATAAGTTAGAAGTAGGTACGTCTACGTATTATCCAGCGAAAACGAAAAACGAAAAACGAAAAGAAAATTCTAATGGAACGGCGCGCGCGTGATAATTTTCAGTCTGCTCGTTCGTCCATGACGGCTGTCGAGATCGAGATCGAGACGGACTATTCGGCGAAGAATTTACAAAGAAAATGACGCGACATCGACTCGGCGATGAAAGCGCGCGGCGCGGCGCGACGCGGCGAGGTCCGATCCGGTCAGAAAAAGTTGGAAATTTCTTTCTTTCTCTCTCTCTCTCTCCCCCTCCCCCTCTCCCTCCTATTATTAAGTATGTATTATTATTATTATTTTCGTTGTCTGCGATGTTTTTGTATTCGTATTTTTCGTGTAGGTACACTGCAGCGTACATCAGTACATGTATATTTGACGAGAACGAGATGCATGGCACGGCAAACAGAAGCACAGCCAGCATAAATAGGTACGAACGTATTTTAGTACCGCCATCTGGTAAAAAGCTGCGTAAAGCGTCGGCGTCCTGTTTACTTACATCGCATCGCTCGCGACGATTCGAGGATCGAGTACGAAAGGCTGGCGGACTGACGAGCTGACGGTGTAGCGCGGGCGTGGCTTGTGGTTCGCGGCTCGCAAAATAATCGGCTATCACGTACACGATTATACAGATATTGGGCGATTACCTACGCTGCGCTGCATCTACGGTCTACCTACAACCTACATGCATATATTACAATCGTAGCTACCTAGACCTGGGTACCTAAATTGCATAAAAATGTTTAAAGAAAAAACTTCGATAAAGATGAAATTTTGGAACAAGCAACTTTCAAACTACATACCTACCTACTGAACTTATTTTGACCTTAAAAAACGAAAATAATTGATGACCAAAAATTTCAAGCAATAGGTATAGTGTAAGAAGCTTCCTTTGAGAAGGTACAAAGTGGGCATATGGAGACTTGGAATGCCAAGATGGAGTCTTTTTTCGCTTAATGATTGCAAACAATTTAAATATAATTGAGATTTTCTTTATGCCCAAGCGAAGTTTTGAGAAAATTCGATTTTTAATTCCTTAAAAAGGCATTTCTTTACGTAAATTTTTGAGCTCATGCGGAGGAGGGGGGTGTTCGGACCTCCTCCCGCTATGCCACTACCACGTAATGATTTGTCGACAAATTTCAAATATATAATCGTACACCCGTCCCGTGAAATGTTCCCACCTGCGGCGGCACCCGATGGCTCTGCCAGATACGCCGCGTCGCGCCGTCGTTGCCTTCTGTCTTCAATATTTGTACTCGTAACTATAGACAATAGTAGCTATACTTACCTACCCATTTACTAGGTAGGTAGGTAGGCAGGCAAGTTACATAAGTAGGTATAGGCACTATGTTGGTACGGATATTGGATACCTAATTTCCTTCAAGTTTTATGCCGTATCGATGCGAGTCGAAAACTGTAATAGTGTTCAGGTACAGGCAATGAGCGTGGAACTGACAACTGACAAACAATGGTCCATTATTTTTTTTTTTTTTTTTGATTTTATCGCTATGCGATGCGATGTACAAAAGGTAAACAATACTTACATAAATGGTGCGCCTGCCTGCCGTGCTACGTTACGTTCTTACATCATCGTCAGCGTTTCCCATCTTGTGCAATTCTACAATTCTCATCCTCATCGTACTTACCAACTCGATATGGTACCTATACGCAAGCGTATCACAGCAACTAATTAAGCGTACAGGTAGGTATAGGTACTATAGGTACTGACACTGCTGACCTACATACCTACAGTAACTGCAACTACCAACCAGTCTCCTTTCGTCAGAAAAGGATTTTGCGCATCAAAAAACACCAATTTTGACGCCGCAGCTGTAGCTGTATCTCATTTTAAAAGTTTTCAATCTCGGCTCTTCATCCTAACTAAGCCTCTATTTGCTGGAAACCTTTCTCGGATCTTCGAGAAAATTACCGCGAGGTTCCGACTTCCGAGAATAGAATCGGAAAATCAAAACGCATGAATTTCTTTCGACACCAAAATCTCTGACGCGACAACATACAAAAATAGAAATGTGTACAGTTTGTTTTTGGGTGGCATCAAAAATTAATTTCGACCTAATTTAATGGTGAAAAATCCAACGCGTACAGGAATGTTTGCGAGACACTGGAAGACTGATAGGTAGTAGCTAGAATTTTTTTCCTTTCAAGCATCTACTCGCTTGGAATATGAAGCATTGAGTTGGAAAAGGACCAAACTTCAAATTCCGAGTTCCATCAAAGTCGGATTAAGTATGTTTTAACTAGGTAGAAATTCTGTGTTTGAGATGAGCACATCGCACCCTCAGTGCAATAACACCACATCTCAAAAAAAAATAAAAACACATCTCAAAAAAATTGAAAATTTCTTGGTTCTTTAAACGTTGAAGACAAATTCATATTTAATTGTTTTGTGAAGATCCATTGTAATTTTTCACGCACTTTCCAATGACGGCGACAGATTTTTACAATACATGTTATTTTTGATAGTTTTTTGAGATGTGTTGTTTTTGAATTCACGATTTTTAATTTTGAGATGTGTTGTTATTGCACTAGAGGTGCGACATGACTATAGTGAACACCACTCAACATGCAATAGATGACGTTTTAACGGAGGGGGGAGGGAGGGAGGGAGGGAGGGAGGGAATTACACCAGTCCGTAAAATTTGGGGAGTCAGGCCCTTTTCAAATTCCATGCTTTATACGTAGGTATTATGCCATAATTTTTTTTTTCAGACTCGATTCGCAGTGTTTGATATGGTTTGACGTAGATACTCGAGACCGGAAGGGGGAGGCGGGAAGAGAAATAGCTAATTCGACTCAACAGCCGGTAGGTATCGCACACCGGTACGCACGTGCACAGTACCCGGACACAATTACCTACGCTCGACAATCTGCAATTTTATTCCAACGCCGAGTCCGCATCGAAGTACTTTACCTACTTACGTAGATAGGTAATACGGTATACACATTAAATAGATAGAGATACCTACTTACGAATATTTGTAGTGTTCCTTACAATACGAAGACGATGATAAAACTTCAACCTCGGACGCAACAAATTAGAAATTGTCGCGAAATTTCGTTGGCAATCGTACTTACTGGTAACTGGTAAGCGCATACGTTACATAATGCACATTCACACATGTGAATGGTATACGAGTAAATAAATGAAAACAATTCGGTATTATGCGGAATGTTTTTTTTTTTTTCAATATTGGATCAGTCGCTTCGAAATCGAAATACAGAGCTGTTGTCGAGAGAAACGCGGAAAAAACAAACATACACATACGACGCGAACATTATAATAAGCGACACTTGACGATAATCGTAGTTACGTCCGTTGACGTAGCTAGGTAAAATTTCTATTCGAATAATACAAAACAGATAAAGCACATCTCGAAGGTGGTACATATTATTACATACGAATACGATACTATACTTATTCGTAATACCAACGTAAATGTAACACATAATAGGTGTAGGTGCATACATAATTATATCGTACACGTGCCTACTGGCTACTGGAATAATACCGGCAGTACTTGCTTTCGTACTCGCACCGGCCACCGGCCACCGGCATCGGCACGTGTACGCTTTTCGGCCTTTCGGCCGGCAGAAACAAACGCGTAATTGCATTTGTTTGGGCTCGAATAAGTACTACGTACATACTTACACTCGCTCTACGCCTTCCTTCCTACCTTCCTACCTATCTACGTATAGAAATACGCGCGTGTAACGTGAATGCAGTCGAAATCGCGGACGGCCGCGGCCTAAATTCTAGGCACTGCAGTCTAGCGGGCGTCACGGTACTCCCGATGCCACCGCGCTGATGTAAATACAGCTCACATGGTACTTTTACTTTTAAATTGGCCTTTCTCGTATATGTAGTACAAGTACAAGTATACACACTCAAAACTTACATAGGCAGGCTTCAAAAAAAAAAAAAAAACACACACACATACACACACGGTATAATTTCTGTATACGCGTACGTAAACGTCTAATTATTGTAGATAAATATTCGTTATAAACTAAATGGCTAAATATTTAATTACGAGAATAGGTAGGTAGGTCTAGGTACCCGGTACAGGTAATTCCTTTAGTAAGATTTGTTTTTTTTTCGTTTAGTTATTTATTTTTTCAAGAAATTACAAAAATCTATTTTTAAAAAAGTAATAAAAATCAGTAAAAATGTATGGAATTTCGTTTGAAAAAAAAATATATAGGTATATAATTGACAAGATAAAACTTCAATTCGTCCTTTTGTATTTTTTGTTTTGCTTGATTTTGAATCGCTACTCGCGATACCTATTCGGCGTTTCATTCCCAATTTTTGCAAAGCTAGTACATATAACAAATAGCGAAAACTATACCTACGACTAAAAAATTCTCGAGTTTTCAAAGCGAAAGTTCATATTCGTATGAACGCGAAATGCGTGGTCGATATCATCATTCGGGTATGTGAAACGAAACAGAACCATCGTATCACAAAAGACAAATAAGATACGTACGAACGAACGAATAATTGAAAGTCAAGCAATCTAAAATATTAGCACCGTGCTAGGGTGTGCGGATAAAATCTTTTTAGCTGCATTCCGCAGCAGTGCTCCTGCGAAACAGTTGTTACCACCAAGTCAGACTGTACAATACGGCGCCGGCGAGATTTCGCGCTTTTAATTTCTCCGAAGCGCACGATTAATGGAGAAGCTGAACGCGCGCGAACTATTATACCTGCATACGATTCATCAGAGATGAAAAATATTCTCGAGCGAAGAGGAAAACGAATTTCGCAGAATTGCGATAGTCGGTACTTACACTTAGTCACCGAATCAATGGGTGCGCTAGCACTCGCGTAATACGTACGTAGGTATATATAGGTATACAGTGCACATAATCGTAACAACGGCGGAGCGGCGGCGTGACGAAAACTTACAAAATAGCGAACGTCTGGTTGAAACAAAAAACTAGAGAACTCGAAGACGAACTTTCTGACATCATGTCACGGATTACACGATAAATTCTTCGTTTTGCAACTGAAATAGAATCCCAGTACAAGCATGGGAGGGGGGGGGGGGTGTTACCTTCGCAGACGTACTAATAAAAGAAATGAAGCGGATTTTTTCTTTTCAGGTGAACCGAACTCGTCGAGGCACGACTACGAAATACGAGTAAACTCGAGCAGTGAGCGCGGAATTCGCCTTCGCCAAGTCAAGTGGACACGAATATTGAAAAAACTTTGAATTTACTAATTATCTACATCGAAGCGTACCCTCAATACAGTTACGATAAATATGTCTCTACTTCGTTTCGTTTATTCAATTAGGTAATAATCATTTTACTAAATTTACTCCCTTGTAAAGGAAAGAAAGAAAGAGAGAAAGGGAGTGAGATAGTGTGGGCGGGAGGGGGGAGAAACAAACTGTTTATAATTGTATCGAGAATAACGCTAGTCGTACGTATACCTATCTTATACACATGTACTATACACAATGTAACGATATAATACGTAAAAATGTTAACTAACTTCCATGGCGCGCAATTCGTTAGGTTTAAAAACTCCTTTTTCCGTGATAATAGCGGTAATCAATTCGGCGGGAGTAACGTCGAATGCCGGATTCCAACAAGAAATACCTGAATAATACGCGAAAACGCTCGAGTTATTACAAGCTGCCCTGCAACTAGAAACGAGAAAGAAAATTCACGCAAAATTACCCGGAGCGGCGATTCTATATTTGCCTACGTGTGTCATCTCTCTGTCCGGCCGTTCTTCTATCAGAATATTTTCTCCGTTCGCTATCCTAAAATCGATAGAAGTGAAAGGGGCAGCAACGTAAAAAGGAACTGAATGGTATTTCGCGGTTACAGCAATCTGAATAAAAACAACAATACGTATATCAAAAGTAGAACGCGTATAATGGCGGCCAATCGTATTCTAATTTCGTTTTATTTTATTTTGCTATTTATTTATTTAGTAATTTAGGTATTTATTTATTTATTTATTTATTTATTCGTGCATTCATTTACTGTAACCGTCCGTCGCATCTTACTTGATAAGTCCCAATTTTGTTTGCGGTATCTCCGTTAGCAGCCACCCGGTCCGCTCCCACGATCACGGCAGCTATCGATCGGGTTTTCATCAACGCCGACACCGCGCTATCACATATTAACGTAGACGGCACTTTATCGTGTACCAATTCGTAAGCCGTTAAACGAGCTCCTTGATTATAAGGTCTCGTTTCCGTGCAGTAGACGTGCTCTGATCACGAAAAAATTTCGGCAACGCGTTAATTACGTAAATGAGCCGTGTCATCCGACAGACAGTCGCACCGAGTACGGTTATGACATCGGTAACGTAACAGGTAACACCACCGATACGGGTCGACTGCAGCCGATATTTGACTGGTGGTCTCTCGGTCGGCGTTCTTACCTAGTCTACGAGATGCGTGCAGCGCACGAATTACTCCTAACGCGGTACCGTAACCAGCGGTCGCCAATGATCCGGTGTTGCAATGCGTTAAAACTCGAACAGTACCGTCGCCGCCGCCGCCGTTCGATACCGCCGCATTCAATATGAGATTGCAGCCGGCCATGCCGATCGCCTTGTTATCGGCCAGATCCTTTTCCAACATGGCTTCGATTTCGGAGATGAATCTGAAACGGAATATACGCGAGCAAACGATACAACGAATACTCAATTTTGGGCAACACTCGACCGAAGCTAACACGGATAATCGTCAACTTGGGACACCGCCTTTCCTACTCTTGAAACGGATAACAGACCTGCTTTGCATTTCGGCCGCCGAAATGGAGTCGTCTTTGTCTAACGCATTCACCAGAGACATCAATTCGTCGGCCGCTATTTTCAAATTCACCGCCGTCGGCCTGGCTGAAATTAAATAATTCAGCTTTCCTTCCACTTCACGCCTCAATGTTTTCTTCTTTTCGAATTCTTCTTTCGATATTTCGACGGCTAAACTCAGGCACCCGACAATGGCGATCGCAGGAGCGCCACGAACCTGCAGGTAAACGAAAACAATACTCGTTAGCTGACGAAGAAACGCGTCTACGAGGAACAAGTCGACATACACGCGAGTCGGTTTCGCTCTCGAATAATGCCTGATCAACTACATCGACGATAATTAAGCATGCAACGAGAAAGGTACGAAATCCGCGTAATTTACCTGCATTTTGTTGATCGCTTTCCAACCGTCTTCCACTCCTAAAATAGGAATATATTTGGTTTCGCCGGGCAACAGTAACTGATCTAAAATTTCCAAAGTTCCATTGTGATATCGGATGGCTTCTAGCGTCATGGTAATGAAAATTATGAAAAGGCCACGACTAATGATGAGTCGCCTTCGTGGTAACCTTGTTTCCGATCCACTGTACGCGAGAAATTTCAAAAATATCAATTGAAACTTGAAATTGGCATTTATATCCGAAATAAGATTTTATTATCACTACACGCGTAAGGTATGCCACACATTCTTGTCCGACGTTTGTATCGAAAATTCACTCGTTTCACATCGGAATAGTTGCACAAATCTTTTCAAAAACGTTGCCGTCTTGATACTCGATCGAAGCAAACTTTTTTCCAGACGAAATTTAGGAAAAAAGATCAATCTCGACCAACTATTTTAAAAGCAAAAAGAAAAAGCAACAACTTACATTATTATTTTTCAAAAAATTTTTATTATTCTTTTTCCACAAATTTTCTTGCAGTGATAAACGCAGTGTTACCTCGAGTGAGAAGAAAACATTTTAATTGAAAACTTGAAAAAATTTTCTTTCGTTTCATTTCATTTCCCTTTTTCAGGCTTTTTCGACTCGAGAAGTGAGAAAAAAAATCGAAAAAGGTGGTGAAAACTTGAAAAGGGGGGAAAGGAAAAGGAAATCTGTTTCATTTTCTCTTCTTTTTTGCGGATTCACCGGATTCCACTTTCTTTTTTTTCGTTTCATTTCCGGCTTTCGTTTCTGTTATCGTTATGATTGTTTCATTTTTCACAGTTACAGAACAACTTGCAAGCGCAAAAATACGCAAATTTTCCACACTTTTCTCGTTTACCTTGTGGCAACAATGAAAATGAAAAACAAGAGTTTGGTAAACACTTGAACTAAGTGCAGTGATTACGACAATACGTATTCTCTTTTCCTATCATTTTAAATTTTGTCGATTTTATGACAAATTTTGTCAACTCAAATTCTTTGTGTAATTATTTATAGTTTGAAAAATATTCGAAACCATTTTGCAACCTGCAGATGATAACTCTGTACTTTGACTCCGTATACTCGGTGATTTACTCGTGAATTTGTCCGTTTTTCGTGCGAGTGTTTTTGTTCAGAAATGAATGCATCCTTTTGTTTATCTCAATCTTCAGGTTTTACTCATTAGTCATGAAGGAATGCGTAATTTAGGGTTGGATTTCGGAGAAAATAATTTGTACTGGTGCGTCGTCGCTGAAACTATCGCGCGTTACTTTACACTATGTGCAATACTAGTTAGATGTGCATACATCACTTTTCTCCGACTCATGTAAAATGTCAACTAATTATGGTAATATCATACTCATTTTGCTGTATTGTTTTCCTTCTATCCAATCAGGTAAATATTAACAGTCATCGAATTACTCTATTCATTAATTGATAAGGTCTTTGTGATCTTTAATTCAGACGTGTGCGATTTTTGAAGAGGATTCTAAAGCGATTGTATCCGAACTGAAATTGGTTTTAAACGCCTCAATACTTAGGTAGATCTTCGAACCAATGAGTCGATTTTTTTTCGCCTTTTTATTTCTGGGATTAGTATTTCGTAAAGTAGGCGAGAATGTGTGTTTAACTGAAAATTATGAAAAGCTAGATGCGATTAATGTTCAAATGTATAATACATATTCATTTTTATACATTTTATATAAATATTATGTGTGTGTGTGTGTGTGTGTAGCATGTGAAATGAAAAAAAAAGATCGATGACAGAATTTTAAACATGAATCGTTTGACGAAATTGTTGAGATTAAATAACGCGAAAATATTTATAAAATCGTGCTCCCGAATACACATAAACGAACGATTGTTTAAAACATGATTGTGGGTATAAGGTATTTGTATTTACATTTCGTCAAGCTAGCGTTTGGATGGTTCGGAGTTTCGCTGATTCATTTCTAGATTTTCATACTTACCTGGAACCTGATGTTGAAAACGTCAGTGTTCTATTGAATCTAGTCAACTTCTTTGAAGCAGGATATCATCGTTTAATCACTCGTGTTTATGGACGCGGATTTTTCGAAGTACTTGACTTATTTTGGAGCTTGTCCCAAGCTCCCCTCCTCCACCACATCGAAACTAGTTCAAATTTGATGAAAGGATCAACCTTGCTTTTGTTTTTGAAATTCATTTCGTGTATGTTTTACTTGGAGATTCGTATACGAAATATAGGTACCTAATACCTATGTAGGTACGAACGTACATAAAATATGCACATGCGTACCAACGTAGGTATATTTAAAGATTAGTAGGTATAATACTTAGAGTCGGAAAACGTTGCAATTTTCAAAAAAAAATAAAAAAGGCTTACCTACGTTCACAGCCGCACTTTACGTATGTATTACGTACACATTTCTGCATTACATGTATTATTTTGTAGATGTTATTTCATGTAGGTAGTAGGTATAGGTACATACATAGGTCCAGGTATAGGTTAGAAGGTACGTACTACGTAGTACTCAACGTAGCTAGGTATCAATATGTAACTAGGTATGTTACTCGTGCCGCAGAATAGATTTACTTGAACCAACTTCACCCATGTTGGTAAGTAATTTGGTATCAGCTGCCTAGCCTAGTTATGCATCTGAGCACTTCTTGTATGTACTTAGATATACACCAAACCAATACATCGCACCATCAATGCAATAACACCACATCTAAAAAAAAATGAACTTCTTTATTTTTGGTGTAAATTGAAAACTGATCAAAGATAAGCACGTTTTGGGAAAAAATACGAAGGTCATTTTTTTTGAGATGTGGTGTTATTGCACCGATGGTGCGACATACTTACCTACTCAGTGGCGCAGCCAAGGGGGGGAGGCTAAGGGGCTAAAGCCCCCCCCCCCCCAAACTGTGGGTAGATTTAAGGTGATGGTTTTAAAAAAGTGTTGATTTTCACCTCTGAACCAACGAAACAATGAATTTCTATGAAAATTAGTGTCCTCGAAGACGTTTCTTTAGTTTGAAAAATAGAGAAAAGTCACAAGGAGGCAATATTTCGGATTTATGTCTTCGAGAACCCTAATTTTCCAAGAATTTCGCTGTTTTGCTAATTCGGAGGCGGAAATCAGCACATTTTCAAAACTACTGCCCTAAATCGACCAAAACGAGTTCCAGGATGAAACTGAAGGGTGGCATGGATAGAAAAAACTCGAATTTACACGATTCTGCCTTCATTTTACCCATATGAGGTGTTTCTCCTTGAAAAATTCACTGCCATTTGTTTCTTAACGCTCTTTATACTGTGTAGTTTTGAATAAAATTCACGTTTATAATATTCAAAGGGGAAAAAGTCAATGTTCCATGAAAATAGATTGTCACTAAGCCGAGTCTATGCCCCCTCCCCCTCCCCCCCAGAGTCGTACAGAGAAAATTTGGGCCTCAGGTGAGAAATCTAAAAGTGAAAAAAAGTCTTTTAGGTATTTTTAACGTTGATATCCGACGTAATTAGTTAAATTTTTCCTTTATTTCAAGGTCCCTGAACCCATGGCAAGCCTTAGTGAGCAGTGAGCCCCCTCAAAAAAAACAAACGATGGTTCGGGGGATCCCCTCTCTACACAAGCTTACACCCACTTACTTTTCTCATGAATTCTAGCCCCCTCCATAAAAAAGTTCTGGCTGCGCCACTGTACCTACTTGACTAAACTTGAGGTATACTTTCAAAGTACGTACTCCGCAAGTCCGTGAATATCATCAAAGAAATAGCAAGTACTGTTTTATTTTACGCATTGTAAATATGTATGGTACATAGACTAGACATATGTACACATACTTATATACACATGCAGTATGAATTTTCATGCAGTTCTGGCTGGACAATGGAAATATGTACCTACTTTATTTGCGGGTATTTATTTTTTACTGGTAATTTAACAAAAATGTCGAGTCGAGATTGAACGGCGCGACTCGGCGTAGCTTTCGGATTCTTTTGCTCCTAACAGTGTCCCAGTGAAGATGAAAGTATACTGTAGGTACGTAAAGGTAAAGTAAACCGGCATTCGTCGTGATATGCGATATCGTACATTCTTTTTCGGCGTTTCTGAAATTCGTCGCGCAGAAATGATGAAACGAGAATGTTTTAGGAGTACACATTTTCGGTTTCATGAAATTGAAACCATTTTTGTGTACTTATTTACTTACCTACTTGCTGCCGAGGTTAGAACGAATCCACCTATTTGAGATTCGAATATATTTTTCGCGTTTTTGTGATTCGAATTCGAATTCTATTTTCGAATCATTGAGTGGAATCCGCGTATCCCATCATTTTGCGAGGAAAATCTCGAAACAGATAGGTATGAATTTTGAATGGAACATGATATTGAAATACAGAATTTTCGAACGGGGGGGGGGTGGGTGGGTGAAGAAGGAGGAGGAGGAGGCTTGAACATTAAACGACGTCTTTACTGTAATCGAATCCTTTCTAACCTTTATAGGTTGTCATCTATACATACTTACTTTGCGCACTTTTATGTAGGTGTGCCTACGGTAAGGGTACCTACCTAGACCTTCCTACCTACTACTTATGGTATGGTACCTATACCCGCTTTCTAGCACAGGGCATATCGTTAGTGTCAGCTTCGGCGTTGTGTATTATTTACGTCATTGTTTAATTTTTTTTTTTACTTTATTTTATTGTCGCATTCGTAATAATTATAATTTCCTGTGTGTACTGTGTACGTATCGTTCGAACGTTGTCGTTGGCGCTGGGAATATGCTACCCATTTGCGTATATCCTGTCTGTCTTGTCTTCGAATAGGACTGCGCGAGTTGGAATTCTTTTCGCTGGTAGACTTATTCGGTATCGAATCTGTACGCTGTTCCATCTGTACGATTTCGTACCTGGAATCTGGAAACTGCATAGGTAGTTGTAGTTGTGTAGTAGAGTTTTATGGCACGTACTCGTAATTCAAATCATCGCATTGCATTGCATCGCATCGCATCGCATCACCATCGCGTGTCGTGTGTGATCGGTACGACTGCGACTGCTGCTCAGGCAGCATACAGCGCTCACAATTGCAATACACATGTACATACTTAGCTACTTACCTAGCTACCTATGTACTTACTACATAGTGCATACTCCGTAGACCTATGGCTATGCTAATTGCTATCTAATTGGTAAGTGTACGTGTACGTGACCAGTGAAGCTGTAACCTTCGGTACGTCCTATTATCGTACCCAGTGCCGACTTGCGGCGTAATTAGAATTACATATAGGTATAGGTGATTATGTAGACTGTGAGCTAATTTTTGGCGAAAAATTTGCGCATTTCTGCAGGCAACAGATTGAACAAATACATCAGCCATTATGAAAAACTGTCGTACGACGCGCAACAAGTGCACGAGAAACACAGCCGCGCCAAAAGATCGGTGACGCACGCCGATTCGGCGGTGCATTTCAGCTTCGCGGCGCACAACAGGCAGTTTAACATAAGACTTAAACGAGATCTCAGCACGTTTTCCGATAACCTAGTCATATTAGATTCTCACGGCGCCGCGTTGAATTCGTCGCAGGCCGACACATCGCATATATACGCCGGTCATCTCGTCGGTACGTTTTTACTCGTCCCGATGTACTATATACTGTGAATCTAACTAATAATTAGAGGTACCTTACCAACCAACTACCACTCGGCACTTACTTATGTACCGCAGGTGAACCCGAAAGCGTGGTATTCGGCTCGTTGTTGGACGGCGTATTCGAGGGCAAAATCGTGTCGCCCTCTACCGGTGCCACCTATTACGTAGAAAAAGCTTCCAAATATTTTCCAATCGCGGCTACTGCCGCCGCCGCCGAATCGTTGGCAACCAACGTTTCGGACCCGAATCCGAATGCTACCGCCAACCATGTCAGCTTTCATTCCATCGTGTACAAAGAGTCGGACGTGGAAGATGCGCACCATCATCATCATCATCATTCGGGTACCTAATGACAATAATCTGACTCCTACATATGTATTTGTATCCGCGTATCTACTCGTATTTTAACCCGTAGGCAGTAGGTACCTTACCTTAGCGTCTAACTACACACCATACATGTGGTGGTAGCCGTGCACGCGCTACCTTATCGTCATCTTACTACAACTAAGTAATCGTTGGACATTTTTTTGCTTTCTTTTTTTTTTCGCAGATCATCCAGCCGGCTGCGGCATCACCGAAGAAGTAAAACAATGGATGGAATCCATTCAAACGTCAGCCGTCGACGATGAACGACCGAGTCGAAACGACGACGACGACGACGACGACAATCCGGTGGCAGACGACTTCCAGAGAACGCAGCCGCCTACGAAAAAGAAACGTAAAAAGACGGAGCCGTCGATCGATGTGGGTGTCGGCGAAACTCCTTTCGAAAAATACACCAAAGAATGGAACAGCGGCGGCGGCAGCGGCAGTGCTCGTTTCAAAAGAGCTATTCGCTCCAAAGAAAAAGATCGCAACACTTGCTCATTATTTATTCAAACGGATCCGCTGATTTGGAGACACATTTCGGAGCAGGTGAGCGACTCGAATTTCGTAATTTAGCGATGGTGATTTTCAACCCATTACAACGTTTTTGTCCTTACTTTGTTGTTGTTTCTCGTCAGGTGGGCCACGACGCTGAAAAAACCAGAGAAGAAATCTTATCGCTGATAGCGCACCACGTCACCGCCGTGAATTATATTTATCGCGATACGAAATTCGACGGCAGGGTAGAGCACAGAAATATCAAATTCGAAGTGCAACGCATCAAGGTAAGACGCCATGTTCTGCTTACGTACGTGTAGGTACTAGGTAGGTAGGTAAGTGAGTAATTATAGGTATTTTATGTACGGTGTGTACCTATATGTTTGGCAGATCGACGAATATTCGGTTTGCGAAAAGCATCATCGAGGCGAATCGAATCCGTTTTGTATGGAGAATATCGACGTGAGCAACTTTCTTAATCTCCACTCGCTGGGCAATCACGAAGATTTCTGTTTGGCGTACGTTTTTACGTACAGAGATTTCACCGGCGGCACGTTGGGTCTGGCGTGGGTGGCCAGCGCGTCCGGTAAGTATTCGACTCGACTCGGCTAGGCCACGTACAGCAATTACGCGTACTGCGGCATTCGCGGCACTGTTATTTTTCAATTACCGCCTTATTGATTGATCATTGATCGCTCGGATCGCAATTTTTACAGGCGCCTCCGGCGGAATATGCGAAAAATACAAAACTTATACCGAAACGGTGGCCGGTCTTTATCAGTCGACGAAAAGAAGCTTAAATACCGGTATCATTACATTCGTCAATTACAACACCAGAGTACCGCCCAAAGTGTCGCAGCTGACGCTGGCCCACGAAATCGGCCATAATTTCGGCTCGCCGGTAAGCGAAAAACTTTCGTATCATTTATGCATGTACGCGTCCGTCCGTATTTACGTGATGTTCGTTTTCGTTTTCGTTTCCGTTTCCGTTTCCGTGCTATTAGCACGACTATCCTTTATCGTGCAGACCGGGCGGACTGAGCGGAAACTACATCATGTTCGCTTCGGCTACCAGCGGCGATCGGCCAAACAACAGCAAATTCTCGTCCTGTAGCATCGGCAACATCAGCAGCGTTTTAGACGCCATCGAAGACAACAAAAAACGCAATTGTTTCAAAGGTGAGATGAACGCGAGAGCGAGACGTGTATTTAGATTCAGACCTACCTTACGCGTTGTATTAGATATGTACGTAGCTACGTACTACGTAGATGCGTAGACGTACTACGTGTACGTACTATATATGTAGCTAGTATCTAGTATTTAATTAATTTAGGTACTTATACGTACCTAGCTACCTACGCACGATTCGTCGAGTATTCATTCGGTCGTGCTTTTTTTTTTTCCTACATCAATAATACATACGTACGTACGTATAATGCTATTATCGTTACTGTGGCTCGATGCAGCTAGCGAAGGAGCGTTCTGCGGGAATAAAATCGTCGAGGAGGGCGAAGAATGCGACTGCGGCTACGACGACGACGAATGCCTAGACAAATGCTGTTATCCGAGGCTGATATCCGAGGCGGATAAAAACGCCAACATAACGGCCAGAGGATGCGCTAGGAAAAAGGATACCGAATGCAGGTACGTGTACGTCTGGCCATGCCGTTTGCCATTTTCAACGTAGGTACCTTCATATTACCTCCTACTACCTGTGTGCCTACGCGTACTCGTGCCGCGAACGTTGGCTGCAATTTGCGATTCGCGATTCGCGACGCGCGTATGTACATACGTAATAGGAATAGGAGGCCTTGTTCCCCGTTAAAAACTTGTACTATACGGTGTGTGTGTGTGTGTTTGTTTGCGTACGTGTAGTCCGTCTCAAGGGCCTTGTTGTTCGGCCAATACCTGCAAATTCACGCCGGCCGACAAAGAAACCATATGCAAATCGGAGTCGGATTGCAGCCGAAGCAGCAAATGTAACGGAAGTTCTGCCGAGTGTCCGATGCCGCCGGCCAAGCCGGACAAAACCCGTTGCAACGAAGGCACGCAGGTACGTTACGTACACGGTAGAACCGGCACATCGTTATCGCGCGATTTCGGCCTAAATTACCCAGGTACGCGGTTGTTTGTTTTTCGTGGTTGCAGCTGTGCATCGGCGGCGAATGTCGCGGTTCCATTTGCTTGGAGTGGGGTTTGAACGAATGCTTTTTGTCGTCGAGCAGCGTTCCGCCGGTCGACAAGCGCAAACTCTGCGAACTGGCCTGCATGAACGGCACCAACGTGGACAACTGCCGAAGCACCAGCGAGTTCGCTAGCCTTGTAGGCTTACCGCCGGGCGGTATCAGTCTCCGACCCGGCTCACCGTGTGATAATTTTCAGGTAAGCAAGTCGGTCGAACGTATGTAGTATGTACATTCGCGTATTGTATTGTGTTGTGTTGTATTTTTTTTTTTTTTTTACCATTTACTTACATACCTTTTTTTTTGCTTGTAATTTTCTCGTCGTCTTTCGCAGGGTTACTGTGATGTATTTTTTAAATGTCGCGCCGTCGACGCCGAAGGCCCTTTGGCCAGGCTGAAGAATATGTTGTTAAACAAGCGTACGTTGTTGCAGCAATGGGCTTTCGTAAGTTGACTGCGCTCGATTCGAGTTTTTTCGTTTCATTTCATTTCATTTCATCTGATTTTATCCGTTTATTCGTTTTCAATTTGCTGCTGTCCGTGTTTGGTGCGACGCTCGACTCGGTAGGACAATTGGTGGGCGTGCGTCTTGATGGCTGTGATATTCATATTCGTTTTGGGCGTATTTATCAAATGTTGCGCGGTCCATACGCCTTCTTCGAATCCGAAAAAGCCTCCGGCTAGGAGATTCAGCGAAACGCTTCGCAGACCGATTACCACGCTGAGAAGAATGGTAAGGCGCTTTCGTTGCCATTGTCGTTGCTTTGTCGTTGTCGTCAAATTTTCACGTTTGTCTGTTTATCTGTCGAATTAGCGAGGCCCGGCCGTACATCGGGGGCATAGCGGCGAACGCGGCTATCGAAATCATCACCAAAGCCAACACCATCACCACCATCATCACCAGCAGCAGCAGCAGCAGCCGCCGCACCACCACCACCAACAACCACAACAACATGGTGGCAGCGGATATTCGCATAATTATAACAACGGCGGCGGCAGCAGCGGCAGTGGCAACAGCAACGCGGGCAATTACAGAAACGCGCCGCCGTCGTATACGCGAAGTCAGCATCATCACGCGCCCAAACGTAAGTCTAGACACGACACGACGCGTAATGTACGCAATACACTTTCGTAGGTATTCACGGCGATGGTAATGCATCCCCGGCATGCAGAAATAGTCAGAAAAGGGCGGAAAAATTAGCAGAAAAAGGCAGGCATTCTCACTTTTTGCTCATTTCGACCCCTGCTGCGCGTTGAACATACCTTTTTTGATACCTCGTTGCGCGTCGCGCATTGTTCCTCTGGGCTAATTTCTCAGAAAAAGGCAAAATTCGACAGAAAAAACGGCAGAAAGGGGCAGAAATTATCAGCAGACTCGAGCAGAAAAAAGCAAAATAAATTCTGCTTTTCTTGCACACCGGGTCGTCTTAACGATCGAATAACCATTATTCAATTATTTTTTCGTGTTTGTGTTTGTTCGCGCGCAGCATCGGCGCCTCACGCTACCAGAGCTGACGTGTACGCGCATCCGTACAGAGATCGCAACTCCTTTCATATGAGACAACACAAGGTTTAAAGCTTGGAGGATGATATTATCTGATTCGAGAGTATCTCAGCGATTGATTCGCCGCATCGCCGTGACGTGACGCAACGTGCTTCCACGATTTACGTTCCAACTCGCTTGCACGTGCTGCGTAGACGTTTTTCGCTGTTCCAACGGTCAATCGAAAATCGATAGTTATCGTATCGTTTCGGATATCTAGCGATACTCGACTACGATACCACGATGACAAGCGACAACCGACAGTCGACAGCCGGCAACCATACTTAATAATTTTTCATTACGCGTAGCTGTAAACGTTATCGTATCCGTATCAAGTACTACATTACTTACTAAATTCCTACCCACCCTACGTAGTAGGTGCCAGCCTAACCTGGTCCAATTCTCATTCACCTTTATTCGTAGATGGACGCATCTACATACGTCACCCTCTCCCTCTCACTCTCCCTCTCCTTCCTATCTCCCTTTCGGGGTTTCTAGTCTCGGCGAAAAAGTCATTTTACATCGTTTGATTTGGTACCGGTTGCCTTGCTAGTTGGTCCGCGGGCCGGCCGCTTAGATAATTACGTATAAGTATATTATTCATGTGCGTATGAAGAGAATTTTGATACGGGACGGCGAGAAGAATGAAAGGTGTAGGACGCAACTCGACGACTGATTTTTGAAATGATGCTTGCGCGGGTGATGTAAAAAAAGAAAAAAGGAAGAACGATTTACCGAGGTCTTTCATTTCGATCAAGTACTGCATACATAAATGCACACGTAGAGCTACTACATCTACATTTATATCGTCGTTGGTGTAGCGATGTCGTTTTGTTTATACTTACGTATTACGTATTTTCCTTACTTTTTACGCGTACCCAGACCCACATATGTATCGCGAAAGTTCCGAACGTTCGGTCAGCACGTCGCCCATCGCCCAAAGGACCAAATTGTAGCCGAAACAATTCGACCGTTATGGTTATAGACGCCGCTTAACGTTGTGACACGCGCGGGCAACAATAATTCGCAAGTATATCCAGCGTATCTTCGAGAACCGCGAATCCATCAAAATTCGTATTTCGTATCCGTAGCCTTTACCCGATGAAAAAATTTCAGATCTAATCATATCTCAAAAATTTCCATATCTCATCGTATCAGTTCATATCTGAAAAAACTATGAAGGTTCAGATCCAGTTTGATATGATGCGATCAAATAACATCTAATTTGATCAAATCGTATCTTTAAAAAAAAAATCAGATGTACTTAATTAGATATAATTTGATTGGGACATTTTTGAGATCAAGTTATATCTGATTTGATTAAATTTGATCTAAAAAATTTTCATCGGGTACCTATAATTTTTTCGTCATTCAGTCGTACCTCGTACCTCATGTGCTTCTATTTATTCGGTACGACCGCCGAGCCGACCGAAAAAGACGCCGTATGTAATACGTACAATAGTCATTTCTCATTGTGTATCCCTATCTGCGTAGTACATACGTACATCGACGTAGACCCGGTATCTATGCAGTACGTAGGTAGTAGGTACCTAACCTATCTGTGTGTTCTCAATTTTTATATCAGTCGATCGCAGGCGACTAGCATTCGTATTGTCGTCGTCACTTTTCCGTATTCTCGTTCCCATTACCATTCCCCGTCTCTACCGAATTCATTTTTCTGATCCAGCTTATGTACATATGTACCTCTACCTACTGCCACATTCGCTTCATTTGTTTGCCGATCGCCTAAGCTCGACGTTTGGCAGATGACGATCGAAATTTGACCAAAAAGTAAATAAATAAATAAAATATAATACAATACAATACAATACCATAATTAAATGGAATGTTTTGCTGAAAATTTACGCGCCGCATCTTTTTTACGCTCGCGCTCCAGTAATTTTCTTCCCTTTTATCGCAAATTACGTTTACGACTGTGCCTATCATTTCGATTTCGCGTTGCTGAACCTCACCATTTTCTCGCAACAATGTAAGACTCGGCCACCTATTCCATCGGCCGCCTTTTATCCGAATACTGTTCGTTTACGTCGATATTCTCGTTTTTTTAATTTTTATTACCATCATTTTTTTCCTCTTGGGTAGGTAAGTGAGTATTTTAGAAAGAGAAAACCATTTTTGTACGGTACGTAATACATTTACCTACCTACCTACCTACCTACCTACCTTATTTATGTAATTTGTTGTTCTCGATACTTCGTAGGTATTCGAGCGACTTTTACTCTAGGTATGTAGTATGTACTATGTATGTGTATGTATCTACTTATAATATTCCCAGAAATGTAATGTGTTCCTTTTTTTTCCCTCCCATTTATTTTTCTCTCTCGTTTTCTCTCTCTTTTTTTGTCATTAATGATTACGTGTAACGAAAATTACGTTTTATTCATTTTATAAGTGCGATTTTTCAAAAAGGCGAATGAGCTTAAATTTTATACCAAAGTTATTCATTCTTTCTAAAATGTTCTATTTATGTCTGTATGTATATTATGTAACCTTGTTTTTTTTATTTCCCCCCTCCCCTCCCCCATTTTATTTCGCTCGAGTTCATTTGTACGCGTGCGTGTAGGTAGATTTTAATTGCGTTTCCACATTTTTAGTCGACATTGACAACCTGATTAGGTAGGTAAGTATTTGGTATTAATTTCGAGTAGGTACTCGTATCGTCGTATTTTTCGTAAACTTTACGACTACATTTCCATCTGCTATCTATGCAGTTTCTAGTCTAAAGTGTAGTATACGTAGCTACGTACTACGTACTATTCAGAAATTAAGTAGGTACCTAGATCCGGAGTAGATTTTTTTATACGTGCGTTTGATTGAATTGATGTTACCGACTAACCGCAATCGTACTCGCGCATTACGTTCGCATGTATCTGCTTCTGCACACACAAGTATTAGGTACCTAGTACCTACTCGTTCTCGTTCTCGTTCTCGTAGTAATAAATACCTAGTAATACTTCGCATCGTGATACAAAAACAGATGGGCGTATAACGTAGTACATAGGTATTCGTGTGTTGTAGCTCCAGCCAAGGTACTTAACGTCAGACCTACTTATGTATTTGCCTGCTTCGCTACTTGCGTAAACGTGAAATTTGTCCGTACTATACTATACAATATAATACATACTTACCTGATTACCTACCTACATTCGTATGTACATTAAGTACATATGTTTATAATGTGAGTACCTATGTAGTGTAGTTAACGTAGCCGTACCGTACGCGTACAAGTACAATCATACATAGGTAGGTAATTAGGCATGGAAATATCTAATCGCGTACCTACGTCGAAAGCTGTTAGTCTGAATACCTACTTTTAATTTTTCATTTTTTTTTTTTGCAACTGTCGCTTTAATCGGCACTCGGACGTAGGTACTCTCTACTAGAATTTCCAATTCCAATTAAGTACGTGTAATCTGTTATCTATACTCGGTATTCGCTTATTGGTACCTACCTACCTACCTACCTACTACCTATCTACGTTTTTACATTTATCTTTAATTACTCGTACATGTATGTAGCTCTATTTTAGTTATCGATCACGAATATTTATAATTATTTCTCCTCGTTTCCAGCGCGTTTGTTTGTTTGTTTTGTTTTTTTTCCTCTCTTTTTTGTAATCGTGTTTTCGAAACTTTTTTAAAAAACTATAATTTTATGGTATTATTGATTATTTATTTTGATATCGATATTTTTTCTCAATAAATCGGCTACTTATCGTGCCTCGTGCGTACCTTATGTTTTTGTTCGTTGTTGGGTGGACGTGAGTGCGAGTAGAGATTGAAAAAAGAAATTTATTTCGAAGCGCTTCGTCGAGAGGGCAATTTTTTGGCATCAAGAATCAGAAATATGTGCTTGGAATATGAAACGAGAACTTTCAAAAAATAATATGGCGCGTGCTTTTTAAAATTATTTCTTTCAACATTTCACTCGTACGAACCTATAATGTAAGTATGTAAGTTAAGTACTCGTATAGTATTATAAATGTCTTTTTTTCTGAAAATATTGAAGTCTATCTTCAATGAAAGTTTGCACTATTTTCCAGCTTGCTTGCCGTTATGCCGCATCATCGGTCAATTTTGTACGTACATGTTTTTCCACAATTTCTCACCAGTAGATGTTCTGGTAGATTGTCTGTATGTAACGCAATACGTATTAATTTTCGCTCATAAAAATGCTGTTTGTGGTTCTGACTTTCTCACATGAACGATCGCCAGATTCGGAACGCTTCAAGGCCAATTTCGTTCGCCAGCGTTAATACATACGTATGTACTATGTACCTACATAAAAGTGCGTATTCCATCTGCCGTATGGTACTTAACTAGGTAGGTAGCTAGGTACTTAGATAAACGATTCTCTATTCGTTAGGTACCATATGATTTTGCAAACAAAAATTTCGCAATGATGAACCGAAAAAATTGGAACGTGTGTTTTAAAATGCAGGCGATTAAGTACTTATAGGTAGGTACTAGGTACATACATACGTATCTAGACCTAATGGTTACATTTATCAGAACTTGGGGAAAACTTGAATTTTTGTTTGCTTACAATATTGTGGTCTTCTGGGAGGGGAAAAAAACGATTTTACTCCTCATCTGTAATTCAATACACATGTCGAGCAGGCCCGTACAGAGAAAATCCGGCTCCCGGGTGAAAATTTAAGAGCAAAAAAAAAAGGTTTTACCATAGAGTAAGATACTATACGAGTATTATTCTAATGTTATAAATCTTTACCGCTCCTTTTTCGTATCATCGTTTCAAATGGATCCCGAGAAGTCAGAGCTTGTGGCCAGATCCGGCCACTTGGAGCTTGCCATCTTAATGCTCCTCTCACCCTTCCAAATTGATGGAATTCACATTTGTACCTTTTTACCGGACTCTTTTCGACTGTCGACTGGCAGTTGACAATGCATCAATGCATTGCGTATCTGTCTTTCGATTTTCGTTGAAAAAAAAAACTTGCAAAAAAAAAAGCTGGAAACTTGTTTTTCCGACTTTTCCGGGCGAATATCTCGAAAATACGACCAGTAAACCGAAATCCGACGCCGGATTCGTGTTCAGCGACCTATAATTTACCTACATACAAACTCAATCCAAGCGCATTTGGCGAATAAAAATTTTTCGACTTTTCCAGGCTAATATCTTCTCAAAAACTCAACTTTGCAATCGGAACCCGTCGCTTCGCCGAATTCATGTTTAGCGACCCAAAATCTAGCTACGGACTAACTCCGATCGCATTTGACGAATAAAAATTTTCAAGGTGCGGCGGCGTTTTCGATATTTTCGTTCGGAAAATTCGGAAAAATTTGATGAGACAGTGACACGGAAAATTTTCCATGTCCAATAACGCTTAGAATGGGTGTACCTATAGGTAGATTTTGGATCTCCGAACACCGATCCGGCGAATTTTTTTCGTTTGATGGAGGTTTTTTCGAGATATTCGGCCGGAAAAGTCGGAAAATTTTCAGGAAACGGTGACGCGGAAAATTTTTATTCACCACATACGCTTGGATTTAGGTTGTATGTAGATGCATGTTTGCTCACTGAACACGAATCCGCGGCGTCGGATTTCGGTTTGGAAGTCGCGTTTCCGCGATATTCACCCGGAAAAATTGGAAAAACTTGCAAATTTGCGAATATTGGTCGAGCGAATGACCGAATCGAAAATCCGACGCCAGATTCGTGTTCAGCAACCCAAAATGTACCTATACGTACTTACTTGAACTCAATCCAAGCGCATTCGGTGAATAAAAATTTTCTGTGCCACCATCTTTTGAAAATTGTCCGACTTTTCCGAGCTAAGCGAATATTTCGAGAGCGCGATGCGATTACGTGCGAAAATTCGCCTTAGGTTATGTGGTTATGTGGTACGTGACGTCGTGTCGCGTCACGATACGATACGATACGATACGATACGATACGGAACGAAACGATAGAGTATACAGCCCAGCGCTTTCTACTGTGCAACGAAGGAATGAAAGTTTGAATGAGAATTTTACCGCCGCAATTTGAAGACTCGCAGACAGTTTTCAGTACCTACCGTTGGTGACTCACACGACATCGCCATCGCCATCGCCATCGCCATCGCCATCGACAACGCCATCGTCGCCATCGCCATCGCCATCGCTGTCGTCTTCGCCTTCGAGGGCTGAAATTTATCGCGTCACACCGAGCCGCGCGGTTCTTACGTCTTATTACCTACGTATATGTTGTATGTGTATTTGTGATTGTGGACTGTGCCAATGAGCAATCCAGAAACCTACCTACTTACTGGAATTGTCCGTAAGTAGAAGAACATATACTATGACTTTGACTATGTCTATGGCTATGGCTATGGCTACTGCCTTGCCTTTGCCATTTCCCCGAAATTCACTCTTTCGCATTCGCTTCGTGATTAATTATTGTGAGAAGGTCTAGGTATCTATGCACCCGTGAATTTGGTCGATCATCGCATGTAGCTGTAGCTACCGAATAGATACGTAGAATTGAGTATTTGGGTACCTACTTAGGTATGTAGGTAGGTAGGTACCATGTACGTAATCCAAGTACCTATGTAACTACAATGCAGTGTATCTACATATATGCTTCGCTTCGCTTTGTTTTGTTTTGTTTTGTTTCGTTCTGTTTTATTTCGCTTTGCTATGGTACTACAAGGTAGTAGCTAATAGCTATACTTACGCGTAATGTACGTAGGTATCTACTACATAATTATGTATAGGTACCATACCTACGTACCAGAAAAATACCTGTAGACTAACGCGCGTATTTTTCGGTTATCGCGTGCTTTTTTGTTGTTTTACGTTATGGTTACCTATACGAGTATAATATATGCCGCATCGCATAGCATAGCGCTGCGCCGCGCCGCGCCGCACCGCACCGCGTTGCGTCGTGTCGGCGTGATGGCAGTGGCGGTGGCGGTGGCGTGGCGGTGGCGGTGTATAGCACCAAGCGCCACGCACCCGACTTCGGTTCGGCTATGCTATAACTTTTTCTTATACTCACCTATCCTACTTGGTGTGGAGAAGCGGATAAGTCTTATTCAATTCCTTTTCCGCTTTCACGTAGTACGTTCGTATAAGGTATTTTGAATACCCGGACCCGCGCAATCTATTCGCAATTTCTTTCGCTATTCGCCATTCTCGACTTGGTTTTTGTTTTCATTTTTTACGGCGGCGCGGCGGGGCGGCCGCGTCATAGTCGTTTTTGGTTTTTAAATGTCCAATTAATATCGACGCGGCACCTAAGCTACGTTGGTTGGACACTCTTGCAGAGGAGTGGAGTCTCCGCATGTAACACCGACCGCCAAGCAGACCTATTACATAGGTATATGTACATTGTACCTACATACAACATCGCTGGTGCTGTTAAAGTCGCGAAAACCTTATGTACCTAGCACCTACGTACAATACCAATATACCAATACCAATACCAATACGTATATTTCGAGTATCGGTGTATCGCGCCGCGCCGCGCCGCGCCGCTGACCGTACCTCTAGCTCTAGCTGCTGTAGCAAGTTGCTGGGTGTAAGTATGTGTATACACACTGTATACGTATACTGAGTTCCGTGCGACTATATCCGCGAACGACGTTAGCATGCCCGGTGCGGTGCGGTGCGGTGCGGTGCGGTGCGGTGTGTCGAAAGCAAATTTAGGGCGTTATGGCTCGATCACTGAAACATGGAATGGCAGTCCAAAAGAAACAAAACCAAAAAAAAAAAAAAAGGAAAGAAAAAAAGAGGCGCGCCGTTAAATTATACCTCAACGTGTCTGCATTGACCCACTTCTGTCAAAGTTGGCGTTTTCATTTCTTTCTTTCCTTCTTTCTTTCTATCTTGTTTTAAAAATGTCTGAAAAACCACCTCCGAATGAGCAAGCGATAAAGAATTTTCCCAAAATCAAAACCGCGTTCTCCAAACATGCAGGCATTGGCCTTCATCTTCGGCACTCGTACCTCGACCTACTGGTAGCATTTTTGCAAAATTTGAGTTCGAATTCGAAGTACAGGAAGCAGTTTTGTTTTTGGGATGGCACGTTAATGTACCTATACCATCGCCATCAAGTTGTCAATTAGTAGATTAGGTAGGTAGGTAGGTAGGTATGTAGGTATTTATTTTTCAAATTTTAGGTGCCGAAATCATCGTGAGCAACGGAATGAAAATATGTAATGAAATAAGTAGTAGATACATACCTCGATTCCCTATGGTACCTACGTATTACGTAAGATCATGCGGGATAATTGTGAACGAGTTGTTCGCGGTGTGAATAGTGAACTGTGAACAGTGAACACCTAAATGCATGCAGCGCAGCGGGCTGGAATTTCCAAAAGGTGGAATTTTTAGAACAGTTGACAATTACCCAACTTGACCTTACCTTACCTATACTGCCTATGTACTTACATAAATTCCAAAATAAAAACCAACCGATGCGATGCGATGCGACGCGACGCGATGTACGGTATGCAGAAATCGTACCTACGTAATTACATATGTAGCGTAGAATGAGGTATTATATAAAAATTAAATTTAGGTACTTGAATAAAAATAAAAATACCTATTTTATTGAATTTAAATTTAAACAAAAAAGAGTTACAAGTTGAAATTCTAAAAAAAATTATACACAGGTATCTAATACCTAATAGGTACGGTATTCAATTAAAAATAAAATGAAAAAATTAATTGAAGAAAATTCTAAATTTAAGCAAGAAATTAATCTACTAATCTAGGTACCTAAACGGATGAGAGCGTCGAAGAAAAAAAATCTCTTGGTTCGTTGTAGACATATCATACTAAGTAAGTATAGGTATACTTGCTTAATACCTAGACCCGCGTGGCGCGTACATTACATACGTAGGCGTAGGGTGTTTCCGTTAAGAGTACAAACATATAGGTACCTACTATGACTGTATAGCCCATATAGGTAAGGCTAAGGTGCTTAACTTACACTTACATTACATATGTAGGTATCTGCGCGGATTATGTACTTACTTCGCGGAACCACATACGTAGGTAGCTACTAGCTAGGTACATGCTACATACTTACATACTTATTACATACATATGTAGGTATAATACATATAATTATAGGTAGAGTAAAATTTATCCACAATTTACCTATGTTTTTTCAAGTGGTATAGGTAACCGACTGCAACTGGTCGTTCTTTTTTTTTACGAGGTAGGTACCTGACTACCTATCTGTTGAAGTTTATTATGGGAATCTAGGTACCTACTCAGTGGCTCGCCGTCCACTACAGTTACGGTATACTCGTACGGTACCAATTAGAGGATACCGACCTATATGTGACGTGTACTACGTACTAGGTATTAGGTAGATACGCAAGTACATCTACATACTTACTGCGCGCGGCTTCTATTACATGTTACGAGTACGAGTACGAGTACGCGACATAGGTAGGTACCCAAAGTACCCACGTTGCGTTGCGTTGCGTTGCGTTGCGTTGCGTTGAAAAATAAACGTAGGTACACATTTTCATTTTCGGAATGAACGTCGCTTCGAAAATTAGCCAAGTGCGGTACTTGTCCACCCAAGTATGTACCTACCTACCTACCTACCTACCTACCTACCTGCCTATGTATTAGATTGGAGTGAGGGAGAACAAAAGAGAGTGTAAACGTAAAGCGCAAGACGCGCATTTAGCATCATTACGTGTGTAGTGTATATCTACTTGGGTACTTGATGATGTTCGAGTCAGAAAATAACGACGACGACGACGACGACGACGACAATATTGAATGTGAACGCGGCTGAAAGGACGGGACGGGACGGGACGGAACGTAGGTAGCGTTCGTAAATGCGAAATTCAAGTTCATTTTACGACTATTGAGGACGAAATTCGATATTAATTTTCCAGAATTTGACTTTAAATTGCCGATGAAATGGTCGCGATAGACGATAGACGATAAGCGATAGGGTAAATGGTAAATTGAATACCTACTACGTACCTACAAATAAGACATACTCAGACCTATACATACCTACCTACCTACCTACCTACCTACTTACTTAGCCACTGGTATTGTTCGTAAATATTGGTTTTGCGACGCGTAATGCGTATCGTATCGTATCGTAGTATCGCATACACACACACACGCGCGCGCGCGCGCGGTGGGCTCAGGGGGCTTGAGCCTCCCGCCCCTCCCCCCCGTAAGCACGGGAAAAAGTTTTTTTTAATCGCAAAAATATTGAAAAGCGTATTTTTTTTCTGTTTTTCAAACAGTATTTTTTCAAAAAATTTTCTCCCTCGCTTCGCTTGTGCAGTATTTTATTCTTTTAATATTCAAAATTGATAATTGATAATACTTTTTAACCAATTTTCGAGTCAAAAATCATTAATTCCTCAATAAATTCCTAGTTTGCCAAAACAGATAAACGATTTTTGACTGAAAGATCAGTGATGAGAAATGGTTAATTTAAAATTTAACACGAGTTTCTACGTTAAAGAGTTACACAAATGTGATTAAATAAGTTTTACGTTTCAAGAATTTTCTTTAAACTAACACTGTTTTAAATTTTTTTCAACGCAGTTATTCGAAATTGAACAAGTAGGTACTAAGAACTGCCAACTTTTCATCGTTTTTTATTTTTATAACGCATACCTACCTAAACATTAAACTCGGCTCCTTCCTCCTTCTTTAGTCGAGTGGAGTGGGTTATTTGGTGATCAATCCCAATATATGAGGTTGAATACAAGTAGGTAAGGTTACCCCCCACCTACCCCACTTGCAGAATATTTTGCGTATTTTTTGTCAGTTTTGGCTATACCTAGACCTACCTACATACGAATACGATAAGGTTACTTACTGCCATAGGCGGCTGCAAATCAAAACAAAAACAAAGAGAATACAAAAAGTCAGGCGGGCGGGAATCTAACGATAATCGTACGGTAGTGTTATTTTAATTTCAATAACCTACGATGTGATACGGATACGGGCTACGATCGCGAGGCAACGCGAATTTCTAGTTAGGCCTCACTTGTACAGAAAAAGGCTTCCTCGCGCAATTCGCGTTAAATTATGCTTGATTATTGCTCTAGATACTAGAGCAAATAATTTAAGCGCCTATGCCATTTTTTCCCCGTAGAGTCCCTCCCCCTCCCATATTTTAAAGGCGTAAGTATAGGTATCACCTAATCTATGGGCGCTGTACGAAAAAAATTGAAATACCTACAAAAGTTGTTCCTTGATACCTAGGTAATGCATTGTGACCTTCCAGGAAAAAACCGACCTTCTGTCCGAAAAAAAAATTGAAAAAAAAAGTGTCCCAATCAGTCCAAAACCATGATTATCATTTGTTTTGGATTGATTGGGACACTTTTTTTTTTTCAATTTTTTTTCGGACAGAAGGTCGGTTTTTTCCTGGAAGGTCACATTATTATAATTTTCCCTCACAAAAATTAATTTCGGAGCGACCCCTACCCCTTAAATTTGGAAAATGTGCTTAGGAAAAACACCAAAATTTCGTTTTTCACATTTTCAAGGGAAAGTTTCAGGGGTAGCTGTACAGCAAAATTTTACACGACCAAAAGTTTTCAAAATTAAAATTTCCTCTCCTATGAGGTGTTTTAACGCGGCCATTTTCCCCCTCTTCCTCCTCCGCGTCAAAAAGTCTACCCCTTATAACATTTCAAACGCCTGTATCGCGTAATCTATCGACGCGACGCTGAAGAGCATTTCTTAATTTTTGCAACGAAAGTTGTTTCTCAACGCATCTAATTGTACAGTTTATTGCCTCGTAAAAATTCATTTTGGATCCACTTTTGCCGCTCAATTTTGCAAAACTCCGCACCTACCACCTACATAAGTAAGTAGGTGCGGACCATGTTTCAATTGCAAACAAACGACAAACGAGGAGGGGGGAACCGCACGACGGGAAACGAGCTGGTATAATCGACCATCGACCATCGACCATCGACCATCGGCTATCAGCTATCAGCTATCAGCTATGCTTTATAATTACGTGTACCTAGATATACGGAAAATACGTACCGCCGCGCCGCTACTATATTTTGCTGCGCTGCGCTGGCAATCAGACTACATACCTAGCGTACCTATACAGCTGGTTTTTTCCTGGTAGTTTCGTCACCATGATCGCCGTCGCCGCTATTATTTACGGCGAATCGATAGGCAATTTTATTAACGCGATCGTCGTTACTACCGCTAGTGTTGTCCCGCCACCGCCATCGCCACCAACCCCCGCCAAACTAAAGCGACGCTTCCGCAGTCACGAGTGTACGACTACGCGACTATGAATTAAGTACGTTCTCGTTTTACTCTTTCACTCGCCCCTGTCAGCCGTGTCAGCGGTACGCGCTCTCCCTCTCCCTCTCCCTCTCCCTCTCCCGCTTCAACGCCACTGCTACACACACTTACACACTGCAGACGAATGGGAATGCACATAGTATTACGGTAGGCATCCAACACCCGTGGTCGTGGTAGGTAGTAGGTACATACAGGTATGGTACCTATATGCGTTATGATGTGATGTGATGTGATGTGCTGATGTGTAGGTAGTAGGTAGCTAGGTACCTCTACCTACGCGGTACGTCGCGTCGCGTCTACATCTACGTGTACGTGTATGTGTACGTGTACTGGTGTACTTATGTATCTATGTACCGCGCGCGAAATACTCGCGTATGTACTTGGCACCTATTCGTACACGCTTTTTTGTCGACAGCAAGACGGATCAGATTTCAAATATACCTACACCTACGTCTACATATGTATTTTCACTCAGTGTACTCGTGACTCGTCGAGAACCTTCCTAGTCCTACAAAAGGTTATAGGTATGTAGGTATGTAGCGAGCGTACTTGTGTAGATACGTAGTTACGTACCTACCCACTACCCACTACCTACTACCTAGGCGATAAGGCGACGCGACGTGACATAAAAGCAAGAAATCGAAACTAGTGTCGAGCCCCTGAAACTCCTCAGATCGGATCGGGTATACAAAAAATTAAGGATCCAGAGTACAAAGACATGAGATTGCGGGGGTGGAGGGAGGGAGGGAGAGAAAGAAATTCGTAGAGATAGGTACCTATTAAACTTTATGGACGAGGCGTATTCGCGTACGCGTGTTTACGGCCAACCGGTTAGGCAGCAATTCCATTAACGCGACGCGACGTCACGTCCATTGAGCTTCGACGGTCGGCGCACGCCAGAATATTGGGCAGACTTCACGCCTAGTCGAGTCTCTTGGCAATGGAAAAAGCGCCAGGAATCGACGGCGTGGCGTGGCGTGGCGTGGCGTTGCAACAAATAACGCCATAAAATTATTTCGTAAGGCGTTTGCCGAGATTCTGTCTCAAGGTCTGTTTCGGTGGACGTGACAGGCGGCTGTGAAAAGGTATACCTAGTTTATTAAAGGGTAAAATTTCCAGATGCCGAAACAGACCCTCTGTGCTATCTCCCCTTTTTTTCCTGTCACTGTCTTCGGATGGCATTTTTTTGCAAAATTATTATGGGTTCTAGGTAAGCAAGTAAGTAAGTAGGTAGGTAGGTAGGTAGGTAGGTAGATAGGAGTCGAGTCGTACAATTTTTTACAATTTACGTTGCGTTGCGTTGCGTTGTGTTAGACTCTGCTCACGGTAGTATAGTTTACGAGCGTATACGCGCGCGAGTTGCGGACGGCGCGGCACATCACCCACTGCGGCTGTGGCTGCGGCAGTCGCACATGTAATAGGGCATAAAATTGATCGTTCTACTTTCGTGACGTCATCGTCGCTTGCCGATGTAAACGCCGTGCCACGTCCCGTCCCGTCCCGTCCCGTCCCGTCCCGTCCTGTCTCGCTCCCCCCCTCCGCTTCGCTCGCACCATTTCTTACGCTCAAACGCCTGAACCAGAGACGGAGAAGGCGAGGGCGAGGGCGAGGACGAGGACGAGGACGGGGACGAACAGAAAACACACAACCGCAAAGAACCAGAAATAAGTAGAAGTACCTACCGAATGAAAGACGACAAACGAGGATGGCAAATTGGCAATTGGCATTGGCAATGACGGCATACGGCATACGGCATACGGCCGGCGTAGCGTGGTCGGCCGAAGCCGAAAAGCCAACGTTTTTGACTTTTGAATGGGAACTATGTGAGGCGCGGACTGTCGTCTGCCTGCAAAAAAGAAAGGCGATCGTTCAAGAATCTTCAATTTATTGTCGCTGGGTATGCGTACGTGCGTGTGGGCGACTGGGCGTAGTACATAGGACTATAGGTATGTATGTAGCTACATAGCTGTGTAGCTATGTACTTGCGCTTACTACTTACGATGCGATGTGCTGAAATCCGCCGGATACCTACTACCTAGCTACATATACTTACCTGCGTACGCGTTTGTACTTTGTATTTACCTATGTATGTACTTGATGCGTCCTAGGTCGCATACGGGTAGCGTGTCTTTACCTAGGCTAACCTACCAGCAGTGCAGGTACCGTACGCACTAAGCAACCTAGTAAGGAGTACTGGGCACTGGGTAGCGGGTAGTTGGGTACCGCGCCGACCAAGTAGGTATGCGACAAAAGTCAAACGTGGTTCTTAATTTTAGCCGTTAGCGTAACGTCGGCCGTTAAAAATGGTAGAAACCTGCAACTGCATGTGTGCCTAGCTGCCTACTCGCTTGAAAACGTGGCACGAAAGCACGAAAGCACGAAAGCGCGAAAGCGCGCTAGTCACCTACGACCGCGACCTATTCAAGTCGTCTTACATAGACATAATAGGTACCTTATCAGTATCAATAATCGGGTAGATACATTTACATACCCGATTTTGTAGGTAGGTAGGTAGGTAGGTAGGTACTTACCCATCTACCTATACGTACCTTTACCTACGCGCTTGCGCTCGGCTATGTTCTACTTAGGTAGGTAGGTAGGTACCTACTTACACTTGTTCGTAACTCGTATCCCGTATTTCGTGCACCGATCAACCAACCAACGTGAAAAGTTGAAAAATCGAAACGAAACGAAACGAAACATGGTAAATAACGAATCGTAACGAAAAACAAACAAACAACAAATAGGTACCTAACAAAGAGCCGGAAAGCGTACGAGTAAGTGCCCAAGTATCGGTGCTTACGTGCTACGAGTACACTTTAGTACCTGATTAGCTAAACAGACGAGTACCGAGTACCGAGTACCGAGTACACCTATCATCCACTTGAACTTGAATAGGTGCTCGGCTACTCGGCGTTTATCTTACGCCAAGTACCTATTTCTGTCTTTTCAACTTTTTTGTTTTGTTTCGATATGTTTTCCATCCTTCCTTCCTTTCATTCATCGTTCGCGATCGTTGTCGTCGTCGTCGCGTAGCTGTAGAGTCGCGTAGCTTCGGTACCTATGTACACTGTATGTACATAGTACATACAGTGTACATTGTACATATAGGTACCATAGTTACAAAGAGACGAGAACCATAATCGTCTCGCTAGACCCGCGTACCTCAGTAGATAGGTATATCTACCGCCTCGTTACGGTAAGGCGGCCGCGTCGCGTCGCGTCGCGTCGCGTCGCGTCGTCGAAAAAGAAAAGGGTGTATGGTAGGTACATTACATACAGAACCGTGTTATGCCAAAGCCAAAAGCAACCAAGCCACAAAATTTAAAGTTTTGTGATTTTAATTTTTGTGCATATATGGATACTTCAGAGGGAGGGGGTCACCCACCACGAATGTACAGCATGCGCAGCACTGCTGTGCTGGACTGCTGGGGTATATTAGATGCCGCCAATGCTACTCACAATTTTTGAGTTTAGCCAAACATGAACCAAGCGACATCACATCATTGTAAACCTTTCAAGTTTTGAACAACAATAATTTTTTATTGATAAGAAAATTGTATTATTGGCAATCGGCCTAAAGTACCTATGGTACCTACTAAGCACCTCGAACCAAAAATTTATTCATTTATTTATTATAAGTAATGAGGTAAGTACCTACTTAATGTGAAAGAAATAAGACTCTTTCTCTCTTAAACCCTAAGTATCTCATGGCGCATGGCGCTTTGTTCATTTTGACTCAACTCAAAAATGAACATTTTTAATTCAGTCAAAAAGATCCAAGCTCCAAAAGAGTTCAGTCAAACAGAATCGAGCGACAAGGTGGCTTTTTAAAAATAGGTAAATCTATAGGTATAAACTTTCGGAAATGTTACATTATTTTACAAATTAGAATTCGATTCCTGAGGGTTTAAAGTTTTAAAAAATTTAAATTCCTATATGAATTGCATTACCCCTTCCTGAATTTTTAAGACACGAACAAACTTCGAAGTTCAAACTCGATTTATTCAGAATGATGTTCATGTCGCTTGGTTGCTTTTGGCATAACACGGTTCATATAGGTAATACAATATGTACGTGTACGTACATATGTACAATGTACATACTACACAAGTACCTAGCTACCTACATAATATCACCATTTGTTGACGCCACACCACACCGCACCGCACCGCACCGCACCGCCACTTCTACTGCGTGCGTGCGTGCATGTGTGTGTTGTTTCCTTTACATATTGTAGATACTAGGTACGCATCCGAGCAAACGTACGATTTACTTCATCGCATCGCAGGTCAGGTCGCGTACGGTACCTAATTTCTCGTAATTCGGATTCGCCCTCCTTCTGCTCCCGCCCCTCCCCCCCCCAAAGTAATGAATTGATCGTAAACGAAATTTCGCAGATGACTCGCCAACTCGCTCGCTCACCCACGACCACCGCACCGTCGCGTCCGTCCAAAGCTCCGAAAATCTTCTTCATCGTAAAGTGCACTTTTACTCACACTCGCGAATCGCTCGAGTGCTCAAACTCGCCTTTTACTCACACTGCAACAAAAAATATCGTATGCAACTCGGGAGATAATGATTTCATCTCCCTCATCGCATAATATACTATTTCACGCAAACAAAATTCCATTTTCAGTTCTACTTGGACGAATAGAAATAACGAGAGTAAAAATGTGGTAAAATATTGAAGCATCCGCTCCGTCTAAAAAACAACCACAGTCCATATTTATAGGAAAGTTTTTTTTTTTTTTTTTATTTTAGTTTCTGAAATAAAATTTCACGAAAAAACCGATGCGATGGTGTTATTCATTTCGAATTTTAAAAAAGACATTCGCCCTTTTTTTGTGTTTTTAAATTGAAGGTTTTCGAGCTTTTTGTTTAAAAAACAACCACAGTCCAACAGGTTAACGCCGATTGGTTGTAAATAACCAATCAGAATCAAGCTGGTGGACCGTAAACAAAAAGCTCGAAAACTTCCAAGACTTGTTATGATTAAAAATGCATGGGAAAATTTTCAATTTCCATTTTTGAGAACTGAAGGAAAATTTGAACGACCAAACTTGCACTATAGTCCGAGTCCCTTGATCCACATTTCGAAAAACCGTAGTAGGTAATACATAATAAGTACCTAACAAGTAACGTCTACGATGTCTACATCGCGTCATATTCGAAACGCAAACGCCAACGCATGCACGCGCGCAGTTTCGCTTCGTGCTCGACCGTCTCGTACTCGGCGATAGCTCGGTACTTCGCTCCGTACTGTGGGCGCTATATTCGGGTGGGGCGGGCGGTGCGCGGTGCGTTGCGTTGCGAAGCGGTGTTAATAAAATTGCCTAACCTGTTTGCCGTAAATACGACGCGGTGCGGCGCAATACGTTCCACGGTTCCAGTTCTATTCTGCGAGAACAACGCGATATGAAAATTCGTACATATATCGCCCAATTGTTGGCCATCAAGTCAAGGACTTGGGGACAGCGATTATTGGGATATATTGGGTCATTGGGTGTCGCGAATGTTGCGAAATTCGAATACCTACCAGTTGCTAATTGTGATATTCTACGAACTCGAATGCTTTTTTTTTCCATCAAGTTGATTGAACCAATTTTTTCTCCCAATCAAAAAAAAAGTTAGCAACTGGCTGCACTGAATTTCTGATGATTGAAAATGGAAAATGAAAATATTGCGCATTTTTCAAACGATAAAAAAATTGATTCGAACTCGACGTAAATTCCACATAACTGGCTAAACTGGGGTGTATTCACTTTGGATTTGAAATTATGAAACTTATTACACAATTTTAAATCATCAACACGTGCAAATTCGTTCATTTAAATTTAGAAATTACTGGTTAGCATTTTCTTTGCCATTTGATTTAATTCTTTATGAAATAGCCGCCCATTTAATTTCAGTAATAAGGTGAAAAAATAATCGAACAAAATCAGTCAAGAACGAATGTTCACCTATACATAATTTCAATTTGTGTATACATAATTAGGTAGGTAGTAGGTACTTATACGCGAGTGTATATAATATGCATAATTGTATAGGTAAGTAATATGTATATGCAGGTAATTAGGTGCCTACAGTAAACAGTCGCAGTCGCAGTCGCAGTCGCAAGCTACGCTACGGTATGCAAGTCTACGCACGTGTGTACATTAAGTACATAATGTAGCGATGCGATGTACCTAAGGTAGGCGAATGAAAAATGAAAAATTGAAAACGTCGCGTCGCGTCGCGTCGTTTACGTATCCATGTACCTAGTATACCTAGTACCTAGACCTACTATGTAGTATGTAGGTACTTACTTGGTACCTTCGTCGGTGGTAGGAATACATAGTATTGTAGGTAATGGGTATGCGTAACATATTTACCTTTTGGCTTGCGCCTTTTACGAATACGGCAGTCACGTTATCGATTGAAAATTATCGCGGCCGAGTACGAGTAGGAACGTAATGAGAAGCGCTGCGTTGCGTTGCCTTGCGTTACGGTTGACCGAGAAGGAAGGAAGGAAGGAAGGAAGGAAGGAAGGAAGAAAGAAAGAAAGAAAGAAAGAAAGAAAGGAAAACAAAAAAAAAGGAAAAGAAAAAGAAAAAGAAAGAAAGAAAATGGTGGGGGAGGGGGACTGAGTAGTAGATAATCAAACTGATCATCGATGATGGAGAAGAGCAATTAAAACCAGCGAACAGCTACCCAGGGAAAAATCTTCAGGCATGATCATGCATGTAACATGGCGTGGTATGAGCATTCCTGATCATACCTGATCAGGCATGAACAGGACAAAAAAAATATATTTCAGATTTATTCATTTTTTTCAATAAACGAAAGGCTATTGTCGTACGCGAACTCTAATTCGATCTTTCCACTGCGCCGCCAGAAACTACCAACAGTGTTTCGTCGTAAAATGGAGAGATAAGTAGAAGTACCTACGTAAGGTGCCCAGAAGAAAGCGCAGAGCTACGTCAGTTTGGTTCAGGAGTGGCGGTGGTGGCGGTGTTGGTGGTGATTCTGAAGTACCTACCGTATTCGCGATTCGCATATACATCCATATAGATAGGTATGTAGGTAGGTACCTACCCAGCCACCCTCCCTCCCGCCAAGCCACATAGGTATATAGGTAACGTATAAGTTGTACAATGCGAGAAGCCATTATAACTCTACCTACCTACCTAGACCTATACCTACAGTACGTAGGTATCGCATGCTGTATGTACGGTATTGCATGTGCTCAGCCACTTATACGAACGCACGAAAACGAAAACGAATATTCGAAAACGATAGCGACAGCGATAGCCTCAAAAGCTTAGTTACCGAGATTCTTTAGTCGCCGCGCCGCGCCACGCCGCGCCACGCCGTTGTTGTTGTTGTTATTGTTGTTAAATAGGTACCTACTACCTACGTACTATCGATAACATGTGCTGTTTGGATCGACTCGAAACCGGGCGTAGGCGCGGCGCGGCGTAGATATGCGAGTCCAAGTATCGTACCTGAACACAAAAATACTAATCATAGTTACTTCGTTTTATTCATCTGTATTTCAATTTTATCAATTTCTATCCTCCATTAGTTAGCTAATTTTTCTAACTATATAGTCTACCACTCCTCACCCCTAATAAGCTCACGGCATAAGGGATGATGGAGTAGATATTGTTATACTTACATACATTAACCTAATAAAGTAGCCTCACCGGCCCGACTGGGGGACTGGGGCTACAAAAAAAAAAAGAAAAAAAAAAAGAATACCAATTTGTAATTGTATTTAGATTTATATTTGTACTAACCGAGACGAAAATGTAGACCGAGAGCGACATGTTAGCCACTTTGTGGGTTAATTCTACATACAAAGTCAGCCACCTGTTTCCAAAAACTTGCACCAGAGTTCGCATCCCTTAGAAATTGAGGCGCAAGCATGAACGCAGTCCCAATTTCTAATTGGCGATGTGTAGAATGGAGAAAACCGGTCGGGTCGGAATTTTTGTGCCTATACCGGTTTTGAGTATGCATGGTTTCAACTTTGACCCACAACCCAACTTTTTAGTCGTTCTCATTCTATCAACCAAACTAAAAGTTTTTGGCATCAAAAATTTTTATTCGAGTCCAGCTATTTTTTTTATTCGGGCACTTTTTCAAAATTTGTAATAACGAAGAAAATTTTGCAATTTTTTTTCAAAAATCTTTATGTAGGAACGCCATTTTTTTTTTGCCAAGGTCAATTTTGAGTTGCTAAGAATGAATCTGCAATTGGAATTTTGATTAATCAATTAGCACAGGAAAGAGACAAATTTGAAAAAGTCGGCAAAAAATTGAAAATTTTCGAATATATATGAAAAGTGGCTGACATAGTAGGGTTACTTACGGGCAATTATATACGTATAAGTATGTAGGTATACCGCCGATAAGACGTCTGGTCGTAGTTGTAGGTGTAGGTGTAAAGTTATAAGATACGAGCGTGAAATTTGGCGGGTAAAAGGGCGCGGGCGCAGGTACTGTACTTGGAACAGGTGAAAAATCAATTCTCGTTATTACCTACAAAGTGTTGGTCATTTCTCATTTGATATGCGAACGACCGGATAAGACTGCCCATTTAGGTATATTTCATTTACGTAGGTACACGTTTATTCGTTTAAAATAGGTATTGTTTTTTTTCTTTTTAAAAAAATCAAGTAGGTACCTATTTATTTATTTATTTCCTTTAACATATTTGTCTTCGGTTTTCGTCTTCCTATTCGTATTCGTCGACAGCAAAAACACGGTACGGTACCTACCTACGTACAAGGCTTTTATCCAATTCACTTGGATACTTTTTTTTTTTGAACGTTTATTTAAATATGGGGGTGCATCCGGTTATTTGTTGGTTCGTCGTCTTATCTTCCTGGGTACCATAAGCTTTCAAGAGGATGAACCAACAAATTACATAGATGGGAGGAATAAAGAATAACAAGTTTATGGGTATCTTATAGGATGCGGGGGATACATAGGATAGATACATGGGAATTAAGCAAAGTGAACTGAATACAATACCTAGCGGTAGGTACCTGCCTGCCTGCCTGCCTACCTTTTTTTTTTTTTTTTTTTGGAAACAAACAATTTATTGGAAAATATAGTGATACGGGATACCTAGCTACCTACATAAGAATAAGTAAGTAAAATTGAAACTTGGTATATTAGGCCGAAGGGGCTGACAATTGCTGCCTAGGTAATGCATGGTGGTACGTGGATTACCTATTCTCCGATATCCATCCAGCATCCATCCCAGTAGAACACCGACCGTACTTACTGTGCGTTCCAGCAGTTTGCTGAATATTCGTAGGTAGCTACTAGCTTGGTACATAGGTAGTCACGTCGCGTCGGCGTCGCACACGTTTCACTTCCTGAGGTAGGTAGCCGGGCAGGCGAGTACGCGTTAGAATTTCTGCCGAAAACGAAACGAAGCGATCGGCTCTTCTGAACGAATACCTACGCGGTACCTAGATTGCCTTTCAATGCGCCACGTTAATAAAATTGCCTAACCGATTCGCCGTAAATACGCGCGCGCCCACCAGCATACGAGTCTTTACGGCGAATCGGTTAGGCAACTTTAGTGACGTCCCGTGCCGCGCTATCGCACGCCGTATACCTCGATTAATAATTCCAGTACGACGCGACGCGCGACGCGACGCGACACCCTCCCCAGCCCCGGGTCTTTCGTAGTCCGCCGACAGCTACCGAAATACCAGAACACTTACGCGTATTGTAGGTACTTACCTAATCGACTTTCGTTTTTGTTTCGTCTTTTTTTCCTTCAGAAGTAAAAATAGAAACGGAAACGGAAACGGAAACGGAAACGGAAACAGGAGTAATAGAAGCAGGAGCTGGAGCAGTAGCAGTTTCATAGATGGCAGCGGGAAAAAATCGCCCCAACGGCCGTCGCAGTTACGAATACCAACGCCAACGCCAACGCCAGCATACGAGTACGAGCAATAACCAGCGCGTCGCTCGCAAATCGCGTCCAAATCAATCCGACTACTGCAGCAGCTGCACAGCACCAGCTCCTGCTGCCGCAGTCGCAGGGTCAGCATCGTCAGCGCTATTGCCGCAGTTGCGGTTCGATTTTTCAGATAATGCCGTAGCAGAAGGGAAAGTTTGAAAGGTAAGTATGTAGTTCAGTATCTAAGTAAGTAAGTAAGTAAGTACCTAGGTAGGTAGGTAGGTAGGTAAGTGCTATAGAAATATTGATTTTACTGTTTTTCTTGGCGGGCAAAAAAATTTACTAGGTACCCATATGAATATGATAGATACCGGTCCAGCATTCACAAAAACGGCAAACAAAATTTTCCAACAATGCGCAGGGTTGGAAAATTTTGTTTGCCGTTTTTGTGAATGCTAGACCGGTATCTATCATATGGGTACCTAGTAAATTTTATTGTCCGCGAAAAAAAAACAAAAAAAAAACGGCGGATGAACGCTTTTTGCCTCTTGGTCTATAGACTAGTAGGTAAGGTGCATGATAAAGGCACGCTGACGCTGACGTCGCGACGCGGTACTCAGTGGTCTCAACTTTCGAATCTTCCTCAATGTAAAGAGGTAATAATTAGGCTTTGCGGCCTTCTTATACATATGTATGTACCACTTTGCATAGAATAGGTATGTATGTATGTACTATGTACATTGTACGTACTTCTGCTTATACACAGACACACGAATGAACACACCATTGCACTTGGATCAAATATAAATTGTATGTACATTGTACCTTGTACCTAGACCTACGTAGTACTTTACCTAGGTAGTAGGTCTAGGTACACACAAAATTAACGAATTTCTACCTAAACCTAGGTACATTACATATAAACGGTCTGCGGTCTGCATTTTATTCCGGGTTATTGTGGTTTTCGACTGTTGTTGTTCTTATTGTTATTGTTGGTGGTGGTGGTGATGATGATGTGTGTTTTCGATTGTACGTCTTCGCGTAGGGATAGGGTACTGCATAATATTATAGTGCATCTGCGTACCAGCGTACCTACCAGACCAACGTATACGTATACGTATACCTAATGTGGGTAGGTATAATACGTAATTAGGTAGGTACCTACGTACGGTAGAAGACGAACGCTACGAATACGAATACCTAATGTAGATGTACAAATGTGACACTGCCGGAAAGAAGGGACCTTGTGTAAAAACGATCGATGTCTTTATTTTTATGTGCTTGGTCCGGATTTGGTGTCGTATCTCGTATGGACCAAAAACGTGAAAAATGAGACATCAATTTTTTTACTCGTATAAGCAGTAGGTACCTACATGTACAATGTACATATACAACCAAGGTTCCTTCTTTGCGGCATGTCAGGGTAGATAGTAGATATGCGAAGATGGGTATTGGGCGGGGGTGCGGCTGTTGGGGAAACAAGTCGCGTCGCGTCAAATAAGTAGCCGAGCCGACCGAGCGAGGCCGAGAATACGTAAGTCTAACGTAAGTCTACGTATTATCGCGTAGACGTACCGACGTACGAGTAATTTCTTTGACGTTGGTTCTATGCGCGCGACGTGGTAACTTTCGTGTCTAGACTATCGGTTACCAAAAATGGCACGATGAGTGCGGGCGCGGTTGCGGGGTGCGTCTTAAAAAATCGATACCTATAACAAAAAGAAACTCGCCAACATTTTTGTAATAAAATTCCGCCCCGCCCCGCCCCGCGCCGCGCCGCGCAGCGTCGCATCGCATCGCATCGTTAGCTTGCGGTGGCGGTGGCGGTGGCGGTGGCGGTATAGGTATAGCTACGGCGACAATGACGGCCCGAGTCGGCCCGCATCGACTCGACTCAGCTCGACTCGGCGCTGTGTGTGTGATAGATAGCTATGGCGATGACGATCGACAATAAGATAGCACGCCAGATAGGAACGTAGGTAGGTAGGTAGGTAGGTAGGTAGGTAAGTAAGTAAGTAAGTAAGTAAGGTACCTACCATTCGTATGTACGCAGCGTAGCATTCAAACGAGGCTATGCGATGCCGCTCCGCTCCGCGCCGCGCCGCGCCGCGCCAGGTACTATGTGCTTATTACGTATACGTAATTACGTACGTACGTAATGTCAACGTTTGAGAAAAGACGCAGCACAGCGCCTTATCTACTTTTATGTACTTTCCGTAGGTACTTACTTACTTACGTTAGTTAGTTAGTTAGTTAGTTACCTGCCCACTAACACTACGCAACGCAACGTAGGTTAGGTACCGTACATACTATGCCTGCATGCTGGCATGTACACTACATAGGTACATATGTACATATGTATATGTATAATTGTATAAGTATACCTATCGTAGCTGTGTACGCGTGTACTTGCCAGTTGCCAGTTGCCACCCTTTTCAACTCGCCCGATTAGGGACTACTTTGGTAAATATACCTACCTATGTACCTATGTCTATCGTCTATGTACTTCTACTTACCCTTCTGCGAGTGCATGTTTCGCAATTCCGCCGCATGCTCGTACCTACCTACCTACCTACCTACCTACCTACCTAATAACATTTCTACTTCCTATGAAACCGAAATTCAGTCATATTTCCGAGCCTCATACGAAAATTTCGCATCCTCCTCCTCCTCCTCCTCCTCCTCCTCGAAAAATGCAGCCGAGCGCACGACGCACGATCCCTGATCCGTATACGCCTATACGGAGAGCTGAAATTTCTACCATCTTATTTCATTTTTAGAGAAAAAAGACTGCTTTCCGAAGTGAGAGCTGAGAGCCCCACTAGGCAGTAGGCAGCAGGCACCATATGTTGTCCTATCCTCGCCGATTTTGTATGTACTAGGTACCTATCTACTCGTACAATTCTATCTCTATTCCTACATTGGGACTACCTGTACCTACAACGTACTAGTATTAAAGTAGGTACCTCTACCTATATTTAATAGTATATTTTGACATACTTGAATTACAAATGTGGCTACCTACCTACCTACCTACCTACCTACCTACCTACATATAAGATATTTGCCGCATGCCCAGTGGCGTTGCGGTAGACTACAGGCAACAACTACAAGATAAGAAAATCCACATATATGTAGGTACATTAAAGACATTCACAGAAATGCGCCATATAAATAACATTAGGTAAGCATAAGTACATAGGTACTTATTGATAAACAGAAATCAAACAGAAAAATACATATACGGTAGTCGGTACCTATGTAAAACAGACGGTAACAAGCTCGATGCTCGATGAGAAGTGAAGAACGTAGAGTACAGTACACATACAAGTATTCGAGCAGAAAATTATTTAGGTACCTATATATCTTATACTTATGGTATGAGAAAGAAGTACCTACATAAATTGCTCAATGGGTAGGTAGTTGGACAAGCAGGAGGAACTTTGACATCTGGACCATTTTTATTTTATTTATTTCCTTTATTATAGTCTCACCTTCCCAGCAAGAAATTTTTCAAACGTTTTTTGAAAATAAGCTTTCCTGAAACTTTTTTTTAACTCAGGGGGCAGCTGGCTAAAGAGAAAGACCGACGCGACGATGGAGCCGACCAATATGATTATGTGGTAGTGGTAGTAGATACTGTATTAGTACTGTTAGGTAGTACCTAGGTATATATTTTATTATTATGGCGTGCGGTATTACGTTTCATTTACCTACCACGGGCCACGTTGGCACTTGATGATTGATTTCAGATGTCTTAATATGGATAAAAATTCGCTGTTACGAGGGACCATAATTTTCTTATGCGTTGTATCGAATGCGATAAAAGAAACATTTTCCGCCGTCGATCTGTAAGTATACCTACGTAAACGTTAGGTTAAACGTATTCGGTACTTACCTATTATTATACCATAGGTAGGTATATACACATATTTATATGTACATATACTTACGGTATGTACCTATATCTACCTATTCGGATGATATACGTAATTACGTACACGTAGACGCAGACGTACACCAAATCACCAATCCTAAAGGGACCTAGGTAGATAGATAGGCAGGCAATTAACGTTTCGTACAGTACAGATAGAATGGTACCTATTAGCTGCTAAGTTAGTGTAAGTACTAGGTAGATCGGTATTTGAACGAGCGTCTACGTTTAGAGTCCATCATAAGTATGTAGTAGGTGCTAGGTACCAACTACCCAACTACCAACTACCAAATACCGATAGCTGCTAGACGCTAGACTAATCCGCGGCTACCGTAACCAAGTACATAGGTAATGGTATGTACCTATATGTACTCGTAGATGTACCCATGTAGTAAATATGTAGTAAATAGCTAGGTACCTATCTACCGTTATTTATATTTTTTTTACGTTGCCTTGCTCGTACAGTTGGACGGACGGACGGACGGACGGACGGACGCTTCGCTTGTAACGTTGTTGGTCGTAAGTACCTATAGGTAAAGTAGCCGCGCCGCGCCGCGCCTCGCTTCGCCGCCTCACCACGCCTGGCCTCGCCACACAGTCACCGTTACCGTCGTCGCGTCGTCACTTCGCTTCGCACCCATTCCTTTCTGGGCAATTGGCCAAAGGGTAGGTCTACGGTCTACGTAAACGTACATATATTTTGGCACTCGGCTATCTCAATTACCATAGTCGCAGTCGCAGTCGTAGGTACTTACGTAGGTAAGTGGCGCCCAAGTACCTACACCTACATAGATAGGTATACCATCGAATCTGGAATCTGTTTAGCATAAGCCGCAGATTTCGTTCGTCTTTGAATACCTACGTACCGTACGAGTAAATAACTACGTACGTACGGGAATTTTGTCGATTTGGAGCGGAGCGGAGCGGGGCATCTCGCAACGGATTTTCGGTGTAACGCCGACCGCGACCCGACCCTCTGACAGTCTGGGTCTGGGAAACGGGCAGCTGTCCAGCTCTAGCCGCCACGGCCACGGGCTACTCAAAGTTGCATCATTTTCGGGTAGAGGGGAGGAGGAGGAGGAGGGAGACGTCAGTTTTTTCGCATTCGAATCATTCGAGTCGCTATCAAAAATGTGTGGTTTGAAATGTCGAATGTTCGAATAAACCTTCGCCCTCGCTTCGCTCGGGCATGAACAAAATTACAATTCTATGAATTATTTGGAGCGACAGAGAGAAAAAAAATACTACTTTATACCATCTCCCCGAAAATCTTTCTGTGGAATTTCAAGTCCTGGTACTCATTTTTTATTCTCTCCCCAAAAAAGCTTCCAAAACCATTAGGAACAAATAAAACAGAGGGGAAATTATCTAAAATTGTAGTAGCTTGGTCATCAAATTTGCGCTATTCACCACCTCCTCCCTCCCTCCCCCCCCCTAAAAAAAAGCCAGAGGTCCGTTTCGTTCCGAAGGGGGAAAGTGGTAAAATTTGCTTACATGCGCATGCGTAGTTCCAAATTTTCCTTAAAATAGGCCCTGCGCGAACGTTGGTCTTTCGGCCCACTTAATGTACCTACCTATCTACGTATATAAGTACCCAGGTACTTATAGGTATATATGTAAATGTATACTTACATCAGTTCTCACTCGGATAGGAACTTATGCGGATTGTCTTTGTCTACCATTGCTGATTTGCTGTGGAGTGCGTTGGTTGGTATTACCTCTACGAGACTACGACTATACGGTACGGTAGGTAGCGTACCCGAGTAGGTACGCTACCTACCGTACCTCAGCCCAGCATTCGGCTCCATTTTTGTTGTTGTTGTTGTTGTTGTTGTTTTTCATAGGTAGATACGCGTAATTACGCTCACGCGACTCGGACGCCGCGCTGCGCCGCGCCGCGCCGCGTGTGCGTCGTTTGTATGTAATGTACATAAATCAAAAGAGTTGTACTGACTACGACATAATGTATGGATTTTGTCCTTTTCTTGTAGTTGTTGTCCGTACTCGGTACTAGTCTACCGCAACGCCACTGGGCATGCGGCAAATATCTTCATGTAGTTCCTACCTAACTACCTACCACGTTTGTAATTCAAATTTGTCAAAATATACTTTTTGCTTTGCTTTGCTTTGCTTTGCTTTGCTTTGCTTTGCTTTACTTTACTACGAGTACAATACCCGGGGTTTTATATTTATGTAGAGACAAGAGTGGATGTAGTGGGTGGTAGGTAGTAGGTACCTTACCTATGTGGCGACACGTCTGCATCTGCAACCACAACCTATCCCACTACCCGATACCACCATCGGCATCGCCATTACCCCATTACTCGCGCATCGCGTACCGCGCGCCATCGACACCGACTCCGCTCCGTTAAGACGAAACGAGAAATTTTCCACCTCCCAACCCTTACCTCTTCCTTCCACCGGCAAGCGTGTTGATGCTGCTGTTGATTACGTTGGTATAACGATGACGCGGCAGGGGCAGGGGGTGGGCGGCTTCGGCACAATGTACAGCGAATGATCTAAATTGGTTTTGGGTCTAGGTCTACCGGCCGACCCCGCCTCGCCTCGCCTCGCCTCGCCGCGCCGCCTCCACAATACCTGTATGGTAGTTAGCTAGGCGCTTGTGTATAATACATACATAATAATATTCTAGCGTTTGTTTCTATTTCACCCTCGAAAAGACCCAATTTTCTCACCTTTCCTGCTTTCCGTGCTGCGCCGCGCCGCCATGAAACTGCACATAGGTAGTAGGATCGGATGTAAAATTTCAATGATCCAAGTTCTCATTTATCCCCTCCCCCCACCACAAACTTTTCTTCTCCTTCTGCATTCTACCGTCTGTCCTACTCTCGACAACGCAATAGGTATAGGCACGTGCTCTGTTTCGCCATCGCCATTCAGTACCTAATACCTACCTTCCTACCTACCTACCTACCTACCTACCTATTCACCGTCAGCGACTGAAACAGGAACAACTGACGCATAATTCGTACAAATGGTATAAGTCGAAGAACATGTATATGAGAAAAGAGACTTTATTGTTTTGTAAACAAAGTTACACTCAAGTCCCTTTTCAAATATAGGTACAGTTCTTTGACTTATAGCATTTGAACGAATTATGCGTCAATTTGAAATAGGTAGCCAGGTAGGTAAACGAATTCCCCTGCGCGAAGGGAGTGAAGTACGTGTAAATAATACGTACCTCCTACCCTACCTATAATATAAGTACCTATATGTAGATGTACTACATGCAGGTAGGTAGGTAGGTACTTATTTGTATTTTTCGTTTTTCCCAACTTTCAACATTTTCAATTTCGTTCGATTGCCGTGTTACCGACGCGACGCTTACGTAGGTATTTGATTAGCCAACTAAGTATGCATATCTATTGTACGAGTACAATATCAATAGGCGCATGTAGTTTCGTACAATACCTGCCATGTAAATATAATGTACATAGGTACCTATGCGATTACCTACTAGGTACCTACCGATAGACCTACGTAGTCCGTCCGCCTGCCTCCAACATTCCTTCTTCTGAGCAAAATTTCGAGCACGTACTCGATATTGTGTGTACAGTAAGTAAACACCAGCCCCCGGTACCTCAACCTCGACCTCGACCTCGACCTAGATCAACGACGCGACGGTTTGCCTTTGCACCTGTACATACCTAGTACCTATTTTTCGGTATAGAGGCATTTGAATTTGAAAGTAAGAAAATCAAGACTTTCAAAAATATATACTTACATATATGCTGTCCCAGTGGTTTTACTTCAACCTGTTGTTGTTGTTGTTTTAATACTCGTACATACCTAGACCTACCTAGGTAAGTACTTCGATGATTTTTTACTGTTTAAAATTTGAGGTTTTTTTGTGTGTATGTGTGTGTGGGGGGGGAGGAGGAGAGGGGCGATCAAAAAACCTAAACCCGGCACCGGTAGGTAGGTACCTCACATTTACGACTCGAAGTCGCAAGATTTTATAATCAAGGTTATTCGAAATCGCAAAATGAGCTTTTGCAAAAACTGCGATTTTTGTAATTTTTTTTCAAAGTTTAGAAAATTTAATCATTTTAGACTGTGTATGTGGTTTTTTTTTCACGTACACAGATAATACATAGGTATACATATATGCAGGTATCGAAAAAAAAAAAAACAAACAAACATCAACAAGAAACGAGAAATGAGGAAAAATTTTTCGGTGCATTTGTAGCTGAAAAATGAACCTTTACTTGCCTGTAAAATATAATAGGTAGTAGGTACGCAAATATGCAAATATGTAGGTATTGAAATACCTACACAGTGGCGCAACCAAGGGGGGGGGGCTAAGGGGCTAAAGCCCCCCCCCCCAAAACCTCGGGTCGATTTGAGGTAATGGTTTTAAAAAGTGTTGATTTTCACCTCCGAACTAGCGAAACAATGAAATTCTATGAAAATTAGTGTCCTCGAAGACGTTTCTTTAGTTTGGAGAATAGAGAAAAGTCACAAGGAGGCAATTTTTCGGATTTATATGTATCTTCGAGGACCGTAATTTTCCCAGAATTTGGCTGTTTTGCTAGTTCGGAGGTGAAAATCAGCACATTTTCAAAATTACTGCCCTAAATCGATCAAAACGAGTTTTAAGATGAGATTGAGGGGGTGGTAAGGATGGGAAAAAAACTCGAATTTACACGATTCTCCCTTCATTTTACCCAAATGAGGTGTTCCTTCTTGAAAAATTTACTGTCATTTGTTTTTTAATGCTCTTTGTACTCTGTTGTTTTGAATAAAATTCACGATTATAATTTAAAGGGGAAAAAATCTCAATATTCCATGAAAATAGATTGACACCCCTCCTGGATCCGTGCCGAGAAAATTTAGGCCCCAGGGGAATAATCTAAAAGCGAAAAAGGTCTTCCAGGGAATTTTTAACATCGATATTCGACGTAATTAGGTAAATTTCCCCTTTTATTTCAAGTTCTCTCACCCATAGCAAGCTCTAGTGAGTCCCTTGAAAAAATGGTGGTTCGGGGGACCCCCCCTCTCTACACAGGCCTACACCCCTTACTTTTCTCGTGAATTCTAGCCCCCTCCAAAAAGAAGTTCTGGTTGCGCCACTGTACCTACATAAATACTTATATATGAATAAAAAAATACGTACCTACCTAAAACGGTTTTATACGTAACATGATACATAGGTTTAGGTACCTATGAGTATGTTGATAAAATGTTCCTACTAGAGATAGGTACATCTGTTCGTATCGTTATTACCTATAATTTTTCAAATGGTTAAGAATTTTTCGTTGCGCTGTTTCTCTGTAAATATAGGTAGGTGCAATGGTGCATAGGTACCTAGGTAGTACTAAGTAGGTAGGTACCAATAGATGTAGCGTATAAATATGTTTTCGATAGGTACCTATTCAACCTAAGCCATACTGAGCCAGAATTTTTACAAATTGCGTGGTTACAGATTCGACGAAGGCAAATCCGATAAAGAAATTTTAGATAATCTGTTAAAAAGAACTCGTTACGATAAACGGTTACTTCCGCCAGTTGATGGTAAGTGTATACATGACCATACGTAGGTACGAGTACATATGAACCTATTTTCTACATATTTCGTATTCGTACGTAGGTAGGTAGGTACCTAGACCTACCTACTTATCGATTTGCGAATCACTGACGACCATAAATACCTTTAACCTGCCAAAAAAGAGTAGGTACGGTCAGTGGCGCAACCAGAACTTTTTTTTGGAGGGGGCTAGAATTCATGAGAAAAGTAAGGGGTGTAGACCTGCGTAGAGAGGGGGTCCCCCGAACCCCCGTTTTTTCAAGGAGCTCATTAAGGGTTACCATGGGTGAGGGACCTTGAAATAAATGGGGTAAATTTTCCTAATTACATCGAATATAGATGTTTAAAATTTCCTGAAAGACCTTTTTTCGCGTTTAGATTATCCCCCTGGGACCCAAATTTTCTCGGCGCGGCTCTAGGAGGGGGAGGGGTGTTAATCTATTTTTATAGAATATTGAGATTTTTTCCCCTTTAAATTATAAACGTGAATTTTATTCAAAACAACAGATTACAAAGAGCATTAAAAAACAAATGACAGTGAATTTTTCAAGGAGGAACACCTCATTTGGGTAAAATGAAGGGAGAATCGTGTAAATTCGAGTTTTTTCCATCCATACCACCCCCTCAGTCTCATCTTAAAACTCGTTTTGGTCGATTTAGGGCAGTAATTTTGAAAATGTGCTGATTTTCGACACCAGTGGCGTAGCCAGAAGAGTCCGAAGGGGGGGGGGGGTCGGAAGCTTTTTTTGGGTGGCTGCAAAATGAGTACAGAGACTTGAAAAACGAGTAATTTTTAGGGGGAGGGGAAGAGGGAAGCTTCGAAAAAATTGGATATTTAATGACTAAAAAAGACATTTTTTAACGATTTTGTTAATGCCCGAGCGAAGCGAGGGCGAAGCTTTGATAAAATTAGATTTTTTAATGTCTAAGAAATACATTTTTAAAACCACTACCTTAAATCGACCCGAGGTTTTGGGGGGGGCTTTAGCCCCTTAGCCCCCCCCTTGGTTGCGCCACTGGGTACGGTTCGGTTCGGTTCGGTTCAAAACGCAGCATTTTTTTCGCCGTTTTTTCGCGTTTTATGGGTTGGTACTCTCTCAATTTGAATCAGTCAAAAATGACTGATTCAAATCGACAAAATTAAGTCACTGTAGGAATTAGTAAAAAAAAAAAGTAGGTACCTACGATTCAATCAGTGAATTTTCACTACTGAATCAGTAGAAATCAAATTTCACTGATTCAATCGGTGAAATTTTTTTACTGTTTCAGTAATGAAAATATCACTGATTTGAATCAGTAAATTTTTACTAATTTCAGATCAGTCAACTAATTTTCACTGATTCAACAATCAAAATCCACTATTTGAAGCGATAATTTTTCACTGATTGGCAGTAAAATGACGCTGTGGTAACTGGGGAATCAGTGGAATTTGACTGATTATCAGTGACTTGATTTTCTCTATTTCATCAGTCAAATCAGGCATTTTTGACTGATTCAAATTAAGAGAGTAATACTGCGTTGAGGTGACTATAAGCCAACACGACATTTCTACACATGAAAAAAAAAAAAACACTAACATTTTTCATGTCAAAACGCAACATCTTTTTGAAGTACAAGAGTGAAATGGCCTCAAAACAGTTGGCTGGGGTCCTATGCTTTCCAATGAGACCGCCCCGGGCCAAAATTCCCCACCCAACTTTAAATGACAGTTTTTTGCGATTTACCGAAAATCGGATTTTCGGGGATGTTGTGTTTTGAAATGAACCTCCTCATATGTATAGGATTGTGATAGGTGGAACAAAGGTACCTAGTCTTAATCCATCTTCGCGAGTATCTATGTACCTACCTATTTTACTTTAGTAAGTAACTATGTTTACCTTGTACCTACCTACCTACCTACCTACCTACCTACCTACCTACTACCTATACGCCTATGGGTACGTGATAGGTAGTTAGGTACGCTATTATAACGTTTGAAGCTTGAAAAACACGTTTCCATCATTTCAGGTACTTTGACTGTGAACATGAGTGTACTTCTTCTGAGTTTAGCCTCTCCGGACGAATCAAGTTTGGTACGTGTGGTGTATCTATTCTAAACACCTATTATATTAGTATACGTATAAGTATATAGTATTAGTACCTACGTAGCGTAGACTACGTACTACGTACCTAAGTACTATACATATAAATACCGGTACCTAACTATGCATTTTCAATACCCAGACCTAATGTAGGTACTAGGTAGGTACCTAAAAAAAAAAAAAACCGTTCATTTCAAGTATTAGGTATACACGGGGATCCGCAGGGAGACGGGTCTGGTTCCTCCGGCTTCGACTCTAGCTCCGGCATTTGAAATCAAAGTCCCTCCGGCTCCCTCTCCCCCTCCCCCGAAAAAATTAAGGCTTTTTAAAAAAGTGGCTCCGGCGCCAAAAAAAATTACTTATCCAAAAGGAGGCTTCGCTCTGGATCTCTGACTGTGCCAGGAATTTGGAGGGAGACCCTTCTTTCCCACGGCTACGGCTGCGGCTTCAGCTCAAAAATTTTCGATTCAAGTTCCCCCGGCTCGCTCCATTGAAAATCGCCTCCCTCCTCGCTTCGGCTTCGCTTCGGATTTCCCAATACCTATGCTATACTAGGTAGGTACCATACCTACCTAGTACACCTACCTAAATACATGGTACAGCGAAGCGCACGGGCCACAAACACAAGTTTCGACGTAAGTAGGTACCTATACAATATACATACGAGTAGATTCATTAGGTACTTTATATTATCGTCCATCAAATAGCTAGGTACGTATAATTTTCTGGCGATCAAATAGGAGAAAAAGATTCTTAACGAGAGGATGAAGCGAAATTAATGAATAATGACATACATACATATCCATATCTACGTACCTATTCAGAAACGTGATTTCAATTTCAACGGAACGGTGGACTAGGGAAAATTTTGCCGCTAATTGCGGGTATAGTGCGCAGTGATACGCTTGTGACCTTGTATACATATAAATGTATGTGCCTACTGCCTAATGCGAACGTGGTGTGCTGCGTAGCCTACCTAGGTACCTATACGTAAGTAGGTAGGTAGGTACTCGTTAATAATGCAGATACCTATGATTTATGATTCAGAAATACGAAGTTGAATTTCTGTTGCAACAACAATGGCAAGATCCCAGACTCAATTACGGAAATCAAAGCAAATACGAATACTTGAACGGTATACACCATCACGATGACGTCTGGCTTCCCGATACTTATTTTATAATGCACGGCGATTTTAAAACGCCCCTCATACCGGTTCATTTTGCTCTGAAAGTGTTTAGAAATGGCACGATCGTGTATTACACGAGGTAAGTTTTATCTGCTATCTTCTCTTGTCCGCCGTGGCGTTTGCCATTTAACGTTCTAACGTTAACGGCTCCAGGCTCCTGGCTCCTGGCTCCTGGCTCCACCCTTAGTAGCCCGTTATAAGTCACCTACATAGGTTGAGGTACGTGCTACCTGTGTAGCAATTGTAGCTATCGAATACGTATTCGAAAAATTCTAGCCCCCTCTCCTGCCGTTTCAGTAAAATGCAAAACCCTACAGAAGTATAGTGATGATGAGCGGTGGCGGTGCTAGATCTACATAGGTACGACATACCTTATCTTGGACTCGGGACCCGACGCGACTCGCGTCACCTCCATGCACACGTGCAGTCTTGAATGTAATGCGCTCTTCCCTCTTCGTTTCTCTCCTCTTGCGAAACACGATGGCAAGAATCCGAAAGCATTTTGAAATACCTACATAATATGTACCTACCTACCTACCTACCTACCTACCTACCTACTGTTGCACAGAAGCGAGACGCGCGGCCCAATTTGCAGCCACGTTCAACATTTACCTAGGATATACCTACCTACTATTTTGTATTGTTTTACTAAAATACCTATACCTACGTCATGTCATCAGTTACAATTTTTAAACACAAAAATCCGGAAGCGGGACGAAGGCTGGAATTTTTCGGGCACTCGGTACAGTAGCCTTCGTTAAGTACCATTTTTTTATGGCATGGCATGCCATCCATTTATACGCATTTTTCCGTTCGGACTATCCGACGAACGAACAAGTGAAGGCGTATGAACCCATTTACATAGGTACTTATTTTTCTCCAAATACCTCTTCATTTATGTATGTAACTTACCTATATCTTCTACAGAGGTAGTACATAGGTCTAGGTAGGTACTTACTACAATAATTTCAAATAATGGCATTAAGTAGGTACCCATAGGTATCGGTATACGTTTTGTTTTTACATTATTTTCTGTGGGTGACGATAATGTGATTCCAAAAGTATAGGTATTTCACATCGTTCGAATTATCCGACGCTTTTCGACGTGATAATCGAAGTTGATTTTTTTTCGAAAAAAAAAAAAAGTACATAAATGTACATTGATTTTTTTGTATGTAGGTAGGTAGCAGACTACCTCCTACCTAGGATACCCATTATACTTATTACCTGCTACCGCTAGTACGTAATGTCTGGTGCCTAGATTATTTCTTTCGTTGCCAGAACTTATCCGAGCATTATTTTTGTTGGTTTATTGCGACGTCTACAGACGACATTTAATTTTATCGTGTCAAGGAAGTATCAGCGTATTTCCGTTCGACGACCCGCTGTGTTCATTCGCCATGGAAAGCAGTAAGTTACTCGCCTCGTATACTTAGTTAGGTACGCTTACTATAGTAGGTACCTAGTAAGTTAGATAGGTACCTCTTTTCTCTACCTTCCACCTGCGTAAATGCGTGTGTTTCTGGGTCATTCTTCGAAAATCGACAAATTTCTGATGCCAATGTATGTATTACTCAAAAGTTATGCAAGATTTTTTTTGATTTTTTTTTTTCTATCGGGATGAGTACCATCTCCTACACCTCTCCCACTAAGCATTATGCGTCCCACCTCCTTCAATTCGGATACAAGACCGTTTAACCCCCTCAAAATTCCATCGTCGTGGCTTGTATTCACAACGTTTTTAAAATTGAATGTTGCATAAATGATGTAAATTAATACGTTTTTTTTTTGAAAAAAAATTGACAGTTACATACCTATTATCTACATATGTGACGGTAGGTATAAGATGATCTGAATAAAGGTCAAAAAAATGTGCATCATAGTCCGATATTTGAAGCCTCAAAATGCGTTTACGATTTTCTTTCCATTGTCGTGAATAATTTTCAATAATTTTTCCTGGCTCCCTGATGCAATATTTTATGTCGTCTGCATGGTTGGGCTGGTTCGTATTCATCATAGAATTATTATGACTTTCATTCAAAATTTTAGATTTTAATGAAGTAAGCCCTTCAGTGAGTGATTAAGTGTGAAAACTACACTGTTTACAAAAAAAATGTTCCATCGTCGTGGCTCATCAGTTCTCCGCTTCAAAACGGCCTATATTCCTGAAAATTGAAAAAACGTATTTCAAATGGTGAATATAGTATGTATCCTCGTAGCATTTCAATTTTTTTTTTTCAAAACTCAGTTATGTGGCCTATTTCGCGAATAATTACTCAATTTTCCTACGTCGTGGATGGCCGATGGCGATGGCGTAGTTTTTTCTTTCGTCGCGTCGTGGCGAAGCCGGAAAAAGTTGAGTAATTATCTATCTGCAGTGCAGTATAGATCATATTATTGATCATTTTAAATTTTTTGATATGTTATCATGAGATATTCACCATTTTAAATACATTTTCTCAAATTTCAGGAATATCTGCCATTTTAAAGCGCAGAAATGATGATCCACGACGATGGAACATATTAAAAACCTACCTATTGAAAATTAAGCATAATGATGGAAACGTTTAATCGTCCCACCCCACTCCCTTGCGGTATGAATTGACCCCGTTTTCATAAAAGTGTTCTGGGTAAGCTGATTAATGATATCCTTTCAAAAATTTCACAAAAAAAGAGTTTTTATTTTTCAAAATTTTGAATGCTGAAATTCGCCGATTTTCGAAGAATTACCCATCTGTATATACGTGTTACGCATAGCCGGCGTCTATAATGTAGCGGGTGTAGCGAGTGCTACACCCGAGAAAATAAAAAAAACACCCCAATCAGGAACGTAGCTATGTGAAAAAATGTCTGTTTTGGACATTAAAAAAAATCCTATTTTTTCAAGACTTGGCCCTCGCTTCGCGCGGGCATGAATGAAATCGTAATTCGGTATAAGTAAGTATAAACTATGTAACGCTGAAGTGCGAAAGAGGTTCTTTTTCACTCCAAAAAACACTTTGGTTTTTGTCTTTGTACCCATTTTGTACCCCCCCCCCCCTCCCCATCACCAAAAACCACCAAAAACCACTTGTTCTGATCCCTCCCTTTCAGAGGTTTCTGGCTACGCCATTGACGCCAATTTTCAAGTTTCAATTTTACATTTTCTATGACATAAATGATTTTGCAAGGTTTTTTTTTTTCGCTACACCGGAGAAAAATTCAAGTCACCGGCTCTGGTGTTACGGGCAATGCTGTAAATCCAGTCAATGTTGTCAATGGCTAAGGATTTTAGCCAATGTTGTTTTCCTGCTGACAGTGCTGACATTGTCTAGTCATGTAGGCAATAATGAATAGGTACCACTTTTTAAAACCATTTATTCACGTTTTTTATTTTATTAAAGTTTTTGAACGAAGGAATCGTCTCCCTAAAAATTGCAATCAAGTATGAAGTAGGTATTCGTGTTTATTGGAACACGTTGAACTTCTATGGCATCTCGAGTTGCAACGAATATTAGCAGCGTGACAGCGGCACGTCTTATTTGAGTCGCATTTCCCCTCATACAGTGGCACCTTTGGTAACCCTGTGCACCACAAGGATTATCACCGGCAACTTCTCGTAATGATTATGGTTTTAGAAAATGGTATTCATCGTTGCCTGCACCAACTTAGCCAATGTTGTCAATGACTAGGCAATGTTAGCAGGAAAACAGAAAACAACATTGGCTAAAATCCTTAGCCACTGACAACATCGACCGTAACATATGTAGGTAGGTAACATAATAAGTAATGTCGTATACCTAAATTTTACCTAATGGTTGGTAGGTAGGTAGGTAGGTACTAGGTAGGAACCGAACTATGTACTCGCCGATTTTAAACTGTCGCTTTTCTTTCTTCGTTCCAGTATCATACGAACAATCAGCAATCGAATACGTTTGGAAAAATGACGAAGCTACGTTAAGAAAGTCTCCGTCTTTGAAAACGTTGAACGCTTATCTCATAAAAAATCAAACCATCACTTGCAAGCTGGAAAGTTGGAGAGGTATGAAAATTAAAATACAAACTGTACCGTACCCATTGTAAGTACCTACGTAGGTATAGGTATTAGTGCATAATGTACCTATCTACTTTTTGTACTGTATCTAGTAAGTAGTACCGACCCGACGCAACGTTTTACCGTTACGTTTACGTACCATAGATAGGCAATAGGCATCTAGCCGCCACTACGTAAGTATGGTATACCAATTTAAAAGATTGGCGCGACGCGGCGCCTACATACTTATTTGCAGGTAACTACAGTTGCTTGAAAGTGGAATTAATGTTTACCAGAGACCGAGTGTTCTATTTCACCACCGTTTTTATACCGGGTATAATTTTAGTTACGTCTTCGTTCATCACATTCTGGCTGGAATGGAACGCCGTACCCGCCAGAGTAATGATTGGTAAGTAGAAGTGCCTGCTTGTATGTACATAGTATGTACCTACTTTACTTAGGTACCCGCAACGTTTTGTAAGCAGACTTGTTTTACTAGAACAGGGTGGTAGGTAGGTAGGTAGGTAGGTAGGTAGGTACCGATCTACGTTTTGTTTTGTTTTGTTCGTTTGTTCGTGTTTTGTTTTGGTTTTGTTTGTTTTTTTTTTTTCAAATTTACCGTAAAGTTGTTTAAACTGGAAAAACACACGCGGCTGGCTGCGTTTCGGCGCAACTTGCCTCTGCGAGTGATTAAAGTACCTAAGTACATATCACATATCTACTACATATCTAGCAACACATAAAAAAAGTAGGTACACGGAGGCACGGGGCTCACCAGTCACCAATCGCGCAATGCTTTCGGATTATTGCCTCGCTATATTTCTCGAATTGAAGGGCGAAAGCTCAAAGCAATGTAATTTTGCGAATCTCGAAAAGGTAATTGCCCTAGTAGCCCTAGGTCTACATAGACGTGCCCAGTACCCACCTAACTACCTACTACCTACTACCTACGTGGACGTACCTATAGCTTTCCACCGCTGCGCTGGCGCTGTGCTGTGTCGATATATCGTACTCTTACCTAACCTATACTGTATGTACTTATATTCACTCATACAGATCGTAGGTATTGTTCCTAGGTACCGTACTCACTACTCAGGTACCTACTCACCTTACGGTTACACCTACCGCTATGAGTGCATAATATAGGTACTTATGGTACCACATTCTTTACTTGGCAGGTGTTACCACAATGCTCAATTTTTTTACTACCTCAAACGGATTTCGTTCTACATTACCCGTCGTATCGAATTTAACCGCCATGAACGTTTGGGACGGAGTATGCATGTTTTTCATATACGCCAGTCTTTTGGAATTCGTTTGCGTTAATTACGTCGGGCGTAAAAGACCGCTTCACAACGTCGTTTACAGGCCCGGAGAGAATCCCGTTATACAGGTAAATCTACCAAGTTACCTACTACCTACTACCTACTACTTCAGTACTTACACTTACCTATGCCAAATGTAAATACGGCGCGACGCGACCTCTACTTTTACTTACCGCGCGTAGATACCGTATCTATGTAGTTGGGAGATTTAAAAATGCATGTAAGGAAACTATAGGTACTGTACTTATGTATAGGTATAGGTACAGGTACTTACTTACTTACTTACTTACTAAACTTATTGTACCTACGTGTTATTACGGTATCGGTCTTCGGTACCCACCTCTACGATACGATTGCCATATACTTACCCGTCCGTGTGCCGTGTCTCCGTTCAGCATTTATCTATTGGTAGGTACTTCTATGTATTTACGAGTATACATACCTACTACCCAGTAGATACCTCTACCTACGTATGTTTGTTTGTATATGTATGTATGTATGTATGTATGTATGTTCTATTTATAGCTACAAAACAGTACACATAGGTAGGTAAGGTACCTATCTGTATAATGTAGGATATTATTACGTATGTAGAAGTAGATATAGCAGTAGTATAATAATAGGTACATTATGTACTCGTATTATTAGTAGGTACCTAGGTACTCCTATATTTTAATTGTATACTTACAGTATACTTAATAGGTAGGTACTCAATTTTATTACCTAATAGGGCCTACGTAAGTATGAAATGTACATACGAAATATACGACCTACCCAGCGCATATTTTTGTATGTACAATTGAATGTAGTACCTACCTACTCATCCGCTTGTCGAGGTTCCTACTTACAATGTTTTTTATTATTAGGTGGTATTATTATTATTATTTCATTTTCCATAATATTCATCATAGGCGCACCCAGGGGGGAGGGCTCAGGGGACTCGAGCCCCCCCCACAAGCCCGGAAAAAATAATTTTTTACTTCAAAAATGAGAAAAAAGTCAATTTTTTTGCTCTTCAAAGTATATTTTTTCAAAAAATTTTCGCCCTCGCTTCGCTCGTGCAGTATTTTCATTCTTTAATTTCAAAACTTGACAATTTTTGATCGATTTTTCAGTCAAAAACCACCAAATTCTCAATAAATTCTCTGTTTATCGGAAAAAATTGATGATTTTTGATTGAAATATCAGTGAAAAATGACTCAATTTGAAATTTGACCACCTCCCCATTTTTTCTCAAATTCTCAGCCCCTCCCTTAATTAATTTCTGGGTGCGCCTATGATATTCATCATTCATCTCCCTATTACTCCAACTTCACTGAGCAAGAGAGCAGTCCGCCGCCGCGCCCCCTCCCCATCCCCACGTAACTCTGCGTACTCTGAGGAATTGTTATCGTATTATAATATAGGTACCGGGTGCTCGATTAATTCCGCCATTCCCCTGCACTTTTTGGGGTTAAAATTCGTAAGTTGGTAATACTTTGTTTGAATTGTCCAATCATAAACAGAATAAACAAATACAAAGTATTACCAACTCACGATTTTTACCACAAAAAGTACAGGGGGAGTCCAGAATTGATCGAGCACCCGGTACTTAAGTAAATAAAATATCCAAGTAGTTCCGTTTGAATACCTATTTAAAAATTAAAATTCGTTAAATTCGCTACCTATATAACAAGTAACCAGTAAAGATGTGAATACCTATGTGATATGTATGTAATGTACTTACTTGAAATTTGAAAAGTTTGCTCGCTTCCGCACGAATCCTATGCCACATTGGCGGTAGGTAGCTACCTAGCTAGGTACTTCTATGCAAGTTGGTAAGGAATATCTAAGTAAATGTACTCGATACTCATTATGTATGTAGCTACAATTACATATGTACCTAATGTACCTTACGAACATTGGAATGATCGAAAAGAAAATATGTAGGTATTCGGAATTTTGACCAAAATCGGCGGCTAGTTTCACTTCGAGGGCATGACCACTCCGAGAATTTCAATCCCCTTCCAGTCCGGAGGGTTGTTGGGGTAGTGTAGTTGGTTTCTTCTCCAATTTGAATACACATATTATACACTTATTTGTTCTTAAATTTAGAAATCGAACACAAATTTTTACCCTCTATATAGGTAACGCAAGTTGCAAAGTCGCAAAATGCAAATTAATTTTTTTTTCGATTTTTATCAACTCAATCAAACACCTCAAAATGAAGGTGGAAATTTTTGTTTGGAGGGTGGGAGAGTTAAGCGGTATTGCTGCCAATTATATTTCGACTCGCGCGGTTCTCTTGAAATTTCAATTGACAATAGCCATTAGCACTAGGTACTTATGGTACTTACGAAATATTTCGCGATTTTTCAAGCCACAGAACGAACAAATCGAATTTTACGAAACTTACGCCATTCAAATTGCAGGTGATACCTACATATTACCTACCATTGATACGATTTTTTTTTTTTTAATTTATAACAAATTATCGTAGGTAGATATGTAGGTACGTAGTATTGTCTACATTTATGTATACTTAGATATGGTACTGAAGCAAATTTCGTCTCGACTTTCAGTTTGTGAGATTGAGGAATTCAAAATTGGTACAAATCAAAAAAAAAATATGCGATCTACAATTGTTCGACCCGAAATCAATGGGTAAGAAAGGTTTGGAAACTTCATTGCAGCTTTTTGGGAGAAGGATGACCTATGCTACCAGTCGTTAACACTGCCAAAAAGTGGCGAAAACCCGCGTTTTCTTCTCGAAAATTATTCCACTCAGAGGTTCTAAAAATTCTATCCTCCGTTGAGCGGGGGAATCAGAATTTTTCAAAAGGTCTGCTACGTGAACTACCAAACTAATTTTTTCAAAATTCAGGATTTTATTAGATAATATTATTAAAATTAAAACCTACTTCTACCGCGTTTAAAAATTCGTTGAAAAATTCCTTTTGGACAGCCAAAAATAATATAATACATCGGTAATGCACCCCCTCTCCACTACTACTGCAAATTTTTCATTTTAAAATTATTTTACCTAGGTACTTCATTTTCAGCTTTCTCTTGTCTCCTCTTACTCTCTATTTTTTTTCCCAGATTGTTCTATCTGCTTTTCTCCAAAGGTTTTTTAAAATTCTTGTACGTATGTATGTATACTTAGTGATAATAATCCGTGTCTACAGGCCACGCACTGCGTATAGAGAAATAAGACACGTTAAAAATGAAATTTCATTTCATTACCTAAGTATATTATTATTATTATTTTCGATGTACTTTTATGGTACCTAGACAACCTAATACTTACAACGAACAAGTTGCACGAAATCAAAAATCGAAAGCAGACGTCAAGTAGGTAGGTACAGGTACCTAATGTAAGATGATGGTGAGAAGAGGGTGGAAATCGGTTCTTTGCAACTGGCGTTATGATTTTTAGAAAATTACGTTTTCTCGAAACTTTCAAAAATGGAGGCATGGTCATGCCATAGGATCAGAACTTTCGTTTTAAAGTTACACCACTACACGTCGGTCGCCCGTATACGCGCCCGGATGCATCAAGTGTTAGGTATCAAAATGTGGATAAATTAGGTAATATCTTTCCTTTTTTTTTTTTTTTTTTTTTTTTTAAAAAGACGGTTAGTAAAAATCACTCGGTCAGTTCTGCGCCAGGAGAAGCCTGACTAAGACCTACGAATTTTTTTCTAATGCGACACATTTTTTTTCAATCAATCAATTTTGTAAAAAATTTCAGTACCTAGCATAACCACGTCTTTTTCCTACCCGCAATTGCTAGAATTTTCCCATCATTTGTTCTGTGTTTCAGTTCTGCTGCCTACATTCTGATTCTAAAGGCATCGAAATACACCAACGAACATACCCATTCGTGTTGCCGGGGGAGACAAAAGTAACTTCAAACTTTGGCGAAAAAAAATTTGTCCTTTCATAGCAACCAAAATTTGGCAATCAGAACCCAGGCACATAAATCGTGTCGACTCGAGTACCTAATACGAAATATAGCAAAAATCATGTCAAAACTAAACCAAAAAACCACTGTGTGCCCTCTCGCAGAAGCGTCTGCGTGCGTCTGTCTGTCTGTCCGTCTGTCTGTCTGTCCGTCTGTCTGTCCGTCCGTCCGTGTAAAAGTGTAGTGTACGCATGTAGTATGTAGTATGTACCATATTTGTTTTCGTGATATCATCAATGTACTGCGTAAATGCCTACATGCCTACCTACCTACCTACCTACCTACCTACCTACCTACCTACATACATACATAATATTTGCTTGAGGTGAAACCCAGCTATGGTACCTATCTCATTGTATTTTGATTCGCGAATTTCTTTTTCTTCTCTCTCTTTTTTCCAGTAGATACCTAATTACCTAAGTAGGTACTGTCTAGTGTCTACATACGTATATGGTTGCATGTGTGTTTTGTGCATTTTTTGTGTGTTTACAGCGATTACCCGTTGTGCTCAGTCAAATTGGTATTTTTATGTCAACTCCGCTGGTAAGGGACCAGCTTAAAATTCGCTTATTTGTTTCGTATTTTTTCTTTTATCTTCTTTTTCTTTTTCTTTTACTTTTTCATACTTTCATCCGTATTTTTTTTTGTATTCGTATTTTTGTATTTTTTGTACCTATAATTTTTTATTCGTCATTTTTCTTTTTTCTCTTTTTAATACTTACCATTATACAATAAAAATATCGTTTTGGTAAGATTTTTTTTTTCCTTTTTGCAAAATAAAAATTCGATCTTTCGAATACTTTCATTTTCCGCCTCGGCACTTTTTGACTGTTTTGCGCGAATCTAAACGTCTTAGTCCAAGAGCCCACCCACTAAAAATGGGCCGAAACAATTGAAAGCTGGGACCTGTCCCAAAAGTTAGTACATGACCCCCTATTTCGAAAACCATCGGTCTGCCGATCCGCAGCTGCTGCTTTCAAGTTCAGCGAAAGCTCAAAAGTTCACAATTTTCATGAACTTTCGGCCGAAAACATTGATGGTCGAAAATGGTGTCAAATTATAGGATTTTTCACGCTGAATGCAAATATGTGGGTCTGCCGACCCGTAAGTGCTGCCCAAGCCCCGGCAGACCGGGTAAAAGGGGGTGAAAATTCGAAAAATTCGCATATTTCAAGTAAAACCTCCATAAAAGTCGAAAAATTGAGTTGAAAACGGTTTAGAAATGGTTCTGAGCATCACTCAGGAGTAAGGGTGAATTTTTACCCCAAAAATTTTACAAAAATTTCATATTTAGGGGGGTGGGGCTTAGGGGTGCATTGACAAACTCATACTTATGGGCATGTGATATATCAAAATATATGTTTTCTGAGTCGTAGAACACGAATATGACAATATTTTTTTATTAGGGGTGGGGGGTGGTACCTGTTTTCATGAATTACTGATAGAATCCCAAATTTTCTTTGAAGAAATCGTGATCTCGCGAATTACAACCATTATTTGGAATTCTATCAGTAATTCATGAAAACAGGTACCACCCCCTCACCCCTAATAAAAAAAATATTGTTATATTCGTGTTCTACGACTCAGAAAACATATATTTTGATATATCACATGCCCATAAGTATGAGTTTGTCAATGCACCCCTAAGCCCCACCCCCCTAAATATGAAATTTTTGTAAAATTTTTGGGGTAAAAATTCACCCTTACTCCTGAGTGATGCTCAGAACCATTTCTAAACCGTTTTCAACTCAATTTTTCGACTTTTATGGAGGTTTTACTTGAAATATGCGAATTTTTCGAATTTTCACCCCCTTTTACCCGGTCTGCCGGGGCTTGGGCAGCACTTACGGGTCGGCAGACCCACATATTTGCATTCAGCGTGAAAAATCCTATAATTTGACACCATTTTCGACCATCAATGTTTTCGGCCGAAAGTTCATGAAAATTGTGAACTTTTGAGCTTTCGCTGAACTTGAAAGCAGCAGCTGCGGATCGCGGCAGACCGATGGTTTTCGAAATAGGGGGTCATGTACTAACTTTTGGGACAGGTCCCAGCTTTCAATTGTTTCGGCCCATTTTTAGTGGATGGGCTCTCATACTATCTACTTACAGCTTTTTCACTACATACATAGGCAAACATTTTCACCGAAATCTCACATTTTTACGCGCGTTACGATTCTCCGTTAGTCCGTTATGCGTCATGTCGCGACTCATGACGTACCTACTACCTACTATCTACTACCTAGTACCCAGACCCACCTCTATTACAGCTGGATCATTAACGAGAGGTTGAAACGAAGGAGGGCCGCCGCATCGCACCGCACCGCCGCGCCGCGTCTCGTCGCGTCGCATTGTTTTCTGGTTCTGATAAGATAATCGTGCGTTTCTTTGCGACCGACCCCCTTTTTTCTATATAATAAGTAGACATAGTGATAGTGGGCCACAGTCCAAATGGTGAGGCTGTCGCATGCTTCATATTTACGGCTCACGGCCACTGCTCACCGCACTCGGCGTTCAGTGTCGAATTTTCTCAATAGGTACCTAATTGTTACCTATGAATGTAGGTAAATTAGTAAACGACGCCGAACTACTCGTTTTTCTCTCCCATTTCAACGCTTCAGGTACATAGCTACATGTACATACCTAGACCCACATACGTGCAGAAAGAATCAGACACAATTTGCTCTCACGTAGTAGGTAAGGTAGTAAGTAGGTACTAGGTACCTTAGGGTCGAATACACACTGGTACTGTACCTATGTTATGTATACGTAGGTATGTATTATGTAGGTGTAGGTGTAGGTGCTACCTCAGTAAAATACGTACCTATGTAAATGAGTAGGCGTCACACGAATCGAATATGAGGGAGACACGAGGTTTCGCTACTCGCACCACACATATGTATGTAGTATGTAGTATGTACTTGTGTACAATTGGCCTCTATTCCTCTATTCTCTATCGCCTACAGATATAAATTGCGCGCTTGTGCATGCACCTCCAGTCTGCACCCAGCACCCACCCCACCATACAGCATTCAGTACCTACGCTACCTAGGTACCGATTGTACATTACCTACCTAAGTACATGCTAGGTACCTACTAACTACCTAGTACCTACATACTTACGTAGAGTGCGCTGGAAATGCTAAACCATGAGCAAATGTTTTTACTCGCGAAATCTGGTACCTGGTACCTACACCTGCACCTACAACTTGTACCTACCTAGTATAGGGTTGGCTAGCTGACATTCTTCGTTATTTGCGGATTGCGGATACATATAACGTTACTACACAAGCTTTCTGTACCCTAGTACCTAGCTAGTAGCTACTAGCTACGCTACATACTATGTAGTGTACACAGGTAGGAAGCCGTAGGTACGTTACGTAGGCGTATACGTACAAGCACATACACAATACATAGCTTCACCTATTTTACGCAGATACCTACATATTTTAACTTTCAACCTTTGTTACATCTGTCACAGTCAAAATATGTATTAAGTACCTATACCTACATACGAACAAACCTACAGCAGGGGTAGACAAAACAAAAGTCAGCTTACAAATTTGCACATTCAAAAAAATTTGTAACTTTCTGCCTTTGGTAACATACTAAGTAGGTACCGGGTGCTCGATTAATTCTGGACTCCCCCAGCACATTTTGGTGTTAAAAATCGTAAGTTGGTTATACTTTGTTTAATAAACAAATACAAAGTATTGCCAACTCACAATTTTTACCACAAAAAGTACTGGGGGAGTCCAGAATTAATCGAGCACCCGGTATGTACCTATCTACATAATTATTGCCCAACCACACTCCACTCGCCGACATATCCTTCAAAAATCCAAGATTTTGAAGCAGCACCGAACTAGATTTACCTAATTATGATAGACAACAACTAATAAGTACTTACCTATTTATAGGTAGAGGTACTTGCACCGTTTCTGATCATGTAACCTGACATTTTCCCACCCCTGTTTATGTAGATACCTATGAAAGTACATATGCATGTGGGTAGGTAGGTAGGTAGGTAGGTAGGTAGGTAGGTACTAGGTACATACATATGTATATTATGTTGGTAAATGTATATGTACTTGCTACTTACTTATTACTTAGTACCAGGTGCTCGATTAATTCTGGCTCCTTCTCCTTCTCCCCGTCCACCCCTCCATCACCAATAACTTTTTGTGTTGAAAATCTCAAGTTAGCATTACTTCGTTCCTTAAAAAAAAAAATAGGACGCAGCGCAGTACGTAATACTTACCTACTGCTAATTTGAGATTTTTAGCTATTTCTAACAAAAAAAAAGTATCGGAGGGAGAGGAGCGGGCAGAATTAATCGAGCAGCCGGTATGCGTATATTTATAGGTACTAGGTACTTTGTCATTTTGAATCGATAAAAAGTCGCTGAAAAAAGTCATAATCGCAGCACAGGAAAAATCGTATTCATGTTGTTGATGTTTTACTACAGCTACAGCTTGCTTACGTTTAGGTTTAGGTATACTTTCGCTATGCGCTGTGTGCTACCTGCTACAATTATGCTACAAGCATGGTGCCATGCCGCGGGACATGAGGTACCTAGCTACCTACTACCTGGGTGCGTGGGTGCTGGTTACCATACCTATCTTTACTCGTTTATATACGGTCGGTACTTACTTTCTTTATACACTTCAAGTTGAAATTGAAGCTACCTTGAAATTAAGTAGATCAGTTGTGTTGTAAGTACCCACCGGGGAGGGGGGGGAGATTCTTTCTAAGCGTAAGCAGTACCCAGGCGCTAAGGTAGAGTGAAAAAAAAACATATCTTGGATTTCGACCAAATTTGGTGGGGTGGTTTACTTTGAGTGGGAGACCTCCCAAAAAATTTTGAACTCCCAAGGGACAAGTGGAGGGGAGCAGGGGGTACTCAAAGTGCACCTCCTTTTGAAAAAAAAACGCTGTTTTTTTAGTAAAAAAAAAATTGTTTGAGAGGCTGTCGTAGCACTTGAACGTTGTGATTTGAGTTTCTACGTCTCCCTGAACCATCGCCATACTTCGTCGATCAAAACTCGGAGCGCTACCAGGGAGTTGAAAAGTTGCGGATTACACTATGAATATTCTAATAATACGAAATTTTCACGAAGCTGGAATGTTTTTTTTTTCATCGAGTAATTGAACGAAAAAAATTTTTAAACCACTGAAAGTAAATATTGAGGAAAAAATTTGAAAATTTTTACACACCAGTGCAGCCAACAGCGAATCGTACAATTCCAAAATACGGAATTTATATCTATCAACTTTAAATTGATCATTTTTTCGCCGAAAAAAAATTGTGTATTTTTAAAAATTATGTATTTTTTTTCAATCACTAGAAGTACATAGAGTACATACTTATAGGTATTTCGGAAATTTTTTGAAAAAAAATACACAATTTTTCGGCGGAAAAATAATCAATTTAAAGTCTACCTACATAATTATATAAATTCCGTATTTTGGAATTTTACGATTCGCTGTTGGCTGCACTGATGGAAAAAAAATCATTCCAGCGTAATGAAAATTTCGTATTATTAGAATACTGCAATCCGCAACTTTTCAACCCCCTGGTAGCGCTCTGAGTTTTGATCGGAGAAGGATGGCGATGGTTCAGGGAGAGGTAGAAACTCAAATCGCAACTTTTAAGTAAGCGCTACGACAGCCTGTCAAACAATTTTTTTGACTAAAAAAACACAAAAGACAGCGTTTTTTCAGAAGGAGGTGCACTTTGAGTACCCCCTGCTCCCCTCCACTTATCCCTTGGGGGCTCAACATTTTTTGGACGGTCTCCCACTCGAAGTAAACCACCCCACCAAATTTGGTCGAAATCCAAGATATGTTTTTTTTCCACTCCATTCTACTAGGCACCTACTTATCTACCACTACCACTATCGCCACCGCGCGCACTGTGACACCTTATTTTTTTACATGTATTCAAGGCGGGCGTACACACCCGTTTTTTTTTGTATTGTAAGTATTATTTTTTGTTGTTGTTTTTTTTTCAATTTGTAAATTCGATAAAAAAAAACCGTATAGAAAAAAACTAATGGTTTTTTCGCCACCATTAATCACCATTAGTTTTTTTCTATACGGGAAACTCGTACCAGTCATACCTATACTACCTGTACCTATTAAATTCAAACGCCGTGTAAGTTTTTCCGTTTTGAAATGCCTACGTAAGCAACCCTGGCCAAAAACTGCGTGAAATGAGGCTCGAGTGATGACTAGGTAATGAATATGGACTACCTAGGCCAATGTATTGCTTGCCCTCCCCCCTGGTTACACTTGTATCCGCCTAATTAGTAGACGATTGTACCTATAGCCGTAAGTAGGGTGCATTACAAACGCGAATACCTATAGTCGAGCCAACGAAATAAAGGAAGGGCTCAAACCAAAAAGGTTTCTGTTTGGCTTTGGCGGCTGTATATTTTCAATTTGCCTCGCCGTATCATTGTACTTTTTTTATGGTTGCTTCGGAGTTTAAAAGGGAGAAAAATTTGGGAAAGAGAATTTCAAAACAGGGGTGTATTCAGTTTGGGTTTGAAATTATGTTCAACACAAATTGAAATTATGTACTACACAATTTCAAATCATCAACATGCGCAAATTCGTTCGTTTAAATTTAGAAATTACTGGTTAGCATTTTGTTTGTCCTTTGATTCCTTATGAAATAGCCATTTAATTTTAGTAAGGTGGAAAAATTATCAATCAAATCGGTCAGGAACGAATGTTTATACATAATTTCAATTTGTGTTCAACATAATTTCAAACCCAAACTGAATACACCCCAGGGCAATAAAATTTACGACATCACATCGGGGGGGGGGGGGTCTAGTTTTTATATTTAGAATTCTAGTCACGTACTGCCCTTCAATTTTTTTCTATTCCTTTTTTAAAATTTTGAGGGTTAAAAAATTTTGACGGCAAGTTGTTTGAACAATTTCTTGGAATTTTAAATAATAGGAATAAATTCTAGTCACGTACGTACGTATTTTTTTCTATTCCTTTTTTAAATTCGAAGGGTTGTAAAATTTCGGTGGCAAGGTGTTTGTAGTTGACTTTGGGCGACATAGTCATAAGAAATAATTAAAGGTCGCAATGAGGAACGGAGGAGGGGATAACCATATTTTTCGCTGGAAATTATGAAAAATTGAAGAAAAACGATGAATTACAGCGGTTTTTTGAACGTTTGACCACTTTCCACCTCCTGAAAAAATCTGAAAAAATTCTCAGAAATGTGAAATACACCGATAAATTCAAATTTAAAAAAAATTCAGACAGCCCCCCAGATGTGCCCCCCGGCGATTTGAAATTTTCAAAGTCGAATTCAAGTTCATTAAAGCGGTCAAAAAAAATCTGAAAAAATTTCAAGGCATTCCCCCCTAGTGCCACTACCTTTGTGCCAAGTTTGAGAAAAATCGGTTGAAAACTCGAGATGAAATTTTTACGAGTTTTTGGCTTGAAAATCGCGTATTTTGACCTCCCAGCTCCCCAGGGGTAGGATAAAAATTCGCTCATTCGCTCTAAAATCATCTCCTACCATGGCAAATCGAATGGCGTAAGCATTTTTCCAACGTTGGACCAGAGACCGAATGACCCCCTTACCACACCAGAGCCTTTTCAAATAGGTAATGTACCTATTTCATTCAATGATTCAAATGGTAACGCACCTTGGGTTTTCAGTGATGCGGCGAGGCAAATTGAAAACATGCGGCCGCCAAACAGAAACTTTTTGGTTTGAGCCCTTCCCTTCTTTCGTTGGCTCGAAACCTATACCTACGTTTGCGTAGCATTTGGTACCTACCAACGTGCCTAAGTAGGTTTAAACGTAACTCTCTCTGTCGCCAAGTATCCTATGATACGCAGGTATATCGCACCATCAGTGCAATAACACCACATCTCAAAAAAAATTGACCTTCGTATTTTTTCCCAAAACGTGCTTATCTTTGATCAGTTTTCAATTTACATTAAAAATAAAGAAGTTCATTTTTTTTGAGATGTGTTGTTATCGCATTGATGGTGCGATATGTAAGTAATACATACTTACCTACGTATTACGGGTACTATAGCTACGGGTACTACCTATATGGTACCTACATATATAATACACTACCTATGTATAGTGTATATATTGTATAGGTACTGTAACGCTACCATAATTATGTACTTACCTACTTCCGAAATATTGTAGGTACCTACTATAAATTATGCCTGAAATACATACCTATGTGCGCGTGAATATACATACTCGTACTTAGAATAGAAATTAGATACTTGGTAGATACCTACTTTTATCAAAAATTGGTTTTCCAGTTGAGCGTAACGTCGCGTCGCGTCGTCTCCTTCGATGCTACGCTACGCTTTCAGAAAGCGCCGAATTCGGCGTCAACTCGAAAATCAATTTTTCACATGCGAGAGTGATTTCTACGTTTTATATGAGAATGAGGTATCCATCCACGCTTAGGTACTTAGTTTAACCTATGTAGGTACCTAGGTACCTATATCCACTTATCTACCTCTATTACCATCGAGCTACTCGTAGACACCTAATCGGCAATATGGTTCCGTTTTCAGGGTAACAACAATAACAACAACAACAACAGCAACAGCAGCAGCAAGAAGCGCGATGAAAACGGCAGCGATATCACGTGTACGAACTGTACAACCGGTTGCACGCCGAACGCTTGCAAACATGAAATCAATAATGTGGGAATTTTGGGGCCTACGGCGGCCGATGTAAGTCGCACATCACACATAGCAATTATGGTACTTACATATGTATGTATAGTATGTAGGTATATGTAATTATCGTATTTAGGTAGTAGGTACGCCATTCAGTAGCTGCTGCTGCTGCTATGATACCTATCTAATCGGCGCGTGTTTGTTTACCATGTTTTTGCATCTAGTTGCGAAAAAAAGAACCGCCGCACCCGATACGAGTAGCCAAGACAATAGACGTGATTGCCAGATTTGTTTTCCCGGTCGCGTACGCGTTATTTTTGCTTTTCTTCTTTTTCCATTACAAGGGATTCTCGTAGAACTGCACAGTACATTGCATACCTACCTATGTATTATGTAGGTAGGTAGGTAGGTAGGTAGGTAGGTAGGTAGGTACTTACCAACTCCCAACCGCTACCTATCACATCGTCCTGCCGGGTACTAGTCTGGGCCTCTGGATGGTTTGTAAGAAACTGCCCCGTTATCCAGCTACGTTTGTAATTACTTATTACTTACTTACTCGCGTACGTATGGCGTACTTACTACTTACTACTTATAGTACAACCAACTTGTACGTTCGGTAGGTCTAGGTACGACGTACGAGGTGCGATGGGCATCGCATCGCATCGCATCGATTTAGATCCGCTAGGTAGATTCCTACATTTTTACCTAGGTACATATCTATCTAATACGTACGTTACGGTAAGAATAAGTCGTTTGCTATATGTACAATACCTATTTGTGTGCGGTGCGGTGCGGTGCGGTGCGGTGCAGGGAAAAGATACTTTAAAGCCGGATTTTTCAAAAATGAGGTTTTTTTGGCTTAAGACTTGGATGAGCATCCTAGGCCAATTTTTCGGCAAGATAGATGCATTTGAAATTGAAAATACGAAAATCATGACTTTAAAAAAAGAAAAGAAAAAGAAAAAAGAAACAGATCGAGAAAAACACATTTAAAGCTGTCTTGCTGCCTAGAGGTCTGAAATGCTTAAAAAAGAAAAAAAAATTGAAACAAATCGCCCTTTTTTTAAAATTTTTGGCTCTAGCGCAAAATTATGTTTTCCTACTTTAGGTGCTCTCCCCCTGTACGGTACCCATTTAATAGGTAGCTAGGTAGGTAGGTAGGTAGGTAGGTCTAGATGAAAAAAAAATACGCCGCGCCATGCGATAATGATAGATAATTAGTACCAACAACTGCCTAAGTAAGTAGGTACCTAACCTACGCCTATACCTACCTACGTAATGTACGCAGTAGGTACCGTATCTATCTTATCTACATAGGTACTTAGTACATACCTAGCTACCTATATACCTATGTAGATACTAGATAGGTATGTACAGTACATGTACCTAGATCTGTATTCTGCAACATACTAGTACTACCTACACATATGACCTATACTTACCTACTCGTCGAATACCTAACGTACCGTACCTACAATTACTACTTATTAGGTAGTAGGTAGGTACTAGGTGTAGGTACTACGTTATCTACAATACATACAATGCAGAGCCTCTAAACCTAAACGTTGATTATGGTATCTTCGTGTATACCATAGGTAAATTACGAGCGATTCGGTGCAAATTGCAAAAACATGTTGCACAATTGCTCGACGTTTCCGCGCCGCGCCGCGCCGCGCCGCGCCGTACCTGCTGTCCGCCTATCGGCAAAATGCGCAAATAATATTCTCTCGCCTCTCGAACGCAAAATACTAGGTAGTAGGTACTTACATCAGCTGAAATACGTCGGTATTGTGGACCCATACTCCATACCCCATACCTACGTAGTAGGTAGTAGCAGTAGGTGGATAGGTAGGTAGGTACAGGGCCGTATTTACGCACAAGCTACATAGGCACCAGCCTCGGGCGGCAAATTTTAGGGGGCGGCAGATTTTGAGGAGCAGGTTTTTTAAAATTTTCCTTAATTGTGATTTGAAAAAAAAAAATGAAAAAATTTACTGTACCCACTGAAAAAGAATCTTTTTTGAACAAAACTTTTATTTACATAGGGCATAGCATTAAAATATGAAAAAAATGTCTTTTTTTAACATACAATTTCTAATTTTTCAAAGCTTCGCCCTTGCTTCGCTCGGGCATAACTGAATCAAAATTCTATGATCTACTTGAAATATTGGTACGAAAGAAAATTCTCTGATATTCGAAGCCTCTATGCCCACTCTGTACCTAACTGAAAAAATGATTGAGAAAATTGATTTTTAATTCGTTTTTCGTTAATTTTTCTTTCAATGTAATTATCCGAATAAAGCAGGAAGTTACACATTTTTTGTGTGGGGGGGGGCGGCAAATTTTATTCTGCCTCTGAGCGTCATGAGGTTAAATCCGGCCCTGGGTAGGTAGGTAGGTAGGTCTAGCCGTCTAGGTACCTATGTACTGTAGATGTATTTATACTTACCTACGTTTACGTACGTACACGTAGACGTACCATCGCATCGCATCGCATCGCATCGGTCTACGTGGTATCTGGTATCTGGTATCTTTCACCATTAACCATTTTTTATTTACGTAACGTAGCGTAGGTATTGTACTCGTATGTAATTGTATACGATGATAGGTAAGTATTAAGTAACCAACAGATCTAAGGTAGGTATAGGTACGTAGACGGACGTACTTACTTTCAGTATTAAAAATTACAAGTAGGTCCAGGTACCCGCGTACTATACCTGCCTAATTTCACGAGTCATCTAAGTACGTATTTTTTAAAAAATTTGCAACCAGAGCTTATTTTATACCCTGCCACCCGCGCGACCCGTGACCGAGCCGCGACTGTATATAGTCGCGTCGCAACTTCAACAAACTACGTAACCTACCACATGAATACGTCGCGTCGATTACTTTTATTTATGTACACCTTCCTACCTAGTACCTACATAATACCTACATATATTTATTTTCACTCGCACTCGTAGTCGCAGTCGCGTATCTGTTCTGTACGATATCTACGTAAGTAGGTAGAGGTACCTATAAATACCTGTGATGTAACTGTAAGTAATTAGGTATATGTAGGTAGTTAGGTACGAGCATGAACTGCGAAAAGGCGGTCAAATCGTACGCAATTAATACGCATACATGTGCACTATTGCGCTGCTTTGGTTTTCTTTTATACCTACCTATGAACGCACCTACTACCTACTACCTACTACTGTGCAACATGCTTCTTACGCACGCACGTAGGCAGATGAATTTTCAATCGCCACGTACCTAGGATTTTTTATCGGCGCGCGCGCGTTACGTTAATAAAATTGCATAACCAGTTTGCCGCAAATAAACTCCTCATCTTCGATGGGTACCGCCAATCGATACCCGATAACCCATAACGAATTAAATCTAAACAAGGGTGTCGCAGACGTTTTGTGTAGGTAGCTAGGTACCTCTACCTATACCGACCCCGCACCGCACTGCACCGCACCGTCGCGTCGTAGCACGTACGCGTAGTACGCCGACGCCTACGCTCCGTCTACTGTGCCTTCCTAACACATTCGGGTGGATCGCGAAAAAAAAAACAACAACAACAACAACAACAACATACTTACCTCGAATTTCGACCAAATTCGCTGGGGTTGTTGGATCACCATCCTCCAGGTGAAAAAGGAGGGGAGCTAGGGGTTCTCAAAGGGTACCTCTTTTTGAAAAAAAAACCGCTGTGTTTTGTGTTTTCAAGGTCGAAAATTTGGCGTAAAATTCATGACACAGCACTAAAAAGGTGCGATTTGAGTTTCTAAAGCCCCCTAAACAATCGCCATCCTTCTCCTAATTAATTATTTACTTTTGCGTCGCTCAACGCCGAGTAATTTTATTCTTTTTTTTTTTTTTTTTTTTACATTTTTGAAGAAATATTTGAGAATTTTCTTCGATCGGTGCAGCCAACTGCAAATTCATGACTAGATTAATAAGATTCCAGAAATTTAAATACTTATCACAATTCGCATGTTGGCTGCATAATCGAAGAAAATTCTCAAAATTCTCTTCAAAAAAATGTAAAAAAAAAAAAAAAGAAAGAAATGAAATTACTCGGCCCGGCGCAAAATTAATATGAAAATTTTACGATCTGCAACTTTTGGACCCCCCTGGTAGCGGTCTGAGTTTTCATACGAGAAGGATGACGATGGTTCAAGGAGCTTTAGAAACTCAAACCGCACCTTTTTATCGTGCTGTATCATGAATCTTACGCCATATTTCCAACCTTGAAAAAAAAAGCGGTCATTTTTTCTAAAGGAGGTGCCCTTTGAGTACCACTAGCTCCCCTCTCTCTCCACCGGGGTGTCTCAAATTTTTTTTTGGATAGTCTCCGATGCTGACCCAACAACCCCAGCGAATCTGGTCGAAATGCGAGGTACCTATGTTTTTTTCTTTTTAGTGGCGTGATACCTACTTCTATTCAGATATGTGGATGTGGGATGTGGGTAGCTGGGTACCAATTAGAGATAGGTACGAGTAATTAAATTGAAAAAACAGGCCTCAGTACAAGATTACCTACTCTACCTGCAATAAAAAACAATGTATACCTTCGCGCATATTCGTACATGTCGCACCCTCGAAGCAATAAGTATTTAATCAACAGCACATTTCAAAATGAAACTAAATGAACTTTTTCATTTTCGGTGTTGACTGGAAAATTAACACGTTTCAGCGAAAAATATGGAAGTAATTTTTTATTATTACCTACTATAATTATTATTAGGTATTATTATTATTATTATTATTATTATTATTAAGTATTATTATCTGTTGTTGTTGTTGTTGTTGTTGTGATACGCGCCTACCTATATGTATTACGTGTTGAGGTGCGATGTAGTTATAATGATAATAACCTATTTATTTTACTCTCTGAATTTGAATTGGTAAATATTCGCTGATCAATCAGCTATTTCAAGTCTATTTGACTGTAAACAAGATGCAAAAAAATTGGTCCACCGACGAGCTGAGTAATCGGTGAACTCAAGCGGTTACCTACTTGTTGCACGTTTCACCATCACCACTCTTTTTCATCGGGTGATTAAATTAGTACCATAAATACCTGCTGCTAAATTTTGTTAGAATAACTTACGAAGTTACGAGTACCTACTCGAGTAGGTATTAAATTGATAAAGTTTACCGATTGAATTATTAATTCAGCTAAGCAGGTACCTACCTAACTTAGGTATGTAGTAAATGAAAAGACGATTCTGTAATTTTTCACCGATTTGTCAGTCGACTGACTCAACTCGAGTCTCATTTGTTTCATCGATGAGGAGCACAGATGGCTAGATGGGCTAAAAATGAAATTTTAGTATTTTACCGATTCAAATGTAGAGAGTATAGGTACGCGAATCAATGGCGTAGTGCACCTCACACCTATTCCACGAGCTTACGTCTACGACGGCGACTTACGACTGAACGATTACGCGACCGATTATTATTCTGTACCTATAGTTTTACCTACGTTAGAAATTTTGTAAAATTGTTCCTTATTATCATACATTCCTCATTCCTCACAAGTATGTCTGTACGGAGTCGGCGAGGGTGAATGTCCGCCCACGAGATTTTAAAAAATTGAAATTCCAAGTACCTAAGTACCCATGGGTATGGGGCTCAGAAAGTTCAAATCAAACGTGGGTAAAATTGAAATGCCGCGCCCTCTACTGGCGCTTCAAGAAATACGAGCATCGGTGCAACTGCACCTTTTGCACCCTTTCGCCTCTCGCCGGTCCTGTATCTGCCTGCCTACCTACATACATCATAACGTACGTACGTACCTACCTACCTACCTATGTATCTATTTACTTTAATTCGTGAGAGAGGAAGTATGAAGAGGAACCAAGCTCAAAATCAAAGTTTAAGCTGGTAAAATAAATATAGGTACCTGTAGCTTTAAATAATGACCAACTTGCGAGTTTGCGTTTCAAGACCAACTTTACCAAATTCACACGTACCCGGGCACTTATTTTTTACCTGCGGTATACGTTTTACCTGATTATTATTACCTATTGTTAATAATGTACCTACCTATGTTTTTTTATTACCTACCTATTTTTACTTTCATCATTCATAAATTGGCACCAATTTTTTGCTCTTTGTTTTTTGTTTTTTTTGTCATTAATTTTTATTGTGTGATGTGATGTGATGTGATGTGTGTGTGTGTATGTTTTGTGCGCGCGCGCCACTTTCGTAAGCGCGTGTGGATACCTATGTATATATATATATATAAAGGGGGTTGTTATTATTGGTAATGTATACACGTACCTACCTACGTATGTCGTTCAAAAGAAACTTCCGAGCTTCAATTTTGCCTTTCACCGACGCGACGCGACGGCTTGTCGTATTCAATAGGTCCACTCTCTCTCTCTCTCTCTCTCTCTCTCTCTAAATTTGAATGAGTAGGTAATTTTCCACCCATTCAACTACCAATGAAATGCTCGTACATAGAAAAGTTGACCGACTGATGAACGAATCAATGAAATCTACCGATTCAATCGATATGATGTTGGTACCTATAATTTGAATTTGCAATTTGGTAAATTTCATCCTAAGAAATCGGCGAAATTCTATACCTACCTAGTACCTACTTTAAATTTACCGATTCGTCAACTTCGTAATTACGACAATTTACGATTTAGTCGGTAAACAAGGGCCGATTGAATCAGCGATTGTTCAGTGCATGGTTCATCAGGTGGAAAATTTTTCCTAGTAGGTCTAGGTATGTCGCGTCGTCGATCGAATGGGTTGAAAATGACCGATTGGTTAACGAATAGACATTCATAATCACCGATTCAAGTTTAGAAAATAGGTAAGTACATATACTTACATTTAAGTAGGTATCGTACTCATGTACCTCTACCTCTACCTCTACCTATACCTATACGCGTAAGGTTACTTATAGGTGCACGTAACGTACGCACGGGTATGATTACGATCACTTAAGTATGGTGTATGGTACCTATATTGGTATACGTCTCTAGAGAAGTTAGAACCTACCAAGTTATTGTCATTAATATTGCCTACTTACGCGATGGCGTTACAACAACATTGGTACGAGATTGAATACCTATAATTAAATTATGTAGATGTACCTGCTGTCACCTGCGGTATACCTACCAAGGTACGAGTACGTACTTACTTCTTGTTCCATTCGAATCTTTATTCTCTCTTTCTATTTTCTTTGCGTATTCATTTTACTTATTCGTTCATTTTTTCTCATCTCAACTTATTTACTCGTGTACCTATTTACTTAATTCATTACTTACGTTAGTAAGTAGGTAGTCCGAACCCTCGCTCACGCACCTGCGTACCGAAGGGTCGTTACACTTTAAAAAAGGTCTTGTTATATGCTGCATATTAGGAATAATAAATTCGTTAAATTCGTTACTTACTTACTTACTTACTTACTTACTTACTTACTTACTTAATTAATTAATTACTTACGCTAATTGCCTACTCATTTATGGTACCTACTTATTTACGTATTTTCATTTCTTTTTGTTCGATTGTATTAAATGATGATAATTATATTTTTTATCGTTTAATCGAATAAGTGATGTTTTTAGACGACCATTATTTGCCTACCATAGGTGTAAAAAATATTTGTTACTTACCTACTTAAAGTAATAAATCGTTGTTATAAAAATTGCAAGCGTTTCTATTTTTAGGCGGTAGGCATTGCCTACCTACTTACGTAGGTAACGCCCGCGCGCGTGTTGCGCGTGAATATTTGGTACTCTACCTACTATAGTATAGGTACCTACATATGTAGGTATCTGTTGGGTAATGACCTAACCCGGTCTACCTACATACGAATACATCATATCGACTTTATTTTTCATTTTCTTCTAGTGCAATTTAAATTTTCGTTTTATCCGAAGATGGCGAATAATTGTACACAAAAACGTATTACGTACCTATGTAGGTACGGAAATATCAAAACGTGAGAAAAACATGCTGCTCATACCTACATCCTACCAAACTTTTTCGTAAAAGGAAAAGTAGATAGGTAGGTAGGTACATAGTAGGTAAAGGTATTTCATTGCTTATTTTATGGTGAAATGTTTGAAATATGTACATATGCACATTATTACATACCTAAATACACGTCCGTCATTGCATCCTTTAGGCTGAATTTACTTCTTTGAGCAGATTTTTTCGTTACAGTACATGGGCCGCGAATTCGGAATCAGCGACATCGAATTAGTCGAATAGATAGGTGTGACACTTTGACGCTGAACTCGACTTTTTCGCGAATGGGGGGGGAGGAGGAGGAGGAGGAGACATATGGACTAACCCCATACCTAAGTACCAGTGTCTTGAGCGAAAAATTTGTTCGCTCTAAGGTGTCTAGAATGAGGTAGATAGGTATATGTATAGATAATTAAGTATTCGGACACGGCGAAGGCAATAGCACCGTCAGTTTTTACCAAGAATTTGTCCGAGCTACCTGTAATGTTGCTACGCACGTGGAAATACTCCAAGTACATAGCTAGTAGCTACATACCTATGGACGCAAGAAAAAGAAACACGTTTGGAAAGTATCGGATAGCACCCGATGCCGTTCTTGGTGCCTTAACGTTAACGGTTCAGAAATTAACGTAAGTAGGTAATAGCCTAATAGGTACTTGACTTAAGTAGGTATGTAGTATGTACTTGGCGTGCATTTATGTAATAGATATGTACGTCGCGTCGCGTCGTACGTCTAGGAAAGCGGTACGAAGTATGCGCAGCGCAGACTTGGCAGGAATACTCGGTCGGGTAGGTGCGAGCTGCGAGGGGAAAATCAATTTTCTCACGGCGCGGCGGCTCGTTCGAAGTAACCTTTTCGTTTCACTAGAAAGTTAAAAACGAATATAAACGACGTGTGTCTGCATTCTGCGATTCCGCAATGTTTTCGTCGATAAAGAGTAATTTTTCGAGTTTTCGTTATCACCTGTGGTACTGTCCTTTACCTGGACGTTGTCGTCGTTTTTTTCGAGTCGACTGCGATCTGCGATAACGAAAAATAGGCGAATAACAGTTGCATCGATAAATTCCGAAGAAACTACTTGGGTACACGCTGGGTAAGTAGTAAGTCCAAGTACATAGGTACCTAGTGAAGTACCCAAGAGTACATAATCTCGTATATGTACGTAGCTACGTACACATGCATATTGCATAGGTACTTATACATACGTATATAGGTACCTAGCTACCTACCATTACCATCGCCGCTACAGCCGAAACGCCAAAACGCCAAAACGCTCGTTTTTTCTTTCCATCAACTTTTTGTTTTGTTTATTGTGCTGTTCGCCTGTTCATTTGATTGTTTCCTTTTTCAGCATTTAGTTGGCCATACACCATAACCATAGACCATACCTAATTACCTACTAGGAACTGTCCGGCTTTCCGCGTATTCGGGGAAAATGGAGCTATTGCCTACCTAAAGTCACGTTGCTCAACGTACAACGGACTGCCACGCATAGTAGGTAAGTTGCAATCTTGCAAAATATGTGCCCACAATTCAAATGTCATGGGTACTAAAAATTTGGAATTTGGAAAAAAAATAGAACCAAACGAAAGGTGCATGCGTTGCTCCTTTTAATTTGTACAAAAAAAATGTCGAGTGGTATCAGTTAGGTTTAGGTATCTTTGTTAACTGTCTTAATTTTTTTTACCTTAGATACGGTAAATCGTTTTAACGAAAAAAAAATGACGAATTGATATTGCGAAATTGGTACATAGCTGTAGGTATAGGTACCTATACTTAATCACCTTAATCATTGATAGCATTCACTTAGGTACTTGACTTATGTGTACAAATTGTAATACGCACACACGCACAGTTCAGAAAAAAACGCATTACGTTCGATCCGCTATATGGTCGGTAACTCGGTATAATGTACATACAGATTTACATTGTCATTCCTCCTTTTTCCATCTGTCTGGGGTGTAAGTTGTTAATACTTTGTTTAATAAACAAATACAAAGTATTGCCAACTCACGATTTTTACCACAAAAAGTACAGGGGGAGTCCAGAATTATTCGAGCACCCGGTACCTGATCTCAAAGGTTACTACGCTGTTATAAAAAAAAAAAAATGGCCATTTCCTGAGGATACCTAAAATGACATTTTTTTCTGAGGTACCAAGGCGAGGCGCAGCACGCAGGGTTTCCCAAATTAAAGCGAAAATCACAGCAGATTCTTTACGCGATCCGAGTTCTATATCTAGGTGTATATATAATTATATATGTAGGGGTGCGTTCACTTTGGGTTTGAAATAAGGTATTACCTTATTTTTAAGTTATAAACAAACTTTCATAAGGGCAAATTCATTCTTTTCAATTTTGATAATTTAATAATTACTGGCTGGGTGAATTAAACAAAATTTTCAAGCAGCATAATCCTGCAGTGGCCAATTAATTATGGTGCAAGGAAAAAATTATGATTTGAACAAATCTTTCGGAAACGAAAAAATCTGATTGGCTGATTTATTTGTTTATACCTTATAAATAAGAAAATGCCTTATTTCAAACCCAAAGTGAACGCAGCCCAAGTCCATTATATGGAACGAGAACCCCATGTAATTTTCAGTATATAACAAACAAATACCTAACAAATAGACGGCTGGAGATTAGAAATTTCATTTCATTTTTTAAAAAGTAATATTTCGGTAGCTTAATATAATTATGTGGAATCCACAAAACTTGGAACTTTTTACCCATTGGTAACCCTGCAAAAAAAATTTATTCGTTCGGTTTGTTTACACGCATAATTTGTTAAATTTGTTCGTTGGTCATCTGTTTATCTACGCACTCGTACACTACATACCTATATTCACAAATTCATTCATCCGTCCATCAATCAATCCATCCATCCATCCATCCATCCATCCATCCATTCATTCATTCATTCATTCATTCATTCATTCATTCATTTGCTAGTGAATCCGCCTTTCGTCATCTGCCCATCTGTTTGACTAGGTATCTCAATTTGTTTTTTTTTCACCATTATTTTATTAAGTGACGAGCACCGGACACAGCTTCTCTGCCCAAGTACCTATACATACCTATACCTACCTTTCTACCTACCTAGTGCCTACCTACCTACCTACCTACCTAAGTACCTACCGACAAATATGGTCGGACCAATATCAGTTTGTATGTCAGTTTGATTCATCGAGTAGGAGCGTCATATTTAGAGATTCTCAAGGGTGCATGGTTCCATTTGAGATTTTAGGTATGTGTAAACATATACCTTACACATTACAGCTATCTATAAACAATTCATTTTTTTTTTCTTTTTTGAAAATCATTGGTTACCTATAAGAGTTTTGAAAATATATAAAGTAATTGTTTCATTTAGGTACATATTATAAATTATAATTGATAAATTTTCAATACTTTCTTTAATATTTTCCTCCGCGATATCAATGTACTTTTCAGAATTAGCGATATGTACTTGATCAAATATCTAATCAAAAATAAAATGGAAAAACCAATTTTTTTACTTTTTCTCTCCATCATAAGCAACCAGTGATTTTTTTAAAAAAGCGAATTGTTTAATTATACACAGCTGTGACGTGTAAGGTATAGGTATGAGGTATGTTTACATCTTTGATTATATACTTACGTATTATAATATTACCTACCACCTACCTATATGAATGGTTTACATAACCTCGAATCCCAAATGGAACGCAGCCCAGCCCAAGGCTGTGTTCACTTTGAGTTTGAAATAAGGTACCTATTATCTTATTTTTAATGTAGGTACCTACCTATAAACAAACTTGTATAACGTGCAAATTCATTCTTTTCAATTTTGACAATTAATAATTATACTGGCTGGGGATTAACATTTTTTTCATCTTTACCCCACTTGAATGAATTAAGTAAACAAAATTTTTTCCACCAGAATAATCCTGCAGTGGCCAATTAAATGGCGCGAGCAAGGTGCGAGGAAAAAATTATGGTCTGAGTCTGAACAAATCTTTAAGCGGAAACGAAAAAATAGCCGATTGGCTGATTTTTTTTCGTTTAGGTATACTTACCTTAAAAATAAGGTAATACCTACCTTATTTCAAACCCAAAGTGATCGCAGCCCAATATACTCGTACGTTACTTGCAGTCTACCATTTATCAACACTTGACAGCGGCATCGATGGGTTTGGGTGGCGGCCATCTATTTCTCGAATATTTTTCACATTGGTACCTGGGCTGCGTTCACTTTGGGTTTGAAATAAGGTATTTCCTTATTTATAAGATATAAACAAAGAAATCAGCCAATCAGATTTTTTCGTTTCCGAAAGATTTGTTCAGACCATAATTTTTTCCTCGTACCATAATTAATTGGCCTCTGCAGGATTATGCTGCTTGAAAATTTTGTTTAATTCATTTTAGTGGTGTAAAGTTGAGAAAAATTTCCATCCCCAGCCAGTAATTATTAAATTATCAAAATTGAAAAGAATGAATTTGCCCTTATGAAAGTTTGTTTATAACTTAAAAATAAGGTAATACCTTATTTCAAACCCATAGTGAACGCACCCCTGGTATCTATTGAGAAATCTCATGACGATGATTTGTTTTTTTGCCTACTTACTTAGTTTTCAGGCGGACTTGCCAACGTTTATTGGACCAGCTACATCCTACATCTGCCTACCTACTTGATTATGTTAGGTAACTGCGCGTATTTATAGTTTCAAGTTGCCAAATATTCGTTACCTATATAGTACGTTTACCCAATACCTCTTTACCAGTTTTCAAATTGATTACAATATGAAAGTTGGTAGGTAGATAGGTAGGTCGCAGGTCTGGGTATTGTTATAGTATATAGGCGCCTACTTGGAAGGCAAATATGTAATAAAGTAGTGAATTAGGTATATACCTATACCTACACCTAGGTATAGGTAAACTCGGTAGAATGACAAACAATCAAAGAACAACGCCACGCCACGCCACGCCACGCCACGCAACGTACCGTACGCGTGTGTGAGGAACTGCGGACATGACGAAATACACGCGTAATAGGCTTTATAATAGCGTAATGAGTACATAGTACATTACATACGTACCGCACCGCACCGCACCACACCGCACCGCCCACGTATATGTAAGTAGTTGTTAATTGCGTACCGTGTACGTGTACGTGTACGTGTACAGTACCAGCAGTACCTACGTCTACGTAGTACGTAGTACGTAGGACGTACTAGGGGTAGTAGGTACCTAAGTAAGTAGGTATATAGGTACGTCATATACACAGATCTACTTGATACTTTTATTTACCTACCACATGTCCATGGTACGACTACGAAGTACGAACCTACATAGATGGTTGATGTACGACTCTACGTAGGTATGTGATGTATAGGTACGTTAATGGTAGGTAGGTAGGTAGGTAGGTAGGTAGGTAGGTAGGTATACATATTATTACGTATTAGGTACGGGTACGATAGAATAGATACGATAGCCTATAGGTACCCCAGACTCGTATGTAGGTATGTAGGTACAATACATACGTACTTACACATAGCTGGTAGCAAGCTACAATTACATAAATTAGGTACCTACTACCTACTACCTAGTAGGTACTAGGTAGAGGTACATGTACATACATACTTACGTAACGTACGCGCGTACGTAGGCTCTCATACTTGCACATAAGTATGTACTTATGTAATTATAGTAGGTGTACCTAGCAGTGTACCTCTACCTCTACCTCTACCTACTGTATTTACGTAGGTACGGCAGGTTTAGGTTTAGATTTAGATTTAGATTTTTTTTCTCCTTTCTAGACATCTACACCATACGTTTTTCGTCGTATCGAGATCGAGACATGAAGTACACAGACGCAAACGCAAACGCAAACGCAAACGTACCTAGACCTACAGAGACCAAAGCGCAAACAAATTGAAGAACAAGGCCGGATGCGCTGCGCTGCGCCGTGCTGGCCGGTCGGCCAAACATGTCACAGTTAGAAAATCCGCACCTCTCGCATACGTATTACGTACATCGCAATTACGCCGAACGAGTTCGAATCGAGGCAGCGTTCAATTAATCGACGACGCGAAGCGACGACCGCAGCCGCAAACACAGCGTTCGCAATCGCGACCGCTTTCGTCTTCGTCTTCGCCTTCCGCAACGTACACGTGCGACGCGACGCGACGCGACGCGACGCGAATTTTGAATTTCGCGGCCGACCCGAACGATCGATGCTTGACGTTGACGTACCGTACGTCAGGCTGTGTTGAAAAATATCCCATTGGGTAAACCTACTTACTGACGATACTTATCCGCCACATCTACCCGTAGGTAGTAGGTACCTACCTAATTTTTCTCGCCTAAACGTGCATAGGTGTAGATAGGTATGTATACTTTTATTCCCGCGGTAAGTTAAGTTTATTCACCTTTTTATTCATACATACGTTTGCCTACGTTATTACCACCAACCTACCTACCTACCTACCTACCTACATACGGTAAACTCGTAAATTTCGGAGCTTCTCATTCCCTGCAGTACTTGCGATGTAACTGATGTAAGGCAGGCAGTACCTACAGGTGCCGATTTCACCTATAGCTATGTACCTAAGAAGTTGAACCTCTCTTGGGTACGAATACGAATAGATAGGTACGAATGAAATTACTTATGGCAATTACGCAATCGTGAAGCGTTCCGTGTCTTACTCTAAAGGAAGGTATTATGCACTCGATTTACCTATTCAAAGATTAGATAGGACCCTCTCCCCCCTCTCCCTCTCGCTCTAGGAAGGAAGCAAATTAAATATCACTTTCTGAGTTTTTTTTAAAAAATATATCAGGTATTATTATGAATTATATGCCGCAAAATTCTTCTCATTTTGCATGTTATACCTAGGTACCTACTGTAGGTATAGGTGCAAATTATACGTAGGCAGGTCAGATAATTTACCGAAGCATAATAAATTTGGTAATATTGATTTCCAGGGACGTACCGATAGGGGGAGGGGGAGCTCCCCTCCACTCCCCCCCGAGAAAATTTTTTACTTGTGAGTTGGGAAAATTGGGCAGTTGGGAATTAGTCACTTTATCGACTGAAAATTTATCATTTTCCCAAGTTGGAAATCAATAAAATTTTCAATCGTTAGTTTAAAAATTTTTCGCCCTCGCTTCGCTCGGGCATGAGCAAATTCTTAATCCAACAAACTATTTCAAGTAACAACAGTGTTGAAGAAGGCTCCTTGTATTCATTCTCCTGAAAATACTTTTGATCTGATACTCTGTGTTTTTATTCTCAATTTTTACGCTCCCAAAAAAGCTTTCAACATCATTGATTGTGAATATCTAATGGCTACATTCTTACCCTCCCCCCCCCCTCTCAAATTACATCAAATAAGAATTTTGAAAGTCTTAAAATAAGAAAAAAATGGCTTTTTTAGGCATTAAAAATATAATTTTTTCAAAGCTTCACCCTCGCTTCGCTCGAGTATAAATTAAATCATAATATTCATGTGCATTATTTGAGGCGATAGCGCCAAAAAAGGTTCTTTTTTACTCATTCTTCATAAAATTGTTCTGGTATTTCAAAATGCATCCATTTTGAGTTGGGAATTTCATGAATTCGAGTTGGGATTTTCATGAGACACTCCCCCCCCCCCCCTGGAAAATGCCTTCGGTACGTCACTGTTGATTTCGATTCATAAAATTCGATATCGGATCGAATTTTTCGCATGGCATGGCATGGCATGGCATGGCATGACGCATGACACGTTATTATATTATAAAATATTTCACTTTTTGACAGTTTTTGGTGATACTTATTTTGGTTGAAAACCCATGCCAGACACTTTAGGGCTCCGAATTCTTTCTCCGACTGATCTGTTGATTAATTTCGAACGCGAGTACGGGCGCGGGCGCCGCGCCATGCCATGGAGTACGTTTGCCGCAAATTGACCGCCTAGATCCTACAAATTTATTAGATTGAATAGGTAGCAAGGTAGGGTATAGACGCAGGTGCAAACGCGATCGGTATCCATCTGCATAATGTAAGGTACGCGTAGGTAGATATAGACATAGGTATACGTTACTTATAGGTACCTACCTACCTACCTACCTACCTACCTACAAATATGTATTAGGTAGAGCTGGTACGGTAGTATACGAGTACATGCCGAATCTACGTAAGTACAATATACGCGTAGATAGGTACTTGATGTAAGTATTTATTTGATGTAGGTTCGTAGGTATAGAAGCTCGGCGGACAAAAATGAAGATCGGCGGAGCTAGCACCACCACCAGTGCGACTGGGGCCGCCGCCGCCGCCGGTGAGCTAGACCGTTCTTACAGTAACGACGCGTTCCGAGAAAAATTTCAAATGAAAAAAGAACTCGGCTTGCTGGAAGGAGTTGCGATTATTTTGGGAATCATTTTAGGATCGGGTGAGTGCATAGTAGCAGTAGCAATAACATAACATAAACATGCGTAGACCTATACAGTATACACATACACCATACGTATCGTATCGCGTATAAAAGCTTAAAAGCAAGCTGACGCGAGTAGTGAGTGACTGACGTGAGTAAGTACGTAGTACGTAGTACGTACACATAAGTGAGCGATGCGATGATATGAGAATAAGAGAGGCGCGGGCGCGGGCGCGGGCGCAGCGCGACGGTTCCATATCTACATACGTAGGTCAATCTATATCTATATCCAGATCCACCTATATTATGTTATGTACCTATATAATGTATGTACTATTCGTACGTGCGAGCGCATTGAAGGATTTCTGCGTAGTGCGTAGGTGTAGGTGTAGGTATAAGTATGTACTAGCACTAGGTAGGTATAAGGGACTAACTACACTACGTAGGTGGTAAAGGTTGACGATTTTGCCTAAATATTTGATGCGGGTACGGGTATTTACATATATGTTCATCTCTAGGTGCATAGCATAGTACATACATAGTAGGTACCTACATAGTACGTATGTCGCATGTCGCAGGTATATTCATATCGCCGAGCGGCGTTTACGAAGAAGCCGGATCGGTGGGATTCACGTTGATCGTATGGATTCTGTGCGGCGTTCTATCGATGATCGGCGCCATGTGCTACGCCGAATTGGGCACCTCAATCCTCAAGTCGGGAGGCGATTACGCCTACATTCACGAAAGCTACGGCTCGTTGCCGGCCTTTCTTTTCCTGTGGGACGCGGTCATCGTGTTCGTGTACGTGATACGCGCGGTAACCGTTTTTGATTAAACTTTCCTAATACCAACCAGATACCTACCTACCTACCTACCCACCCACCCAACTGGCACGGCGCGGCGCGGCGCGGCGCGGCCTAAATAATGTCCGCATCTCCTAATAATTACGAAGGTAGTCTACCTCTACTCGTGTGTGTACACTGTACACATAGGTACCGGATGCTCGATTAATTCTGGATTCCCCCTGTACTTTTTGTGGTAAAAATCGTGAGTTGGCAATACTTTGTATTTGTTTATTAAAATATGTAAGTATTACCAACTTACGATTTTTAACACCAAAACGTGCTGGGGGAGTTCAGAATTAATCGAGCAGCCGGTAGGTAGGTAGGTAGGTAGTTACATACATAGGTGAGTAGGTATGGTAGGTAAAGGGTAGATAATAACTCAAGGCGGGGTGTGTGTGTGTCTGTGTGTGCGTGTGCGTGTGCGTGTGCGTGTGTGTGTGTGTGTGTGTGTGTGTGGGTGTATGTATTAATAGTCATCTATGGTCAAAGTGGCATCATTTTTCATAACCCCTGCAAATTCATCAAATGCAACATTAATAACATTGTAATATTGTACAGAATCTATAACTTCGTAGGTTTTTTTAAAAACGAATTTTAAAAATGATGCCACTTTACCTGTAAACTTTACAAAAAGATGCTATCTCGACCATAGGCACGAAAAAATTTTTTTTGCTTCAAGGTGTAGAATATAAGTGGTAAAGTGGCATCAAGTTTCTGATAGGTTTTCTGGCATCTATAGTATATAGCACTTATCTTAGCCAAATACATAACAGCAAACGGAAACTGGCATCCGAAAAATGATGCCAGTTTACCTGTAGACGAAAAAAAAAGATGCCACTTTGACCATAGACAAATCTATAAGTATATGTATACCTACGGCGCCTATGTAATTATGGTATGTACCTATTCGTATAGTACATATACATAGTACATACTTATATCGTATTCCGCTATCGGCGTTTCGCCTTTTCCAAAGCTACCTACCAAACTACCTACCTACCTACCTAGTACGTGGTACCCAACATTTTATGTACGGTAGATACCTAACTCGTGCCCGTTTATAATTCGCAGACCGACCACTAACGCTATTATGGGTTTGACTTTCGCCAATTACATTACGCAACCATTTTTTCCGGGCTGCGCTCCACCCGACGTCGCCGTTAGACTGCTAGCCGCCGTCATCCTATGTGAGTAGCTGCAGTACCTACTACCTACTACCTACTACCTACTTACCATACCTACACCTAGACCTAGACCTAGACCTGGACCTGGACCTGGACCTTAACCATAAGTAATTGGTAGATGGTAAGACGCCAGACGTAGGTATCTCTATCTACTACGTACCTAGACCTACCGGGTGCTCGGTTAAAAATCCCAAGTTGGTACCTATTACCTAATACCTAATACTTTGTTCAAAATGGTCCAATCCATGAACAAAAATAAAATAAACAAATACATAGGTACAAAGTATTGTCAACTCACGATTTATACTACAAAAAGTATAGAGGGGGTGGAGGAGGAGGAGGAGGAAAAGCCAGAATTAATCGAGCACCCGGTATCTGATCTGCCTGCATATAGCGTGCGTTGGTATATCGTCTACCAAAGTTATTAGCCTAGGCTACGCGTACGCAGGTTGGTCTTGGTTGGTATATTATAGGTAGAGGTACCGAACTTGAATTACATATCTGGTTTTTACTCTTACCTACTACGTACTAGGTATACGGTATGTACTTACTTACACTTACTATGTACTTAGGTATCGTATTTTCTCTTTAGTTATCTATTCGTTTCGTTTCAGGTTTTCTAACTTTCGTCAATTGTTACGACGTGAAGCTCACGACGCGTGCTCAAAATGCATTCATGTTCGCCAAAATTGGCGCCGTATCTGTGATCATATTTGTCGGAATGATATTCTTATATTTGGGTAAGCCTACCTACCTACCTACCCACCCACCCACCTTCCTCTCTCCCTCCCTTCTACGAACGCGTACTAGCATTACCTTTACCTAGCAATTTAGCACCTACTTAGTACTTACACACTAGCGCCAGAAATTTGCAATAGCAATTAGCACCTCCCGCTCCGTTAGGAGACTGGTAATTACGTGTGTACCTGTACGTAGCTACGTACATATCATAATCATATCGTAGGTAGGTATACAGGTACCCGTTACCTAAACACAGATAGGTACTTAATACAGTCACACTACCCAGGTACCTACGTCAACATCCACAAGTACGAGTACGAGTACCTACTACCTACATAAATAGTATATGTAGTGGGTATAAGTAGGTACCTATAGGTAGGTATGTACATTGTACATCTACCTATGTACATATCTAATACTAATGGAAACATTTCATTTTTAATTTTTACTAAGTATAATGTAGGTAAATTCGAAAGTAAAAAAGCGCTGCAGAAATGGCCACCCATGGCTGGGTGTGGTGGCGTGACGCGCCGCAGCGCAGCGCAGCGCGACTTTGAGCAAATGATCTTGGCGCAGGTGCTTATTGCTTATATTTGTATGTACAAGTACATAGGTATCTATGTAGGTATTAGAAATGTATACCTACTTAGTACTTGGGTACCTGCCCGTGTATCGTACGGTACATACGAGTATGTTACGCCTAATCGATGTAATTGCCTATTTCATGATCATGAATTAGGCAATAAATTTGGAGAAAATTTCATGATTAAGGCAACAACGTTGATTTCAAGCATGGAAATGATTGTGAAGGCAGCAGTTCAAGTCTATAATGCGAATTATAAATGGAGGTAACAGCTGTAACCTATTGAATGAAACGATAAAAGGTAAGTACATTACATACATATAAATGTTGGATCTGTCGTTTCCGGTAGTTTCTTTGAAAAACGACAGTTGGAAAATTTTTGAACACCCTGAAATTACGCCAACGACTCTAATCTTTTTCATGTGGAAAAACGACAAAAAAAAACCTATAATTTTTAGGTATGTATGTCGGATCCGTCGTTTCCTGTCGTTTCTTCGAAAAACGACTGTTGGAAAAATTATGAACGCGCTGAAATCAACGTTGATTTCAATCATTGAATGATTAATTTTCAAACTGTCACGTTTTTCAAAGAAACGACCGGAAACGACGGATCCAACATACTTTAAAAAGGATCGTTTTTTTGTCGTTTTTCCAAAATAAAAAAAATTTTAGTCGTTGGGGTAATTTCAATAATTATGTTTGAAAATTGTCAAACGGTCGTTTTTCAAAGAAACGATCGGAAACGACCCAGGGAAAAGTCATCAGGTCTGATCAGGCCTGAAAAATGGCCGTTTATGAGCAGGTATGATCATACCTGTGCAGGCATGAGCAAGACTATTATACGCCAGGCCTGATGCTCAGGTCTGTTCAATCGCGGCCATTTTTCTTTCCTGATCAGGACTGATCAGAGCTATTTAGTCATACTCAGACCTGATCAGACCTGATGACTTTTCCCTGGGGACAGATCCAATATACCTTTTATCGTTTCATTCAATAGGTTACCTCCATTCATAATTCGCATTACAGACTTGAACTGCTGCATTCGCAATCATTTTAATAGGTAGGTACCCACTTGAAATGAACGTTGCCTAAATCATGAAATTTTCTCCAAACTTATTGCCAATTTCATGAATTAGGCAATTACCTACATCGATTAGGCGTAACACGTATAATTTTGAAGTACTAGATAATCGCGGAAGATAGGTAATTACCATAAGCGTACGATAATCTCTAGCTACTCATAAACCTACCATAGCGATAGGTATGCGATACCTACCTATGTAGGTACGTATGTCTAATGTCAATGGCTGAAATAATAAGTACGAGTATGGTGTCTAATAGATAAAGGCGCCAATTTCGAGAGCGTTTGGCGAGGTACGACTAGCAGCCCTGGAAAAATTGCGATAGCTTTCTACTCGGGAATTTTCTGTTATTCCGGATGGTAAGCGTACAATTCGAACCTACCTACCTACCTACCTATTAGAGTGTCCCAGGAAAAATAAAAGTTGGAATTTCGGGACGCGTACCCTCTAAATTTTTTATATGCAACCCCAAAACATTTTAAAAAATTTTCCCGACTTGATCGAAGCACGTTTACCCGTGTCGCCTGCGCCATGCCCTCAAAGTTGAGGACGCGACTCCCGAGCGCGTCCGTTGCTACCCGACCGCCATGCGTCATGTACGGGCCACGTTACGAAAATGTCAACGCGCCGTTATGTGAGCTCAGGGGGGGGGAGGGGTGTTGAAATTACCTAGTAAGACATGGTTTTAGGTTATCTGGAGTATACACAGTTTGTTTTGATTTTTTTTTGTGCTTTTATGACTGCTGAAAAAAAATTTTTAGTCCAGTGCATTTAGGCAAAAAAAAATCACAACTATGGAAAAAATTTCGATCCAAGGTGTCTTGACTTGATTGATTCAGGACACTCTATCGAACAACATGGTAAGACTTGAATGTGGTATCAAAATACATATTTTCTTTACTTTTGTAGTTCTTTTCTGCTGCCACATACTTCTTCAGGAAAAAAAAACTAAAAGAGGAGTTGGGGAGTGTCCGAATTGGAAATGTTTTCAATTCATCAGGTTTGGGTAAAGAAAACATTGATTTTGAAAACATAAGTATGTACTTGATATTTTCAAGAATTTTCTCACCTCGGCCTCCTCCTCGCCCATGTGAAATCTGGTTCAGGTTGAAGTTTTGAAGTTGAAATTATCCCAAAAATGAATTTTAAAGCCTGCGAGTGTGAATAACTTCTGAAACCGAATTTTCGTTTTCTCCTCCATAAAATCTGTTCAAAATATCTTGATAAAATTTTTATCGTTTTCCTCATTTCCTCTCAATCAACTTGTAATAATTTTTCGCTCACCCCCCTCTTTGACTATTTTTTTTTTTTTTTTTTTTGAAGAAAAATGTGTATTTTACAAACTTATTTTTGAAAAAATTGTATTTTTGCCAAGTAATAGGTAAAACCCCATTTTTGGAGGTTCAATCCCCTGATGAGGGTCTCCGGCACCTTTTGAGGGCAGAAAATCTTACCATGTTGATGTTGCTCAATAGAGTGTCCTGAATCAATCAAGTCAAGACACCTTGGATCGAAATTTTTTCCATAGGTACTTGGGATTTTTTGTCCAAATGCATTGAATAACAAATTTTTTCAGCAGTCATGAAAGCACAAAAAAAAATTCGAAACAGACTGGGTATACTCTAGATAACCCAAAAACATGTCTTACTAAGTAATTTCAACACCCTTCCCCCTCGTTGCAGTCGTTGCTCACATAACGCCGCATTGACATTTTCGTTACGTAGCCCGTGCATAGAGAACTTGGACACCGCGTATGGCGGCCGGGTAGCAACGAACGCGCTCGGGAGTCGTGTCCTCAACTTTGAGGGCATGGCGCAGGCGGCACGGGTAAACGTGCTTCGATCGGAGTCGGGAAAATTTTTTAAAAAGTTTTGGGGTTACATATAAAAAATTTGGAGGGTACGCGTCCCGAAATTCCAACTTTTATTTTTCCTGGGACACTATACCTACTACCTATGTAAGTATCATAAGCTAAGAATACCGCGCGCGAATGTTTTGCAATTTATTCAAAACATTTATTAGGTACCCACGTACCTATATACTTAATTATAGGTACTTGTATTGCGCTTTTTTTCTGTCCTTTTCTAGGAGCTATTTAAATTTCATGACCGAAGAACTAAAGGATCCTTACGTGTAAGTCTGCTAAACCTAAACTGGACAGCTTTAAGCACTACCTATAGTACCTACCATTTTGTTAACGTTAATTTTTATGTAGGTAGGTAAAAGGTAGCTAACTAACTATGCATCAACTATCTAGGTCTAGGTCTAGTTAGGTTACCTATGTGCGTGGCTGTTCGCTAGCCATGTACCTAGCTACCTGGTACCTAGTACCAAGCGAAGTGAAGGCGAAAAATTTCTTGAAAAATACTGTTTGAAAAATAAAAAAATGTACTTTTTTATATTTTTGTAATAAAAATATATTTTTTCGAGATTACGGGAGGGGTTCGAGCCCCCTGAGCCCACCCCTTGGGTGCGCCTATGGTCTACGTATCGAGAAAAAACAAATATGTACCTATCTGCCTACCTACTTACTTACTAGGGTGGAGTGAAAAAAAAAACAACATATTATCCTGGATTTCAACCAAATTTGGTGGGGTGGTTTACTTTGAGGTGGAGACCTCCCTGAAAAAATTTTAGCCCCTAAGAGGCAAGTGGAGGGGAGCGGGGGTGCTCGAAGTGCACCTCCTTTTGAGTTTCTACGTCTCCCTGTACCATCGCCATGCCATCCTTCTCCGATCAAAACTCAGAGTGCTACCAGGGGGTTGAAAAGTTGCGGATTGCAATATTCAATATTCCAATAATACAAAATTTTCGTGAAGCTGAAATGATTTTTTTTCGTCGGGGAATTAAACGAAAATTTTTTTAAAACCACTAAAAGTAAATATTGAAGAAAAAATTTGAAAATTTGATACACCAGTGCAGCCAACAGCGAAACTTTAAATTGGTCATTTTTTCGCCGAAAAATGTTATGTATTTTTTTTTCAATCACTAGAAATACATATATCTAGGTATTTCAGAAATTTTTTGAAAAATTTTGCATGTCAGTGCAGCCAGTTACAAAATGTGACGCGCGACACTGGAATTGACGTCGATCAAGGATAAAATTTTTTATCAAGTAAATTCCATAGTGTCGCACGTCACAATTTATAACTCTGACTTAAAAATAAAAACGTACTAATTGAATCGGTAATTTTTCACACCTAATTCAAGTTTAGAGAGTAGGTACCTACCTACCTACTTACATCTGGAAATTTTACTCTTTAATAAACTATACCTTTTCACAGCCGCCTGGCACGTCCACCAAAAACCAAAACAGACTGAAATTTTTTGATGTAGACAGGAGACCTGGACTCAAGAGACCGAGGGGCAGTGGGCATAGGACCAAATTCGTTTAAAAACAGATATAGGAGGCAAGCTTCCTGCAATCTCTCTGCCGTGTTTAACTCAGTTCCGAGCGAAATATCAGAAATAACGAATTTTGAGGTCTTCAAGAAAAGATTATCAAGCTATTTATCTCGTATAATTTGTAGAATTTGTAATCATGATCGCCCACAACAGTTTGTATTTCATATACTTTAGGTCAAGTATTAGAATCCGCCTTCCCTCCTCCCCTCCTCCCCTCTTCCTCGTCTGATTCGCGTTTTTTATTCTCTTTTAATGTCTAGTATAGCATTGAATATTATGCGCGTTCGTATTCGTGCTCGCTGATCTCTTTTATAATTATTTTTATCTATGCAGGTTCGTACTCGTTAATCTCGTCGTCTTCATATAGTGTAAGTAGGTAGGTCATTCACCTCCCCTCGTTCGTGCAAATAAAGGGAAGGAAAAACTGGCTATTTATTCACAGCTTGTTTCTACTTGTGTTTATTGGTAAAAAAAAAAAAAAAAAAAAAAAAAACACCTTATACTCTTTTCAAATAAAAATACTCTTACTCTTACTTACTTACTTACTTACTTACTTACTTACTTACTTACTTACTTACTTACTGATAATGAAGTATCTGGATCTAAAAACGCCAAATTAATCAATAAATCAGTTACTTACTTAATCCGTTTCATAATTATTAATACTCGCGTGACATTTTCCTTTCTGTTTTTGTCTCATCTTTTCAGAAATCTACCTCGCGCTATTTATATTTCCGTACCGATCGTAACGCTGATTTACGTGCTGGCCAACGTCGCTTATATATCCGTATTAACTCCCCAAGAAATGATTTCATCTCACGCTATCGCCGTCGTAAGTACCGCACCTCCGCACCTGTAAAGCCTAGCCTAGCCACGCCACCTAGGTGTTTGGACAGATGATACGAGTAGGTCTAGGTAGCACCGTAGCGGGTACATGGTACATATGTAGATTATGGGTACATAGGTACCTTACCTACACCTAGTTGCGAACAGAATAAAGGGAAGAGCGCGAGCGTAGTGTCTGTGTCTATTGTCTATACAGGTACCTACTACCTACTACCTACATATGTAGTATTCAGGATCGTTCGCTAATCGCTACCTAGGTGATGTACCTGCAGTATTTGTGGTACTGAATACTTAACTAGATAGGTACTTTACTTTTGTATAGTAGGTATAACCTTGCGATAAAATGGGGCGGCGGACGCGGGCGCGGGCGCGGACGCGGACGCGGGCACCTTTCAAAAGGTACTCGGTTTCGGCCGATTTTTTTTTCTCGACATGCCGATTTATAGACCTATAGACGTACCTACTTGATATTTACAGCGAGACTGTAGGCGTAGGCGTAGGTAATGTAGAGCTAGAGTACCGTATACCGTACCGCATAACTCGAGCAATTTTTCCGCCGCGCCGCATCGGCGCCGACAACGTCGACTATTTTATGGCTTTGACGATACCGGGCGCGGGTCAACACGCAATAGGTACCATACACTTAGTACCTCTACCTACCTATCCTAAATGCTTATACGATTGGGTAGTGGGTACCTATACGCAGGGCCGGCGAGAGGAAATGCGGGCCCGGTACAAAGCTTTTTGCGGGCCCCCCTTTTCTTCAGTCCATTTTTTCAATTTCTCAAATTCCCTTGAGCAATGTTCTGAAGTGACATTTGGAAACAAGAAAGAAGAATTTTCCATTCTTTAGATCATGTAAAAATTGAATGAAAATGTTTAAAATAGAGAATATACTATAGCCCGAGCTTAGCGAGGGCGGAAATTTTTGGTAAAATTTTGAAAAAACTGAAATTTTAGCTTTCAGTAGGTGATTTTTTCGCACATTTTTCACGTTATTCCAAAACAGTACTTTTTCAAGGAATTTTCAGTCAAAATTATTGATTTTTGTTTGACAAATTAGGAATTTTGTAAGAGGAAAAAACGATTTTCAACTGAAAAGTCCAAGTGAAAATTATTAATTTTCAAAATAATGTTTGAAATATCTGCTGCCCGAGTGAAGCGAGGGAGAAAAATTTTCAAAATACTGCATTATTTTTTACACTTTTGTAGGTAATTGAACAATCTCCTTCAAAGGACCCCGCACGCGGGTCCCTCTTAAAATGCGGGCCCCTTCTTAAATTGCGGGCCCGGTACAAATGTACCCCCTGTACCCCCCTCTCGCCGGGCCTGCCTATACGATTTCGTAATATTGCCCTGCATTGTTGCATTATATTTTGCGTCATGTCAGTCGTCGATTTCAGATTTCACTTATATGTATGTGTATGCACGTGCCTAACTGCCTACCTATCTCACTCGACCTTTTTCGCTTTTCGCAGACATTCGCCGAGCACATTTTCGGTTCGTTTACTTGGGTCATGTCATTGATGGTGGCCATCGGAGCGGCCGGCAGTCTCAGCGTGCACATAATGACTTCTTCCCGGTACGTTCGCGTTCTCTGTTCTCTCTCACCACAGTCAAATCTACCTACCTAGTACCTACCTACCTACATATATGTACAATATACTAAGTAGTAAGTATACTTACTTGTGCTTGTGCCTCTATTTAAATTGGACGCAGATGAAAAAACAAAAAGTTAGCTCTCATTACCCCCGTTACCTATGTAGTAGGTATAGGTAGTTTCCTTAGGTACTATGTCGGTATCGCTATGTAGATTGTAGAAATTGTAGATGTACGTGTATGTAGTTCATTGGTACCTAAGTAGGGTAGAGCATAGAGGTACGTAGTAAGTAGAAATACATACGTACATACATAGACATACATACATACATACCTAGTGCAATAACAACGCATTTCAAAAAAATTTGACCTTGGTAGGTATTTTTTTTTTTTTTTTTTTTTTTTGAAACGTGCTTATCTTTGATCAGTTATCAATTTACTTACATCAAAAACAAAAATAAACGAGTTCATTTTTTTTGAGATGAGTTGTTATTGCGCTGCAGGTGCGATATTTACCGTAAGGTACTTAGACGTACCGATGCGATATACCGAATGATTACGTACGGTTTCAGCATGTGTTTCGTGGGTGCTCGCTGTGGTCACTTTCCTGTCATGTTATCGCACATCAACATCTATAAACTGACGCCGACTCCTTCGCTAGTATTCATGGTTAGTATGCCATGCCATCAAATACGCCTACCTATTTTATTTTATTTTTCATCAAGTAGGTACATATATCTATTATTACCTATTCTATCGGTATTACCCCTACTTTTTTTCTATGTATTACCTATGCAAATTCGCTTCGGTAGGTAGGTAGGTAGGTAGGTACCTAAATGATGTCTTTTTTGTTTTTGGTTTTTGGTTTTATTTCTTGACGGCAGAATGTCTTGTCGCTGATGATGCTGTGTACTAGCGACATATACGTCCTAATAACGTATTCGAGCTTCGTCGAGTCGTTTTTCATCATGCTATCCGTATCCAGCGTGCTATATTCAAGATGGAAAAAACCGAATTTACAACGTCCCATTCGGGTAAATATTTTTACGTGCGCTTAATTACCAATAATAATTGGGTACCTATATCCGTGTCTATTTACCTTGCTGTTGCTTGGTAGAGATACTGTATTCTCACTTTCTCGACCTCGATAACTGATGGTAGCGACCGGCATGCACGGTGTCCAAAGACATATATTCTCAGCTACCAACGTTTACTTGTACCTATTTCCACGTTAAGAAATAGGCAATATGTCATTACTTTGGACATACTTAATATTTGAACAAATCGGCCGTACTTACCTACTTGATATCCCCAAAAAATTCGCATAATTCGAAGATCAATTTGGACGCAGTTTTTCAGAAAAGTCGATACTCTCGGATAAGTTTTGAAAAAAATAAATACTTACATAAAAAATAAACATACCTACTTACTTACCTAAGTACATCAAAAATTTTGATTTTTGTGAAATCCTCGGTCATTTCAATCGAGTTTGTTTGTTTATTTGATTGTTTGGTGGTTTTTTTTTTTCATTTCTAAAATTTTTAGGCAGATAAGCAATTCCGTCAAGTGAAAAACTAATCTCGTATCAAAATTTTTTCGTTATTCATAGATAATATTCGCCAGTAAACAGATGGAGAAATATTTTCCCCAATTAGGTGTTTATTTTGACGTCGCAGTACCTACCCATGCGTACATACAATATACAATATACATACTACACATGTAGTACCTACCTACCTGGCTACCTACGTTACCTACCAACCGGGTGCTCGATTAATAGCTGATACCTATACCTATATATGTGACCCTGCCGTAAAGAAGGGACCTTGTATAAAAAAATCGATATCAATTTTTTTTATACTAGGTCCCTTCTTTACGGCAGGGTCACATATACCTATGTAATTACCTATAATAGGTAGATAGGTACCTAAAGTGAATTTTTATTCACGCGTATGCTCGTACATATTTCAGGTGCCCGTCATTGTTCCCATTATTTTCGTTATTGTGAGCTTATTTTTGGTGATATTGCCTTGTTACGTACGTCCGGTGCAAGTTGCAATTGGCGTATCGATAACTTTAGCCGGCTTACCGATGTACTTCGTGTTCGTACGACCTCGCAGCAGACCGAATTGGCTCGACGATATCATCAGTACGTGCCTACTATTTATCCAAGTACCTACTACCTACCTACAGTATCTACATACTTATGTAGTATCTAAGCATCTAAGCAATGCCTTTTTTTTTTACTTAAATGAATATACCTAGGCTACACATTATTATCAAGTTTATTTGAATGTATGTGTGTGTGAGAGATAGAGGGTGCACATCGGGGCGGATTCGCAGAGCAGTATCTTGGTTAACCGAATCTATCTAGCTATAGACGCGGCAAACGTGAATTGAAACCCCTTCCGAAAAATTCACTGAGCAACTGGTCTTGTCGATCCGAATTGGAGTTTAGGTGTAATTTTTTCCAACTCAGCCTTAGGTGTCTGAGCAAAAAGCTCCACCAAGGTGTCCAGAGGCGTCAGAGCAAAAAGCCCCGCCTCCACCTTCGATAAAAGGTGTCTAGAGGTGTTAGAGCGAATGGCTCCACCTCCGCCTTTGGAGTCGGAGAAAAAAGCTCCTGCTCCGCCAAGGTGTCCAGAGGCGTCCTAAGGCGGTGTAAACGAAGAACGCACAACGGCACAACCAAGCAGATACTTACTTCCCCGTTCACCCACCTAGTACCTACCTATGCAATTTCGACGGCAACTTTGGAATCGTTTCGCTTTTGCATAGCAAACGAAAAACTCGAGTAGGTATAATTCATTATGAAATCTTATCTACCTACTCGTACATTTGCGTTGCGAGGAGAGAGAACGAATGAAAATTTATTGCAATGCAAACTATGGCCACTTTTTCAAAAAAAAAAAATTAGTGACGACGTATTTCATTTTGCGTGCTGCGCCTGCACGTCTGCGGCGGCTATTCGTCGTTTAAAAATTAATATCGTTGGTTGAAAATAAATACCTTCCAATTCTCAAAAACGGAAAAACTTTGGCGTGGACTGTACAATTAGCTGAAAGCTGCAATAAGCAACTACTGCGCAGGTCTAGAGGGAACCTGTCTTTGTATGTAGAGACGCAGAAGCACTGAAATACTTGAACAAACGCATACGTACATAGTACATACCTACTACCTATTAGATACCAGCACCAGCGCACCAGTCAGTAGGTATAGCATTTATAGGTAGATACTAGCTAGGTACATCGGGTAAACAGTGTATATAAGTATGTAGATATACGTATGTAGGTAGTCTAAAGCCGCAGATATAGCTAAACGTCTTACTTTAGGTACCGTTTGTAGTACAACTACTATGACTATTTTTTTATGAGTTAGATATCTGACGTTTTCATTAAAAAAATTTGTCATTTTCATTTCTTTTACTTTACAGACGAAACAACGATAACAGTTCAAAAATTGTTTTTGTCCGCATGCGAAGATGAGAAATGAAATAAGGCGCCGTAAACGCAGAATCGCCAATTCCAGTTATGAAAGTCCGCGGTTATCGTTATAGTATACTTGTCTGTCGGCGTACAACCTACTCACGATCGTACGACCAACGATTGATTAGGTATCCTACCATTAACAACCGACAACAGTACCTTCTGATAGCCCTACAGCATTCACAAGAGACAGCGATTTGCGCCGTTAATTGTTATGATTTTTTAAAAATATAATAGGTATAAGTATATGTAACGATTCAATATTAAAAAAAAATACCCGAAAATAACTAATTTTCCGTGTTACTGTCTCCTGAAAATTTTCCGACTTTTCTAGGCGAATATCTCGAAAACGCGAGCTACGGGCATTTTTCTGCGACGCCGACCATCGATCCATCAACCATCCGCGCCGGAAAGAAATCAACTTTCGTACTAAAGCTCGAAATTTATTCGTAAAAAAACCCATTCGATTCGTCTCGACGAGAGGATTCCGAAAATGTATTAGTTTTTGCGTTTTGTGTGATTTTCCTCCGAGTTACGGACATTTTTCTGTGCCGGAGAAAAAATCAACTTTCGTTCTAAAGCTTGAAATTTAATCGTGAAAAACCCATTCGATTCGTCTCGACGAGAGGATTCCGAAAATATAGCAGTTTTTGCGTTTTGAGTGATTTGCTTTCGAGTTACGTGAACTTTTCGCGGCGCCGACCATACATCAATCATCCACGCCGGAAAAAAAATCAACTTTCGTTCTAATGCTCCAAATTTAATCGTAAAAAAACCATTCAATTCGTCTCGATGAGAGGATTCCGAAAATGTATTAGTTTTTGCGTTTTGCATGATTTTCCTCCGACTTCGAATTAGTTCTTGTTCAGCAACCTAATATATGTATATATCTATCTGTAAACTCGATCCCAGTGACAGTGAGTTTGGTTAATAAAAATTTTGCAGCTTTTTTTTTGCAAAAAAAGTAGTGATTTTTGGGGCAGGAAAATTTTTTTCACTAAACGCGTTCGAATGCGAGTTTATCTGGATAGACTTTGGGTAGGTATAGCTGAACCCAAATCTAGCGTCGGTTTTCGGTGTGGAATTTTCGTTCTCGAGATATTCGCCCGGAAAAATCGGAAAATTTCTCAATCAAATTGCAAACTATGGCCTAAAGGAATAGTCGAATCGAAAATTCGACGTAAGATTCGTGTTCAACGAACTAAAATCTACCTAGATACAAACTCATTCAAAGCGCGCTCGGTGAATCAGCTTCTTTTTTTTGTAAGAAAATGGTGATTTTTTAATAAAAAAATTTTTATTCATAAAACGCCATTTGATTGAGTTTATAGGTACCTAGATTATGGGTTACCTATCGCCTGATCCTGAACGACTACCGGCCGTAAGATGCTTTTGGCGTAAAATTTCTTGATCGAGGTTTCTATCTTGAATACCTACTTACCTACCCTGAAATATATTAATGGTTATACAATCAAAACTGCATATTTGTAGATGTTAAAAGAATTCCACTCACTATAGAATCGCAACATATTTTTAAAATCATATTGAATGATACGATGTACATTTTTATATCCTTTCGATTACTGTGCACATTTTCTATACTTCTAGCATTGGCCGTGAATAAATACTAATCCTCCGGCACATCACCGGTTTCCTTTCTCTGTTCATTGGTTTACTCGTTTACCCTGCAGTTGAGAAACAAACCACAGATGAGTTAGTAGATAATGTTAGTTTGCAATTTGATTTTTTTTCTTCAAAATATCGTTTGGGTAAAGGTAATAGTTTGTACTTACTGTACAGAGAGTGAGTACAGAGTACTCATTATACACAAATAAAACGATGCGCAATATAAAATAATGAATGTATTAATTCACAACAGAACATATAAACACGGACAGGTAATATCTCTATTACCTGCGACCACTCTATACGTAATAAGGCCGTTTAGCACAACGGCCATCAACTGTCGCATTACGCAACGAAACCCAGTAAAATTCGAATAATATATGTATAAACACCGAAAAAAATTGTAATCGTTCGCTCGTAATACATACAATACATACATACATTGGTACGAATTGATACACCACAATAATGCTTACATAAGTATTCGTAACTTTTACAAACTTGCTTCCAACGAAATAAAACCATTTTTTTTTTTTACACATATAAAATTAAGTAACACGTAAGTGTAGGCTACATGATAGCCGCAGAATTTATATTATAGGTACACTGTACAGGTAGGGTACCTCTAACTGGTACACGGATATAATATACGTAAAACACACCTGTACGCAGGCTATAGGAAATTAGGTATGTAATTCGAAAACGAATTTCCCAATTTTCCTTTTTTTATTTTTTTTTTTACTCCCTTCCACCGAACCCGACGGTGAAAACCCGATTACTTAATACTTCGATTATCTAACGCGGGTGCGAAAAATTACCTTAGATCCTTACGATCGTATCAACATTACGATTACAAACGTCGATATTATAAACGAAAAAAAAAAAAAACACAAAAAAACCATTACACTTATTCGAGTAGGTAAGTAATAGGTACAGGTGTATATAAATATAGATATTTGGGTACATACACGTACGCACGCATGTACGCATCCGCTTACGGGCTTGTAAAAAAAATGAATTTACATTATTACAAAAGTTTTCGCCAAATCGTCAAAAATAAAACGAGAAAGAAGGCAACAGCACGGTACGAGTAGCTGATTACAAAGACCCAGGTATACTTATGTACATCTTGGTGTAAAACTGTTTCTATACGCGTACAATAAATAAAAACGCTTAGTAGCCAATCTGGTAGGTATACCACTGTTGCACATAATAATACCTGATCATCTGCGGTACGTACAGGTCGACAAATTGTAGTCAACGGCGAAAGTGAAACAAAAATGTTTAAAACGGTAAGCTAAAAAATAAAAATAATAATACACGTAGGTAGCTTAATATGTAATAATAGTAGTAGGTAATAATAAAAATAATAATATTAATAATAATAATAATTAAAATAATAATAATAATAATAATAATAATAATTAATAATAATAATAATGTACAATATAATCTGTAATAATGATTTTATTCTATTTTAAAAAAAAAGGAAAAGGAAAACAAGAAAATAGAATAAAATAAACGACACAAAAATGAAATTAAATTTACATCGTCGCAAAAATAATAAGTAAAGGTAGAGCGAAAAATAATAAAGAAAAGTTTTTATCACTTCAACGTCAGTCGTACCGTTATACGTAATCAAATGGGCTAAGCGACCGCTGCGCCGTGTTGCGCGCGTTTTACTTATTCCTTTATTCGTCCGTCCGTCCATTTTTGCGTCCATTCGAACAAGCGGTGCGCGAAATCGTCAAAACGTACTGGATGGGGCCTATACGAAGAAAACAAGGAATCATGAGACGCGACGCGATGGCGCGGGAAAACAGCGTGGAGGGTATCGTCTTCTTCAGACCTCGAATTCTGATATAGCCACGGCGAACGAAAGCGACCTCGCGTCATTCGGCTCATAATTTCGGAAGGACGAAACCGGAAGGCAACGAATTCACGGCGACGCAGCTAGGAGGATACAAATCGGGAGGCGGCGGACCTGGCGGCGGCGGCGGCGGCGGAGCGTCATCGTCCGAGCTGTCGTCGTTGGTGGCGCGGATAATTTTCACTCGTACTTTGTGTTTCTTCTTGACGTTGGGCGGCGGAGACGGTTTTCGCGTTCTGGACACCGGCGAATCGTTCAACGAAGCCGATCCGGGCCTTATGCCGTCCACGAATGAGACCATCTTGCGGGCGCTTCCGATGATCGTACGACCCAGCGGCGTGACCGGCGTCGACTTTTCCCTGCACAAATAGAAAATACGAAAAACTTTACAGAACGGACGGGGGCAACGCGACGAGTCGAGTCGATAAGGTATCGATATCTCGTACGAATAAGACGCGCGGTAAATATTATTCGCCGGGCCCCCGGGTACTTACTTGAAGCCGGGCGAGATCAAAATGCCTTGCTCGGGAGAAGGTTTAATAGAAATGCTCGCATTCGATTCTTCGCTTTCATCCTGAAATCAAAACTGATCGATTAGCAAGCGGAATTTATAATATGCACATGATATATTATACATATACGCGTTCAAGGACTACGACTACATAGTTGGGTAGGTAAGTGCTAGGTAATAGGTACGAGTATTGAATGATACGTGACCGCGATCGTCAACGAGGCTGAAGATGCGCGCGTCTTACCGTGTTTTCGCCGCCGTAAATATGAAATCCGTCGCCGTTAGGCGTAACAGCCGGGGACGTTTGCTGCGTTTCGTTTTTCAATTTAAGTAGCTTCTGTAACGCTCTTTCTTCTCTGCGTTTTTCTTTCGCCAATCGCATCAATTTTTTCATCTCCTTGTCGGGAATGCCTAAAAAAATGTTTCAAGAAAAAAAAAGTTCAAATCGAATACGGAAAAATAATTATGTACAAACGGTAACGGTAGTAAGCACACGATATTCGCGAAGTGCGTAAACATGGATAAGTTGAACAGGCACGTACTGTTCGCAAAAAATGAAAAGTATAAACAATAAAAACGAAAATTTTCGGTCACCAATCGGATGCGATTTTACTCCCAGCAAATCTCGCGAGGAAAGGTGACTACGCGTTTGTGAAACGATTTTGTCAGGCAATCGAACGACAGTCAGAAAGTGTAAGAGAAGAATAATATTACAAGAGTAACTAATAACCGCTTCGTTGCGTCGGGAAATACGTATAATAAGACAAACGTCACGTCGCGTCGCGTCCAGAGAAAACGAAAAGAAGGGGGAGGGGGAAGAGAAACAAAATCGAATTAGAAAATCGCTCGCGAAACAAAACGAAGCAAAAAAACCGAGCTACCACGAGTTAACAGCTGATCGCTGGTTGCAAAAGAATTTTTGCTTTTTTGTTTGTCAGTCAACACATTTTGGTAAAAATATCTTAAATAATTTTATCGCCAAATTTTTTTTTTTTTTTTTTGAGCAAAAAATCCAGAAAGCTGCAAAATTATAAACATTATTTTCATAATTTCAACAAAATCATTTAGAAATTTGCAAGTATTTGTTATTATTTTTAGTTTCAATATTTTAATTTTGCAGGTACACATTTAGATCTTGAAAAAATACCTTCGGCTTGCGGACTTATAACCACTAAACAACTTTCGTCTGATCATTAATGTATGGTAGTATGGTATTGAGAATTGTTTTATACGTATTTGGGTTTTTCGCGACTAGCGCAAAAACCCTAAAAACAGCAACGTAACTATTATTATAACGAGTCGTATCGTAATTCGTAATAATAATACATAAAATAATCGAGTACCGGGCGGTGGCGGCGGTGGCGGGTCTTTGCCTTTGGACTTGGTTTCGCCGCTAACGTTTCCTTTCGGCCGTTCTCGCGACTGCGAAGACGAATTTGTTTTTGATGATCCGGAAACGGCAGGCGCGGCGGCAAATGATACGGGTATAACGGCGGTCAGCATTGATGAAAATCCGCCGCTCGCGCTGGATGCGTTACCAGCAGTGAAAGCGTCGCTGTTCGCCGCGTTACTCGCAACGCTCGATTGAGAACAAACTTGTTGTTGCTTTGGCTGTTGCTGTTGCTGCTGCAGCGTTTGATGCTGGAGCGGGTGCGGCTGCGGCGGCGGCTGCTGCTGCTGCTTCTACACAGACGAGATGATGGGATAGGGTTAGTGCATGGGAGAACTAACGCGAAATTCAACGAACCAGTAATCGATTTGCTGGAACTGAATTATTATCAACGACAAAGGCGCAGACAAAAAAGAAAGGAAGATCGTAAATGCTAAAAAATACGTTGCGCTGTTCGCTTACTTTAGAGGATTGATGACTAGAAAAAGATGGCGACGACAAAGGTGGCGCCAACTGTAATTCGGTGGGTACAATTTGCAAAACATTTCCGACTTGAATCGAATGTACTTTAGATCCGCCAGCATCAGCGATTCGGTAAGACTGGTTCTCTTTACTTTGTTGTTGATGTTGATGCTGTTGCTGATGAAGATGTTGCGTGTGTTGTTGTTGTTGCAGCGGCTGCGGCTGCTGCTGCTGCTGCGGCTGTGCAAACAAAAAATGGCAATTAGTCGTCAGAAATCGAAATAGGAACGAATAAAATCTCCATAAATACAAGATTGGATGTCAGATTAACGGATCCATTCCTGGCCAACGCGATCGAGGCGCAGCTTCGAGTAAGAACATATTATGAAATATCGAATAGAAAAAAGAAACTAATTGTCTTCGTTTATGGTTCATTAGAGCGATCGTGTTTTCAATAATTTTTAGCTTGATAAGAGTTTTTTTTCTATTTACGTTTACTTACCACCATCGGGCCGGCCGAGCCGTAACAAACATCTTACTTACGATTAGTTTAATGACGCGGTATGACCGAATAGGAGGTGAATTTGGCCCTAGGCGCTTTCGACCTCCTAAACACCAGGAAAGGTGTTTTGAAAAATTTGCGAACACGAACACGTCACATTTTTCGCGATCGTTTCGCTTCAGGTTTCGAAATTCGTTTTATTCGCTATGAAAATGGGCGAAAAAAATGAATAAATTTTGAAACTTGGGAGCGAAACTATCGCCTAAGGCCGAATTCACTGCTTATCCGGCCTCACGCTCTGCGAGACACCAGAAAATGTGCAATTTTCCCGGCCATTCAGCCAAGTTTCGTTTCGTTCATTTGATTGAGCAAAAATTCGAGGGAAAAAAACTCGGATTAGATCGTTTCTACGTACAAAGCAGCCTACGAAGTCGAGTTGAAAATTCGAAAACCGAGCCCGGGTGCGTGTACGCGTAGTAATTCAACATGTGTAACAAATTTTTTTTAAAACACACGAGTGGGATTTGCGATTACCTGATGCGAAACTAGTCGCTGCGACGATGGCGTTTGATGCGGCGCAGGAGGTAAGGCGCCAACATGAGGACGCGTATGAGACGGCGGTGGCACCGACGCGGATGAGACGGCGCGCGCCATATTCCAGTCCACAGCAGTGCCACCGTAATAATTACGATCAGCGGTCGGAGGCATTAGATGCGCGTAAGGGTGATGCATAACTTGTTGAGGCGACGGCGGCGGTATCGACGAGTAGCCGGCAGCGGCGGCACCCATTCGCGTCGCTCCGCCGTTGTCGTACATCGGCACCGGATAATAATTCGGAGGGGGCGCCGACATGTGTACGGGTAAGCCGCCGGAATGCGGCGCAATTCCTACTGCGGTTCTCGCAGCTGATAAAGAAGCCGTCGTCGGCTTCACTCCCAATTCCAATTCCAACCTTTCGTCCAGGGAGCACCGTTTCGGCGATATTTCACGAGTTCGTTCGGCGAACGTACTTTGGTACGCGTTGGTCGTCGATTCGGCGACGCTTCGCTTGCCTTTATACGTACTGCCAAGATTGGCGACGTCGGCGGCGGCGGCGCAGTTAACGGACAGCGGCGGCGGCGTAGGCATCGTCGTCGTCGCTGTCGTCGATTCGTTGACAGACGGGACCCCCGACGGATACGTATTGCGAATCGCTCGCCATAGGTTCACGATTTTCTGCAGCTCGCCGGTTTTGTCTGCGGCGAGGTCGATGCACGGCGAACCGGTTCCGCTTTGCTCCAACATGGCTAACGTGTTACGCAGCGTGTCCAAACTCACGCCTCTTTCATTCAACGACCACAAAGATTCTTTGAATTGAATCACGTTTTCGTGTAACGATCGGTCGAGCTGTAACTGACTAGAAGACGACGAATACTCGGCCCCGATAGCTCCTCCTCGTTGTTGTTGTTGTTGTTGTTGTTGTTGTTGATGATGATGATGATGATGATGCTGATGGTGCTGGCGATGAAGATGGTCGTTCATTTTACGCGACTCGGGATCTCGGGGGTCGCGGCTCCGGCCGCCGCCTCTTCGCAATAATCCGTCACCGATGAACTTATCAATTTCACACGCGAATTTGTTTTCGACAAGGTCGCGGCCGCCGCTATTGATGCAGTTGCCGGTACCAACGCCGCTGGCTCGTCTTTCGTCCTTTTCCGTTTTGATACTGCCGAGTATACGATGAAAATCGGCGCTATTTCCCTCCGGCGTAGACGACGCGATCGGGGATTTTTCACGTTTGCTGCCGTAACTATCATTGGGCGTCGACTCGAAAGAACGATTAGCTTGACGTCGTCGCATTGCAGCCGCGTCTCTGGACACGGATCTGGAGCGAGACCGCGATAAGGACCGAGATCTGGATCTAGATATGGATATGGAACGCGATCGCGATCTGGACCGGGACTTTCGGCGGTCGCGTTTTTTCGAACTGTAATAGTAGTCTTTGGCTCGTTTGCGACCCGTAACGGAACGAGAGCGAGAGCGAGACCGCGACCTAGACCGCGACCTAGACCGCGTTCGGCCATCTCGCAAAAAGCGCTTTCTAGCGCGACGCTCTTCTTTACGATGGCGTTTTCGGTAACGATCTGCGGACACGGATCGCCTTCGACTATCCGTTTTGGAATCGGCGTCTTTTCGGCGCGAATTACGTTTATCCGCGTGGTCGTAATTGCGACAGTCGTCGTTTTCTCGACGATCCGCCGAGGCGAGCCTCCTATCCTTGCTCGGGCAAGTTTCACTTTCGAAGATGCCGGTGCCGGCGTCGGTGACGACTTGCGACGACGACGACGAAAACGTTAAATCTGGCAACGCTATACACGGTCTAGCCAGGAATTCCTCTTTGTCGCTTTGTTGGGTCGCGTTCTTCGTCGCAGCTGTAGTTGTCGCCGTGGTCGTGGTCGTGGTCGCCGTCGTGGCCGTAGTCGTCGTTGTCATCAACGACCGCGACGCCGACGAAGACAGCGCCGATGATGACGACGACGATGTGGATGATGACATCTCTCGTTTGGAGTGCGCGTCGACTGGACCGATGTCGCAGTTGGACGTGATTCCCGATCGATGAGTCGACTCGCCCGCGCCGCCGCTGACATTCGATTCGCGTTCGTCGACTGAATGGTCGAACGAATCGAATATGTTGGAATGTACGAATTTCTTGGCCGCTTTAGTTCTCACTTCCAACTTGCCCATCGTAAAGTTGGCCGGTATCGGCGACGGTACGCTCACGTCGACCGCCGTAAATCTACCGCGAACGCTTTCGTCATCGTACACGTCGGCTGGTTTCGATTCGCGCCGTCGCCGGCAAACGTCGTTCGCATTCGCGGCGGGCGGTTGCGCGACTACAGAAGACGATTCTGCGGTGACGGTGGCGACTTCACGCTCCTCTTCGTCCACGTCGCTGCCGCACGCCGTCGGCGAGTAGCGTTCCGCTTCGCCGCCGGCCGCGGGGCTGCTGACCATTTTTGTCGAAACGTCCGATTGTCGTCGGTCCGGATGCGGCGGCGAGTCGTCTTCGTAATGCGCGACCAACGAGATGCGTTCACGGTCGCCTACGAGTTCTGCTTCTAAAACGCCGTCGCGAGAATCGAACGGACTTCGATAATCGGCCGCCGAGTCCGTTGGTCCAAGTTTTTTGTCTACGGCGGCTTTCTTGCGACCGGAATTCCTTTTACTCTTTTTCGAATCCTTATCCTTATCCTTGTCCTTGTTCTTTTTTTTCTTTTTAAAGGTACTTTTGCGTTTCGGTATTTCGTTAGCGTTTCGACGACGATAGGTTTTGCGTTTTTCGGCGGCGTTCGCTTCGTCGACATTTAACGCGTCAACGTCGGCAGCCACAGACGCCGAATCATCTCTCAAAGAATGTCGAACGGCTGTCGATTCGGCCGTCTCGCTCTCATTCCAATCATCGAGATTTCCTTCAAAAAACGAATTCGTCGTTTTAGCGACGGCGGCGACGGTGGAAACGCCGATGCTTGCCGATTTATTGCGGTCGTCATTCTGCGCCGGCTCGTCGTGTTTTCTTCTACGACGACTCGGTTCGTCCGAAGACGCGCGCGGCTCGTCGGTGTCGCGCCTTTTTTTAGTTTTCTTTTTCTTCTTCTTTTTTTCGCTCGAGAGTTTTTCAGATTTCGACGTTTCCGAGATACGTTCGTCTTCCAACGAGCCGGCTGCGCCGGATGCGTGACCCCTTGACGACGACTTGGCGTCGCCGCCCATTTCCGATACCATCAACTCAAGCAGAGTACGCGCATTCGCCGCTTTGTCTTTGTGATCTTTCGAATGTTTTTTTTTGCTTTTTTTGCCGCGTTTTTCTCTGGAGGAGGATGATTTCCTTCCGGCCGCCTTCGCAGCCGCAATCGCAGCCGCCGCAAACGTTTCGTCGTCGATGGTTTCGGCGGCTGCCGCTTTTTTCTTCCACGTTTCCGTCAACAATTCTAATATATCGTCGGGCGGAAGTTTCCGCAACTTTTTTCTTTTACCTTCGTCCGATTTGCCAGTTTTCTTCCGTTTTCTACTTTTCTCTTCGGCATCCGAATCTTTGGCCTTCGGACGTTTCTTTTTCGATTTTTTCTTGCGTTTGTCGTGCGAATGTTTACCGGCGCGGACTCCACCCTCGCCGCCGGCCGACTTTCTTTTACTTTTCTTGACTTTGGTCTTCTTCGACGACCGTTTAGCACGTTTCTTGCGACTCGCACCCTCGACGCTGCTGTCGTTGTCCGAACTCGAACTGCTCGAACTAGTGCTGCTGCTCGACGAGCTGCTACTGCTACTGCTACCGCTGTTGCTGCTGCTACTGCTATTACTGCTGCTACTGCTGCTGCTGTAGCTGCTGCTACTGTTGCCACTGCTACTGGTGGTGGTGGGAGCTGCGGCGGTAGTCACCGTCGTCGTCGTCGTAGCTGCCGATTTGACGACTGCGGCGGCGGCGGTGGCGTCGCTTTGGCTACGATTACCGGCGCGGCTGTCATCCGAATCGCTGTCGTTCGCATCGCTCGACGAATCGCTGCTGCTCGCCACGTGCTTTCTCTTCTTATCGCCGCCCGAGTTCGTTTTCCGCTTTTTCTTGTATTTATAAGCCTTCTTGGTTTTGGAGCCGGCGCGACGACTGCGCAGTTTCTTTTTCTTCGCCTTGTCTTTGCGGTCGGCCGGTTTTTTCTTTGTTTTCGGCGGCTCGTCCACGGCGTTTCCTTCGTTATCGCCGTCGCCGCTTCTGCTTCGACTGCCGTTCCGTCGTCGCTTACGCGTGCACTCGGACTCACGATCGCGACCGCCATCCGCGTCGTTCGACGTGGCAGCCGCGAACGTCGTGAGTTCATCCTCCGTTCTCGGTTCCGTTTCACTGTTTTTTACGCTCTCTCGGTTCGCGCCGCAACGGCTGTCGCCTTCGCTCCGTTCGTCTCGCGTAACGCTCGACGTATACGACCAAATCGCGGCGGAATCCGTCGCCGAGACCGGGGCGAGACTGCTGCTGCGGTCGTCCGGATTCTTGAGAGCTTGTTCGTGCGACTTCGCGTCCACGGGCCAGTCCAGTTCCGGCGTTGACGCGGACGTCGGCAACGGCGTTGCGCTGTCGTTTTTATTGCGCGCGCTCGACTTGCGTTTTCTACGCGGCGAATCGCGCGCCGAACCACCTGCGGTTCGCACTTCGAGCTGGGGCGGCGGTTTCGGACCTTCGTAGAGAAGAGCGGACCCTGTTTCGGTTTTGTTGTCGCGCCTCGGCTCTTCGACCGAGACCATTTTCAAAAACTCTTCGTATTCGGTAACTAATTTCCTGTCGTTATTCGTGTTGGATTGATCGCCGGCGCGAACCATGCTCGGTGATTCTGCGCGAATGCCGCCGCATACGTTGCCGCGTTCCGTTTTGTCCGTGGCGGCGCGTCGGTTTCGACGAGCAACCACTTCCGATTCTCCACTCGTCGGCCATTCTTTAGCGTCGCTCGATAATTTGCTCGAACGCTTGGTTTCGTCGTGTTCGCGATAACCGGTCTTTTCTAGACTCGTCCTCTTGATTGACTTGTCTTCGGCGTACGACGAACGACGTTTCTTACGGTTCAACGAACGTTCGGTGGCCGTTATCCATCTGCCGGAACCGTCTTTGGTGTCGCGACCATCGTTTTCATTGTCTTCGTCGTCGTCGTCGTTTACGATGACTCCGCTCTCGCCGCCGTCGCCGTCGCCGTTATCAACGTGAAGGACGTCGCGACGACAGTGATTGCGACGATCCTTCAACAACAACAGCGACGACGACGACGACGACGAACTCGCTTCTTCGCGAGACGTTTCGACGTCAGTACGGTCGACGGAATCGCCGCCGCCGCTCGAATATTTGGCGCAGCTACCGCTGTTCGTCGGAGGCAGCGGCAAACGCGTTACGTCTTCCGTCTGAACGCTATCGCCACGTTTGGGACTTTCTTCGTAATCGCTGTCCCATTTCGAACGAATAACCACGCTAACGTCGGCCACCTTTTCTTCGTCCGTTATATCTTCGAATCTTGATTTTCGGCCGGTGACGGGGACAACCGCGGCGATGGTAGCGTTGTTTGCGCTTTTGGGCGTTGCGGACGAGCCGACGACATTATATTCCGCGCCATCTCGAATGTCTGCGGAGCCGGCGAAAGATTCGTCGTCGACGCCACCGCCGCGCGACGGAAACTCGCCGGTTTCGTTTTCGTTCCGCGATGGTAATAAGTCGCCAGCGTTATTCGATTCTACGAAAATGTTTCGGCGTGTGTCGACGATTTCTTGCGTTTCTTCGATTTCCTCTTCTTCAATATCGACGTCTGCATCGGGACAGTAGTTTCCGATTGCGCGCAATGGACTTTTCGGCCACCATTCCATACTCGCGCCGTCTTTGTTATTTTCAACGTTGTCGCATTTTTCTGCGACCTTTTCCGTAACCGTATCTTCGCTGTCGCGGGCCTCGTTCGTCTTCAGCCTGCAAACCAAAACGGTTCGAATGAAAACTTTACAGTAAATTTCAAATTAACGTCATCGCCACAGAATAGCGAATAGATAGTAAAACGAACGAAAATCGTCCGGTTAGTACCGAAACCGATACGTTCGAAGGAATTTAAAATTCAAAACAGACACGCACGCGTCGACAGCCGGCTAAACTCGATCGGAAATCCGAGACATTTGATTTATATCCGCGTACGCGGTTTCGGGATGGACAGCGACGAAGCACGCATCACGCATCACTACAAGTTTACCTGGCCTATTTTACTATAATATCCAAATTGCGTTTGAAAATGTCATCGTAAACGTCGATTAAGTAATAAATTTTTACGCGACCTACCCAAAAATATTCGAATTGATTATTCATCATCTACGTTATCGCGTAACGATGCGTTTCATGCGGAATAATCATACTCGCCAACACTCAAATCGTACCTACATATGTAGAATATGAAAGAAGCGACTGATTCACTACACTGAAAAAAATTCTCGTCCCGATAAACTTGGCTCGGCCAAAATAGAAATAGACTCTTTTGCACTAGCATTCGCCATAATCTTCCAATTCCAATTCGCTCACCGACAATTGCACGCAAACGCCGCGCCGATGATTAGAATTCGTACAAGTAATTACGGTTGTACGTACAGCTACAGAATAACACTCGTACTACAGGCTACAAGATGTCCACTGCCTGCTCAAAATTCTTGACAGCTACCATTCCTCGAGAAATTCGAACTATCATATCGATGCGTGTTTGTAATTAACGGGTGAATTCGTGTATCCGCGAAAAATTGTAACCGTACGTACACATGCACACGAGTACCACGGTACCAGTGTTAGATCTTTGAAAAATATCACGAGAAAGGATAAATAATATCCAAATCGAAAGCCAATAACGCTGCTCAAAATGCAAAGGAAATGAAAAAACTGGCCAAAAGTCGAAATGAAAATCACGCGAAATGTCGCGAAAACCATATTCTAAACGGCATACGTAGAAATCGTTTCAAACGAGGCAAATGGCGCTGAAATTAAATTTAAATTACACAAAATATCGGGAATACGAACGAAAAATAGAATTGGAGATGGCTTCGTCGACGCTTTGAAAGCGACCAACATGGCTCACGTCCATCTCCATCACCATTGTAGTGCAGATAATAAAGTACGCAGAAGACCAAGCATCAAAAAATGAAAGGCGGTATTTTAGTTGACACTGTGTCGGCGAACGCCCAACTTGTTTGGAAGTTTGTTGAAATGCTATTCAGAGAACTCGTGCCAACTCATTTTCGGAGATATTCGATTCGATTTCATCTGAAACTTAATCGGCATCTTCCATCTTTCAAAAGATGGCGACAATTTGAACTTCAGGAACTTACGCGGATGATCAAAATCACTTCAATACCAATGTACTACTTATTTGCTAAATAAAAATACGTGCATTTCACGCGTTCGAATTCCACGAGAGGAAAAAAAACCTCTTTTGCGAGTCAACGGACACCCTGTAGACTGGAATGAAATCTTTGGAATCGATATTGGAAGCGTCATAAGAAATCCAACAACGGCGAAATCACTCCGATATCTTTATCCAGTCAAAAAATACGCTAATGCTCGAAACTTTTGTGCCACACTGCAAATAAATATTTTCACTAGCCGTAAAGAGGCGAAAATTTCAACTTGGCAAATTGGCGTGTCTCCTAATTCTATTCGACTCCGATTAGCGGAGTATGCAGTCAAAAAATGAACGAAATGCGCACATTTTTACCTTTTTGATCGCAGGGAATTCCAAAAATGTTTCATCAAAGCTAGAATGTCGTCGGGAACACTGTCCAAGAGTTGAATTCTGGAAATGAAGTGTAATTTAGCAGCTTTGACGTTTTCACAATATTTCAGGCTCGGCCTGGTCTTCGTGTACTGTATTATATGACTAGGATACTCGGTGAACTTTTCCGACACTTCTTCATCTTCGTAACACACCAGCGGTTGCTTAAGCTCCATAGGAACATCGAACATATTCATTTTTTGCTTTTTAATCTCGTCGATGACTTCTTTTTCAATCGAACTATAAACAAAACAAACGCATTAAAAATTAACACGTAAACGATACAAAAGTTGGCGATAATATTAAACGTAGAAAATCAACTTTGCTAACACGCTGCGTCGTTCTTTGGACCGCGATCGATGGCGTCTACCGAGTTTGGTTTTTTCTTTCTTGCGTTTCTCCAGTTCGGGTACCATATAATCTTTATTCTCTTTGAATTTGATGCGTCTATATCGATCCAACTGGAATCCGGCCTCCTTGAAGTCGGCCCAATTTTTCACTTCCGAAGCTCGGATTTTGCTCCTACTTTTATCGCCACGTTGCTGCGAACCGGACCGCGAACGTGATTTGGTACGAGAATGCGAACGAGTACGAGATCTGCGGCGTTTCTTTTTGCTTTCGTTGTGTTTTAATTTCCGATCACGTTCTCGCGATCGACTTCGACTTCGACGTTTGCTGCGACTGCGACTCTTTCTTCGGCTACTCCTGTCCTTCCTTCGATCACTGTCGTTGTTTCGTCTGCTATCTTTGTCTACGGGGAAAAATTGGAAAACGAGACAAGTTTTTGGTAATTCTTTCCAAATAATACCCGAATAAACCGAAATCTAATAATTATTCAAGTTCGTCATCTCACCAGAGTTATCGTTAATCAAGGCTTGTCGGTACAACGTGGAATTGTCTCGAACAATTAATTCGTTCCTTTTTAGTTCTTCGATTTCTTTCATAGTTTCACGAGCTTTCTCCATTTTGTTAGCTGCGGCAAAAAAAAAAAGTAATACAATGAGCACAGACAACGAGACATCGAAGTAGGATATAAAGTCGATTCGCAGCGTTTTCGTAACTTGAAAACCCGCGTATAATTTTATAGATTTCGTTTCACACCTTTCTTACTATGCTTTCTTTTCGAATGTTTATCATCGAAAACTCCGCGGACAGCACCAGAACCGCTTTCTCTAATGTCTGACGAAGAACATCCATCTTCGGCAGTGTTTCCTTTGGAATCAGCATCTTCGTTCTCTTTTCTTTCTTTAGCGCCAATTTGCGCTTGTTTTTTAGCCGCTAACTGAGCTGCGACTGCTTGCTTTGAAATAGAAAACGCCATCAAACGTTTTTTTGCCTGCGCTTTGCCTAATACGGAGGAAACCTTTGCTGGACGACTGTGAACGGACAGTTCAACGTTTTCGGGTTGGTTATTGGTTTCGTCTTCTTCCATGGGTACGCTAGGCGAATATCTGAAAAGATCGTACCGTTATAACGTAATCTCTCAACATACACGATGAAACATTTGAAAAACAAATAGGTAAAATGAAAAAAACCAATGAAAATGTATTGATATACGTACCGGTTAGTGTCTTCGGAAAGCGCGTTATCAGCAGCGGTTCGACAGTCGGTTGTTGATTTTTTATCAACGTCGTCTACAGTTTGCTCGACAGATTCGATTGTGGAATTTCTAGTATCCGCAGCGCATCGCACAGTCATTTCTTCGGCGTTGTCTTCTAGTTCTTCATTCTGCGATGTCGCGCGATTTTCATGAGCTGCATTATCGTTGGTAACATTCTGTTTAAGAGTACCACTTTCCTCGCCATCAGCCGAAGGCCCAGTGGCGATGGCGGCGGCAGTTGGAAAAGCAGGACCTTGAAAATCAGCAGGTAGCGGAGGATTAAAAGTATTCGAAGTTATCGGTTGGCCCGGCGGAAGAGGTGGATTTTGAGGTAACATTTGTTGGGCGTAATTGGCATTGGTATACGCGCTCATATTGCGTCCATCGTACATCTGCTGCAAAGCAGTCGTCGTGTATGGATAATGATTGAAACTTTGATATGGGTGGTACGCGGTTGCGTAAGATCCGCCAGCGGTCATTCGCTGTTGGTTGTTATAAAACGAAACGTAATCGTGCGTCGCGTAATTGTTGGCTGTCATATACGAATAATTATGTGACATCATCGATGGATCGTACTGCATGTAACTAGCAGCAGTTGCAGCAGCCGCCGCCGCAGAATACGACAGTTGATTGCTGGGTAATGACGGCGCCTGTTCGTTCGGCAGATTTTTACCATTTTTCGGATCACTCTCTTCGTTAGGTAAAGGTAACGGCGCTGGCGTTTCGTCAACGGACACTTCAACCGGCACATCCTCGTCCATGGGTACTGTATTTAAGCAACTCATATCATTGGAAACATTTGTTTCGACTTCTCCTACGTTCGAATATTGTGACGAGGGCTCCGTTTCACCTAAACAATTCCAATAACGCTCAATAAATGCGCACAAACGAGAAAAAAATCAAATTGTTGAAAGTGAAACATCTTACTAGATACCGAGTTACCGATGTAAAATTATCGAAATTGGTCGTACTTACCTCCTACAGGAACCTCAACAAAGCCAGAGCCATCCGCCAGTACACCGTAACATTCGTTCGACGTTTCACTGTTGTCAACGTTGAACGATGTTTCTATCAATTCGTCTTTCGCCTTCATTGGTAACTGTATATTGCAAACATCCTCGTTTGGTGCAGTAACAGTCGGAGATTTCTCATCACCAGGAAATGGAATATCCTCCGGCAAGGGAATATCCATAATTCTACGTAAAAGACATGAAAACAAAAATGAAGTAATAGTGAAGAATTGATACAACCGCAAAACGGTCAATACTTTGGGTACAATAAACAGCTAGATCAACTCCGCAAACGCAACTGCATGAATTGTACTTATTATGATCTAAGATAACTGTCATTATCAATTAACAGATACACTGCCGAAAAAATTGTTATCAAATGAAACTATAATGCTAACTCACAAGAAAAATTCAGATTTCAGACACACGTTTTCTTCCGTTCATTGGTGGAAGAGCACCCAGACGAAAACAAAACGCTAAAAATTTTTACATCGAAATAACTACGGTCATTGAAAAATTGTACGTAGTACTTAACTTCACTTTTACAGCTAATTCACCAACACGGAAATAGTCAAACATACATATTATTTATTACGTGATTCTACCATTTTGATTGCAATAAAATAATATTTTTTTGATGTTTCAGGATACAAACCGCACGACAGTCGCAACTTTTATCCGCCGTTGTGTTGGTCGCTGGTCCAGTATTTTCCTCAATTTTTCAATTTTTTGTAATTTAGCAATCAGCATTGTTCATGGTTACGTTTCAGTTTCAGTTACGTTCTTTTTCATGAATACCAATAAATACCGAAAAAAAAAAACTAGCGGTTACTTTGCCCTGGTGCAAACCGTGAGCCATCAATTTTATCACTCTAAAACACACCAATTTTGTGGTGTAACGTGTAGTGTGATGTTTTTTTACTTTTTTCATACAAAGTTTAGTCTTTTTCGACTTGATATAAGTAAAAAATAAAAAAATGGAAGTTTGAGTTTAAAATTTTAATCTGTTCAAAGTTATGTTACAAAAATTTAATGATGCATAATTTTTACTAAAGCAAACCCCCTACTTTTGTAACTTTGAACTTGAATAACTTTCGATCTTACTCGAATTTATATGGGAGTGAGTGTGTATTTTTAAATTTTTTTCAATTTTTAGCTTCATATGGAGTGTCTTTTTTTTGCAATTGTTGGATCCGTTTGTATCTAAAATTCCACGAATTTTTTTATGGTGCACGTATTTTTCAATTTTGTGTAACCAATCGAAAGGTATTTCAGTTCAAAGTTACGAAAGTTCGTTTTCATTACAAAATATTCCTTATTTTTTCCACTTTGAATGAAAATAACTCGAAATTTTGGTGAGGACATAGGTGTTTGAGGTAAGGAAAGTGTTCTACGTGAAATTTTCTACAAGAACAAGATGAAATAAAATTAAAAAATGTGCTGGCAACCGATCATAACAGTTATAAAAGTTCGAAGTTACACTCTACATTGAAGAAGGTAACTCGAAATTTTGAGGAGAATAGAATATGGGTGTTTGAGGTAGGTAAGGAAAAATGATCTAAGTTGAATTCTCTCCAAGATTGAATAGATTTTAATTTTGAATTTTGAAAGTTGTGCTAGTATAAAGTATAATTGATCGAAAGTTAATATTCAAGTTCCAAGTTACAAAAGTAGGGGGTTTGTTTTTGTAAAAATTATGCATCATTGTTTTTTTTGTAAGATAACTTTGAACAGATTGAAATTTTGATTTTTGAACTCAAACTTCCATTTTTTATTTTTTATATCAAATCGAAAAAGACTAAACTCGGTATGAAAAAAGTAAAAAAACACCACACTACACGTTACACCACAAAATTGGTGTGTTTTAGAATGATAAAATTGATGGCTCACGGTTTGCACCAGGGCAAAGTAACCGCTAGTAAAAAAAAATACCAAAATTTCGAAAATTATTTTTTTTAATTTTTTAATTTTTTATCACGTCTACTTTTTCACTTTTCCCTCAAGGACAGAAACATTTTACTTTGAGCATAGGTACCTGGGTACCTCCTCTCTGTCCATTTTTAAATTTTAAAATCCAAACAAACACACACACACACAAACACGAGCAATTTTTGACATTACTACAAAAAAAATTTAAAAATTTAAGCTATTCAACTTACAATAACCGCAAAATTTAAATACATTTCTACGACCGAACAATTTTTTAGGGCGTATTTGAGCAGCCTTTCCGTAAAGAAAAAAAGCGTAAATTGAAAACTCTTGTTTTCTTCCCGATCACTATTCAACTTTCTGAACTTTCTTAAACAAAAGTGCGCATCATTAATCATAAATATCAGTCAACATTATTTCTACAGCGAGGAAAAAATAAAATAAAATTACATGCGTACTTCCAAAAAAGAGGCCATTTTCTGTCCCAGTCAAAATGAATTTTTTTCTAATTTGGAAACCCAATATTATAACGGTAATATTCTAGCAATAAAATAAAAATTAATTTTCGCGAATAGAAACTCGATAAAAGAAAACTTGCTAAAATAAACCTATTCGCCATCAAGCACGTATTTCTTCTAAGTTCGTTTTCCAATCGATAGTTCATTTTTTTGAACGATTACACTCATCAGTCGAGCAAGATTTATTAACACAAAAACAACTTCTTGAATCAAAATGTAACAATACATCTTAATGTATGTATAATGTGAAGCATAATTCGTATAAATGGTATAGGCAAGTCAGAAAAGTGAGAAAATACAAATGATTTATACTTAAGTCAAAAAACTGTATATGTAAACAGGGACCGAAGTGTAACTTCATTTTCAAAACATTAAAGTATCTTTTTTCATATACAGTTTTTTGACTTATACCATTTGTATTTATTTATTTTTTTCACTTTCCTGACTTATATCGTTTGTATGAATTATGCTTCATATTAGATAACTACCAACAATACGCTTCCGCGGTATACTGGTCGATTAAGTGAATATTGAGAAAAAAAACTAATTCAGTCAGAACCCAGCATAAAATTCTAAATGAAGTAAGTATTTCTCTCTAACAATAACCATCCAAAGTCTCAGACAGGTAACTCATAGATTATGGTTAGCATAGTTTTGTTGTTTTTTTTTAAAAATACTTCATGCATTGATCGAGCCACTAAATTTGTGAATTAGCATACAGCAAAACAGCGTTCGCGCAGAATTCGTTGCAACTAGAAATATCGAATGGGAACGCGTAACACAGTATCGATTTCGGTAGTAAGAAAACTTCCTTCACATGTGATCGATGGAAAATTTTCTATCTAAAGAATTTTCAATCTTACTCAAGTAACCATTGTAAAATTCACTTGCTGTCAACGTTTTTTTACCGCTAACAATGACTTGGCGAACGCATATCCATTTGCCGTCTTTACACTGGACTCTCAGGAGCGCTCGTTTACGACTGAATTCCACTAAGCCAGGAAATATATTCTCATCAACTTGCATATTTTGCAAAATTCGTCGATTTTTTGGATTCAAAATTTCTATTTCATCGACGAACACATTTAAAAGTTTTACGGTGATATCGAACCAGCGTGTTTTTATAGGAAATAAATGCGATAACGCTCGATGTTGATTGTAAACTTGTTGGGCAGATTTGTTGTTCCAATCAACTTCCGCCATTTCGGGAATAATTTTTTTTGCTGTAATCAACAACATTAAAATGATCGCGTATTATAGTCTGTTCACGTTGAGAAGACCGCGATTATGTTCCCTCTTGCAACCAAAAATTCTCGTTTAAAACCGGTTTTCCTCCCTTATTTTTCCAATTACGACTTCTGCAGCACTGCTGTAACATTGGAATATCAACGTTTTCACAGTATTACCGCGCATAAATGGAGAAAAAAGCTTTTTTAAACGAGAATTTTTGGTTGGGAAAGAGAGCATAATCACGGTCTTCTCAACGTGAACAGACTATATATATAAATGAAATATTTACACAAAATACAAGAAGGTATCCAGAAAATTAAAATAGCGCAGTGTTAAGAGACTGTAAGTAATGATTTACCATAAGTTGCACCTTCGTCCGGTTGTGGCACTGTCATTAAAGCAGACCGAGGCAAATTTCTGATACATTCCATTAATAATTGCGCTCCGAGAGTAGCCAAACGATTCGTGAGTTCAACCGCAGTCTCATCGGACTTGACAGGCACGCTATACTGTCTTACAATATCACCAGAGTCGAACCTAATCACAGCACGTATCGTTTGGATCGGTAAATGTTAGCTAAACAGTAACTACATCTATACTTAACAAAAAATGCCTATGTTAAATACATTAGCGCTTGGCTGCGCATTAATTACTACTTCTATCTACATGGCTATAGAAGTAAAAATTCAAAATGAAATTACTTATGCGGTTTTATTTTCATTATAGTAACTCCTGTCGTCGAGTCTCCATGTAATATTGCGTGAACAATTGGAGCGGCTCCTCGCCATCTCGGTAACAGGCTACCGTGCACGTTCAGAACACCTCTAAATTTGACAACAAGAGAATATATTAGTCCGACATTCGAAAATTTACTTTTCCGTTTAGTAAGCGCAGCTGCTCAACAACCGACTCAACAGGACGTACAAAGGAAACGATTCTATAATTTTCTTCGGGAGCAAATATCCGAACGAAACTACAACGCCTATGTCAAACTTTTTTCGAATACAATTCGCATCTATCGGCCATGCATGTACTCTCAATTCATTCGATTCTGCAAAGCAATAAATCATATTTCTTTTATTCTTCCAATCCATAGCGGGTGTAGTGGTAACTTCCAATTTACTAATTAATGTTTCAGTTCGCCTGTAAAACAAATGGTATACTAAATACGTCGCTATCACTAGGTAGATATTTGATACCATTAGGCCAGGGAACAAACAATTTTTTTTTACATTGATTGTCGATGTATAAAAAAATAAGGTTTGTTCAATAACATGGCCCATTGCGAGTCGATTACAACGAGTAGTTGAATGCCTAGAGTAGTAAGAAAACAAACGACTTACTATAGTAGGTATTCACTACTCAGTAGTTATTCCATAAATGTTTAAACAGGTATTCGATTTACTTACAACTTGGAATACAAGGCTTGTAAACTTTTCATTGCGAAATCATCGGAACCGAAAAACATAATCCGCCAAGGTGGATTTTCCGAGTGTTCCAAAACATTCTGATCTGAGTAACTTCGCAGCTTGATGCAGAGTTTATTCGCTTGAAACGAAGAACTAGCGATAATCTTATTAAACTTGTACATAGATATTATTCGATGCATCGCAGACGGTTTTGACAAAGTAATTTAACAAAAATCGTCGAATAATTCTTGAAACAAATCTCAGCTACAGTATAAAACATTACAGCGGATAAACCTGTCAACAACTTCCCAAACTAACTACGCGAAACACGTCGATATTGTACACAACGGGAAACGAAATTCGTTGAAAATGAAAATTTAGTTGCTCTCATAATCTTTCACAACAAATGAAAATAAATAAGTAAAAGAATCTTGACCGGAAGGCGGAAAGATGCCGGCGAGACGGCGATGAATGCAAATCTATTATAAATAATTGAATTAGTAAAGCAAAAGAAAAATGCAACAGACAAACAGATAAACAGAAAAAGGGAGTCGTTAAATTAGAAAAAATAATTGGAAATTGAAATTATCATCCATTTCATTTCATGTTGTTAACTTGTAAAGGTACCCGAATCCCCGAATGGGAATGGAGTGGAACCAAACCAAGGTGGAACGAAGGGATCGTGACAAAGGACGCGGACCACACAAGCACGTGGTAAGTTTTAGAGGGGACGAGGTCAACGGACGAGGGACGAGGTATGTCTATGTTTCAACCGTGATAACACTGATAACGTTATCGCGGGTTGCGGGCTTGCCGCTTGCGTGTTGCGTTAGTTGCGTTTGCGTGCATTGATTTGATACAATTGTTTTTTGTTCTCTTTTATCTTTCGGGTTGTTGAATTTAATATTATTTCCAAAAATTATTCTTGCCCTTTTTCGATAGACGAACCCATTAACTTAATTTCTTGAAGGCTTCATATTTGTCAAAAATAAATTGCATGCAGTCTTGAACTCTTGACTAAAACTTGATGAAAGTTGAAAATTGACCAATTTTTTTGTCACGAGCGCAAGTTTCGCTACCTATTTTTCTTTACATCTGCGAAGTGCGAAACTAACGTCAGTAATGTACCCGGTATTCTTGAGCGACGCCGAAAAAACGTTCATTTGGGATGGTGTAGAGGTTAGTGGATGACGGGCTGTACACAGAGCAGCGTTAAATTTGAAATTGATTGTATGCTATTTCATTCTAAGGTTAATCTACGGTGCGACGGAAGAAAAAGAAGCGACTATCGTCCTATGGAGTTGGAAACCGACGTGGTGACGCATGCGAATGGATCAGCGAGACTGCGCTTAGCAAATACTGATATATTAGTTGGGGTGAAAACGGAAATAGATGTACCTCTCGTTGAGTCTCCAAAGTTGGGAAAAATTGAATTTTTTGTTGACTGGTATTCCAATTTGTGAACACATTCATAAGAATACGCGTGTTTCCAACGATGTTTGAAAAATGTGACAATTTTTTCCCTCAGTTCGGCGAACGCTACGCCCGCATTTGAAGGTAGAGGTGGCGAAGATTTAGCCAACGAAATTTGCAGTACTTTGTTGAAATCTTACAACATTCTCTCGTTAGAAGAACTGTGCATAGTTCCCGAATTCAGTTGTTGGAAACTCTACATAGATATTTTAATTTTAGAATGTGGCGGTACGTAGCGGAAATAAAGTTGAAAATTATTTTAGTTCAGGCTAAACATTTTTTTTCTGGTGTTTTCGTTTTTCTAAAGGTAATCTGTACGACGCGGTTTCGTTGGCAGTTAAAGCGGCGCTTCAAAACACAAGGATACCTCGGGTAACTGGAAAATATATTGACGGTGCAAATGTAGATCTGCAACTGTCCGACGATTTGTTTGATTGTTGGAAACTCGATGTTTCAAAAGCTCCTTGTTTAGTGACATTATGTAAAGTACGTGTTCTAAAATTCGTTTAATGGGTAGCTTTATCGTGAAAATTTCATGTTTATTCCTCGTATTGCGCATTACAGATAGGCGAATTCCTCATCGTTGATCCGACAGTAGAAGAAGAAGCTTGCAGTTCAGGTAGTATTGTGGTATCGGTCACTGAGAAAGGCTTACTGACTGGTATCGTTAAAATAGGCGAAGGTAGCTTCCATCAAAAAGCCATTTGTGAAGCGACCCAGGTACAAAAAGTACTAACAACAATGCGACGTTGGTCGTTTTTCATCAGTGGCAATTTCATATTTATCCTAATATGCGCATTCATTTTATAGTTGGCGTGTTCGATTGGTGTCAAATTAAACGCAACCATCGCCAGTTCTTTGAAATTGGAGGAAGAGCTCGATCCTCAAAAACTTCGTTGCGGTTTTTTAAAATAATATATTTTTCCAAAAAGATTTGCTACGTTTTTAATTTTTTAAAATTTAGTCGAATAAATTTGTTTTTCCAACATTGTGAGATTTATTCATTTTTAATTTTACCCGAGTAGGTGAATTGGCCTATGTTAAAAAGACAATTTATGTATTCTTCATCTCCAACAATGGTTTTCTATTCTCGCCAATACCTCCGCCCAATGTATGTGTTGGTAAAATGCATAGACGATATCAAGCATTGCTACTTTCTTTCACTTTTGCGTAGAAAAAGTTCCAATAGCGAGTCAAATTCAGCACACTCATTTTCGATTTTCAAATTATTTGCCATTCATTTTGGTTGAAGAGAGTAAAAAAACATTTCTCGTCACGCTGCTGTCAAAATTACATCGATTCCGCTTTCAAGTGGAAATGACCGTAGATATGTAATGGTAGTAAATGTATAATTGAATACTAATAACGGGAAGAAGAAAAAAGAAACAAATTCAACGAGACAATTTGAATAATATTCAAATAATATAAATCACGCAAAACACGAATATAGGTATATAGAGAAAAATAATTATTTGGTAAAATAATTTACTAAACGCGTTTAAAAAAACGAATCAACAAAACCTCATTTGTAACACATTTTATTGTCATTTCTTTGTCGACGCGGAATCATTTGAAGAAACTGACGCATCTTCTTTTTTCTGCGATTCTTTTACACGGCTATCGCCAGCATCTACAAAATCGTCATCCTCATCCTCTGAATATTCCGAACAGCCATTCGACAATGTGAACATACCGCTGTGACTCAATTTCAGTGACTTGGAAGGCGGTGGCCTGAAACTGTTCCACATAGCTTTTTAGTTTTTACCAACCCGCGTACTTACGTCAACTAATTCGTTCTCATATTTAGCAATTCAACCAATCACCCCCGCCCGTACGATGAAATTAATGCGTAAAATAAACCGGAAGAAGGCAATCTGAGATTACGAGCTTTTCATGCACATCATCGTCGTATGTAAAAAAACAACATTCAAAAGAGAAAATCTACTATTCTTCGTTTGACTTCAACGAAAGGGAATAATGTTTTCAAATAACTTCAATGCCAATTGGAAAGTAAGTATGTGGGATTGTAAGCCATAATGCGTTGAATTCTACATAACACACGTATGTCTTACTTGCTTTCTTCGTCGCTACAAACAGATGAAGAAGGGCTACTTTCTCTAGTATTGAGAGGACTAGAAGGCGGAGAAAACGCTTGCATTAGTCTGCCTTTACTTTCATTCCATATATGAGACTGAAACAGAAAATTAGACGAATGATTGATTTTCACAACTCCAACGAAACTTACAATACCATTATGATGATGCTGAGTCTGATAAAAATTATTCACCAAACGCCCATCTCTTCCGAACAGCAGTAAAAATGTATCGATGAAATCACGCGATTTCTCTTCCCATTTTCTTATCATATCCATACGTTTTTCTTCTACGTTTTCTATCACTCGTTTACTCCTATCTTTCAATTGTTCCATTTTGTTTTGAAATCTGAATTTTTTTTCCTGCCAAAAAAGAAAAGATACGAATGACGAAAAAATTAACGAATTCTCACGGTGAAAATGCGTAAAATTGCGGGAAAAAAGGATGTTACTTTCAAGAAGGAAACGTTCAATTCCTTAGCGCTGTATCCCCGAGCCAAATTTCTTCGTACGTAAATATCGTAATCGCGAACAATTCGAGCAACAATATCAGACGTAGATATGCCTTCTGTTCGTTTAGTCGCCACGAACATGCCCTTTTCTTTTAGTTTAGCATACACATCTTCGCTTTGATCACTTTCGTAGGGTATTTCATCGTGAGCTACGAAATCGATCTGAAATTCAATAAGTAAGCCGGCTATATGTATCAGAGGCTACTATGATATTCCAAAACCGGATTTATAGATAGGCGATACGAATACGTATGCGTCGAGCAGCTTGTACTAGCAGTTCACTTACTTTATGTTTGACGAGAAAATCGTCGTCGATTTCCCAAGGAGCGTCGCGAACGATTTCATCAACATATCGACAGTGCCTCACCGCTTCGTATCGCTCTTCGTCCATCATGACAGTACGGCCTTTTTTCTCGTGGGTAAGAGCATCGTTGCACACTGCAAGCACGAGAAAATTTCAACTTTTCGATTTGAAAATTTCACATATGTACATATGTACATAAAAATGTGTTGGCGTCAAATTTCGCAAACTCCTTTGGATTTTCATTTTCGAATCGGCCACGGTCTCGACCACTTGGCCAATAACAATTTGTTTTTAGTTTTGTTCAAGTGCGTAAATTACCTCCGACAATTAGATACACATGTGGAAATAGATTTTTCGCTTGCATCAGCTGACGCCCATGACCTTCGTGAAAAACGTCGTAAATTCCATCGGCATATACTCTCACCTTCCTTTTAACTGTAAACAAAGTACATACATACACATTATATTTTAGCACGACAAGAATGAAAATACAAGTGTAAACAACCTTTTTTAGTTTAGTCGAGTAACGCACATGACATGGGTCCAGGTGACGGCGAGGTTGTGCAATTCATTAGGCATAGGCATTACGTAGTACGTAAGTAACGTACCCACTATACACCTATATGAACAACAAGTACCTATTTTCCCACTATACGCCACCTATGCCCTATGCCGAATTGTAATTCTAACGAAGAAAATTCGCCTATCTTGAATAATTTCGCCTATCTTGAATAATTATTTTCGCAAGTAAACGAACTACATAGGCCAATAAAATCTTCCGTTTCGTTTTCCAAAGTAACGAATTTTCAAAAAATAAAATAAGCACTTCAAGCTAGTTTTTAATAACGCGACGAACGATCGATATATCCGAGATTGAAAACTGTCCACCGAATAAAATATAAAATTAATGTACCTTATTTGCCTACTGGGTATCACGTAGATGCAAAATAACCGTATTCGATTTGCTAGATTGCTACCTTTCCAAAACAGCCAAGAACAGAAACCGCATATTTTCTTTTTTTTTTCTTGTTCATTCTAGAAGCTTTACCTTCCAGAATGAGAAAAAATCACACTCGACCCGAGTCTCCAATTTTATGTACGGGTTTTGGACTCGAGCTGTTCTGGAAAAACACTTTTCGTACATGTAGCTCCCAACTACTTGGTAGCTACCTAGCTACTAGCTAGTTAGTTGGTAGATAGATAATCAGATACCTATTACCTAATACCTACCTGTACCTACCACCCAAGTATGTAGATGTACTACCAACATAGCAAGTACATATTTACCATTTCCGGATAGAGCGTCTTCATAAACTATGCGTTCGCAATAGTCGCAAGCGTCCCGTTCCCGAATCGCATCTTCGTCTTCACTGAAGGGAGCCGGTTTGGTTTGAGACTGTTGATACGAAACCGAAAACAAAAATGACAATAATACATGTAGGTAATTGAATAAGATATCGTGTGATTTTCAGTTGTTGCAAAGACTAAATAATAATCTGATAATTCGAGACGAAAATAAAATCAGTCAGAGTGCCAGTAGAAAAAGAAACTACGATGGGAAACAGTGGACACTGTATTACATATATGCAATATGCACAAGCAGAGAAAATCAAATTTTCAGGAATTTTCGACACTTTCATCGTTCCGATTGTGTTAATCTGTTGATTCATAATTGCATTTCAAAGCGAAAATGTAGCGCGTCGATGAAACTCCGTGTCGTGTTGATACGATGCGACGTGACGACAAAAGTAAACGAGCGTAATTATTAAACCTGAGACTGTGCATATTTTCCAAAATAATGAGACGAGAGTGACGACAGCGATAGGATAAATCGCCAACAGGTCGTGCGGTTATTCGCAGCGATACAGGGAAACCAAACCCACATTGCATACAGATTATAAATAAACTGTAAAATTGTGAAATTTTTAACAACAGAAATACCTTCAGAACAACAAACTAGTGTATAATACTACCTAACCTGAGTGTACGTAAGCACGTCGCGTACTGTAAACATTCGTGATCGTCTTCGTAAACAGCGCCAGCTAGGCATTTTATATGCATTTAATATTTTTCTAAATTCATACGGACGAGGTGAATCCGAGTACATAATTATATCATATCGTGATAGAGAGAATGCACCCAAAGGAGAAGCCAAGTCGGATTCACTTCCTTTCGCAAAATGCGACGCTGCCACGCTAATTTTCACTTTCTCACACACATCCGTAATCCAACGAACGATGTTGATAAAGATTCTCTCTTCTTGCTCTCATTATTTCTTGGCTAAAATCCGAATTCAAACTGAAAATTTGTATTAGGCAGATTTGATTCGAAATCAACGCAAATATGCAAATCCCACAAATTTGAAATAGTTCCCATCAAATAAATTTTACAACCGCAATAACAAGTTGTATAACAACGTTGAAAGTAAACCGTACAGGTATAGCAGCCGAATCCATTAATTTGGCGAGGTTGAAAGTTCATCTTGATACCTACTCACACAGAGGTTGGGCTTGTGCACCGCATACGTAACAATGCGAGTTATTCTCTCAAAAATAAATGTTCCGTAAACAATCGCACAGCTTAAAAAATCGGTTCTTAAGATGATGCCGAAGCAACGTTGGAAACAAGACAGCATATAATAGACATCTCGTTAAGCACGCGACCATACTCGAAAAAAATTTTGCTAGCGATTTTCTAAATTTTAGGTAGTGGACTGAAAAAAATTATGAATATCGATAATTTTATGGCACGTCGCGTTATTTTTCAAGGAGAAACGTTTTGTGCAATTTAAATAGCATAATACTTTACTTTTCTTCTATAAAACTCTCGAATGATGATCAAATAAACGTTCCTCAATAAACACAGGTGAATAAAGGCATATTCATTTTCTCATTACTCCACTTTGGAGAAAATTTTTCTCTGTTGCCGTTGTCGGAAAAATACAGGAATGAACGAGAATTTATTCAATATTTTGTGCGAATTTTTAAAATCTCACAACCGCCTACTTCGTTTACATTTAACGATCAAGAATGGACAACAAGAAAATATAGGAACAACGAAAAGACCTTCACTAGGCGCAAATGCTCAACCATAAGAACGATTTAGAAGTTACTCAAATGGCGATATTGAACAACGAAATGCGATAACTCAAATTTGAAAAGGAACTGAAGACTTAGACATCATCGGCAAAATGAATGCAACGCGTTTAATCGCATCTTTCCAAACATTTGTCATTCTTGACATCTTGACAATCGTCGGGATCTATTTCAAAGCTGAGAACAGTTAATTGCGACAAATTGTGTAGGTATTGAGTAGGCATGAAGTATTCTGAACAACTAGCTGCGCTCCTGTACATTTCTTTCGAACATAAATTAAATTTATACGTAACATGTTTCAATGAAATGGAACCAGTAGTCGTTGTGAAATCGAAAGGAAAACTGAAAAGTAGTTGACAGATACGTGGAATACGCGCGAGCAATCATAATAAATTACACAGTTGAAATACAAAAGCAAATTGGTAATGTAAAAATTAGATTATAACCTGACACAGGAAAGTTGTAGACGGGTTTACTTCCTCTGCATTGCTGACACCTGCATCTGTTGAGGATGAAATATCATTTCCTTTTTGTATCTTCAAATTTTCTGAACTCCTACGTTTCGGCATTATCTTCAAACAGCAAATCAAAAATAAAAGAAAGTAGCTTCAAAACAAACGAACAAACGTGCAAAACGAAAACCTGAGAAAAATAATTAATCAGATATAATCAAAACATATGCTATACGGTCAACCCAATAACATTGAAAATACTGAGTATAATATTAAAAATAGGTACACAGTTACACACTTGATAGTGATAGATGTTTCCGGAAAAATGCTTAGCAATACTTTACGTTACTTATTTAAAAACTTTCACAAGATTCAAGTACGGTTGATTAAAAAAGAGAGAAAAGGATTATATCAAGGAATACGGAAGAATTTTTGATTTTTTGAAAAAAGAAAAGAAGAAAAAGCGAATATATGCGGCATTCATTGATTTGAGTAATTAACGCACATATAGAAAAACGAGAATATTATGACTACATCGTGCTACATCGTATGATTTTACGTAATCTTTGATTGTTTCTCAAAATTTCATTAACAAAAACGCGAAAATTTATAAGTTTTGCTATATAGAAACGAATAAAACTGAAAATCAAATAACAATTGAATAATTTTTTTTATCAATGCAAATGTACGAGATCGAGACGGAGAAGTCCGTCAGAAGTTAGGGAAGGCGCCCCCATTGAGGCACCTTATCGGTCTACCTCCTGGTAGACCGGGTAGACCGAGGTAGACCGCGTAATTTACGGTAATTACACGTGATCAGGAAGGCGTTTCCATGTTGATTGTTATCGATCTACCACCGGGTAGACCGGCTGGTAGACCGCGTTTTTTTGAATGTTTAAATCAAATAAATTAAAAACCTTCAGCTCGCGATCGGCGATCTACAGATCTTGATCTACTCGCGGTAGACCGGATGGATGGTCTATAAGAAATGATTTTTGAACCTTTGAAAAAAATATAAAATTTATAAAATCAACAAAATAACTAATTCGCGAATCGCGATCTTCCCATTATTCCCATGGTAGACCGGAGGTTATTAATAATTTATTAAATCATTAATAAATAATAACCTCCGGTCTGCCGCGGGTAGATCGCGAATGGGTTATTTTGATATTTTTGACGATTTTATAAATTTTATATTTTTTTCAAAGGTCCAAAAATCATTTCTTATAGATCATCCATCCGGTCTACCAGTGGTAGATCGCGAGCTGAAGGCATTTTAATTAGCTTTTGGCTCGCGATAGACCGGAAGGTTGAAGACTGGAATTATATTTTTATTCAAAGGTCCTAAAATTTTTAATAATTACAATTAGAAGCAAAAAGTAACCAATCAAGAATCAACCATCCGCGGCCTATCGTGAGCCAAAACTGCCAAAAGATAATTAATTTAAAATGCCTTCAGCTCGCGATCTACCCGCGGTAGACCAGATGGTTGATCTATAAGAAATGATTTTTGGACCTTTGAAAAAAATGATTAATTGATTACATGCATAAAATTTATAAAATCATAAAAATAAAAAATAACTAATTCGCGATCTACCATGAGTAGATCGCGAATTAGTTAATTAGATAATTTTTGTTTTGATTCATTTTAAAATTTGAAATAGATAAAAAAATAATGCATAACTACAAAAAAGGAATTTTTGGTTATTGGCTCGCGATCTATCCATGGATAGATCGCGAGCCAATAACCAAGTTCCTTTTTTGTAGTCATGCTCTCATGTATTATTTATCTATTTCAAATTTCAAAATGAATCAAAAATTATCAAAATAACTATTTCGAGAGCTTCGAATGATAGACTGGAGGTCGGGGAGGTTTCTAAATGATTTAAACAATCAGAAAACCGCGGTCTACCAGCCGGTCTACCCAGTGGTAGATCGACAGCATGAAGGCGCCTTCCCTAGCAACATCACAAACTCGAAAAAACCGGTATTACGGTAATAACGCGAGATTTTTGAGGTAGACCGGCAGGTAGACCGATAAGGTGACTTTATGGAGACGCTTTCCCTAACTTCTGACGGTCTTCGAGACGGAGACATTCAAAAACAGTGATGTAATATTTCAACATGTTTTTCCCAGCATTGCAAACTGAAAAAAAAAAATTCTCTTTTAAAAGAAACTGAAAGGAAAATCTGAAGTTCTGAAACTCTTATCACATTCGTCAATTTTGTCATTTTTTTTTCGTCTTTGCCGGTTTTGAAAAAATTTAGCGGTATGCGGTATATTTTGTAATTTAAACTCGATTCAAGGTTTCGATATATTTTATATAATTAATCTCAAGTGTCGTTGAATTTTGTTTCCCCAAAAAATGTCATAAAATCACGAAGTAATGACTTCTTGACCGTGATCAAGAACTTTCCTGAAGCTGAAATTGCTTGCTTTCCGATGTTTTCATCGAAGATAAGTCAACTACGATGTTTTCAGAGACTTGCTATACTTTAATTTGGTCTTCTGGAGTTGTATGTTTGTCCACTTTTATATTTAATGTCTTGAGGTATGTTTCATTGATTTAGCGGTTTTTCGTATTCTTGCTACAAGCTATTTGGAAAATGTTTTCCTTCTTCATTTTTTCTATCAAGAATTTGATGTTACTCAAAGAACGATTGGTTTCCTTTGTTTCAGAAATCATGTATTTGTTACAGTTAACTGTTGGTTTTGTAATACCAATTTTAGGATACCATTTAAAGTTAGAAAAGAATGGTTTTGCCGACAATGTAATCAGTTTAACGGGTTTAGAGCAGTTCGTATTCATTACCTTTACACAGCCTCTGCGAAACATGAAAAAGTTCAACGCATTTTTTTCTGTACTATAGGATGGCGATTACAGTAGAATTATTCCAGAACAGTTCGATGAAGCACTGAATCGAAAGTATGTCAAACCGGCATTTTGGCAACGTGAACATGTTTTCAGTTCAAATGGTTTGTGCTCAATTTGTAATGCTAATCAAGAATTGAAAATAAAACAACTCGCATTGTATGTGCCATTCAAAGAAGAAAATTATGATGAAGAAATAGAGATATTTAGGTAAAAGTTTCGATATTTTTTACGATTTAGTGCTGTTTCGTTCTGTTTTTGGACGTCTTTCTTCATTATCGGCATTATTTTTCATTTTATCGTAGGAATAAACTTGAAAAATCGTACAAATTATGTCAAAAATGTGAAAACTTCGTTCTTGAAAAACTACCACCCAAATCAAATGCCCAACAGTGTACCAATGATTTGAAAGTCGATGAAACCAACACTGTACGCTGCTCCTCAATTTCAGTTCGTCTCCACTCAGTTTTTGTATACTGATTTGTAAAACTGATTAAACATTTAGAGTAAATTTTTATTTTGTTCTAGGAATACCATATGACGCTTAAAATGCTTGTAATTTTCATTGTGGTAATCGGAACGTTGACTGCGTTTATTTTCAAAACAAAATTTTTGGAAGAATCTATAGCCGACATGTTGATATATTACGATGTGGAACAAGTGTTTCTGCGTGGACCGTTGCAGTTTTATGGGGATCTCGTGTTAGATTATATCTTTCCCCTTTCTACCGCGTTTCTTCCGTGTCTATTTTTTAAAAATTCACGGTCGATAGTTGCGATTCTGCTTGTAATATTTAGTTCAATGATTACCAGAGATCTTGTTTCATTTTGGAAGGTTGGTAATGTTACATGAAAGCTTAGTGTGTGTCCTTTAATTTATAAAACAGCGTAATTTTTTCAGGTATTTGCCATATCTGCCGTACTGATTGCCATTGTAATTAGATATTTCGCAAACAACGGAGTAAAAAAGCGACGAACATTTCAAATGTTGGATTTCAGTTTGCAAAAAAGGTATTTCGACAACCGCTTACGATCATAGCTTTTTTGCCATCCTTCTCTTGAAAGTGTGCTTAATTTATATTAAATTTTCATTCAGCTTTGACTGGGAAGCCAAAGAAGACGAAGAAGACAAATATCAGAAAAAGGTCTCAGCTACACAGTTGAATTCGTCGACTAATTTATATGGTGATACACCTTTATGTGGACAGTTCTCGGACATGCATCTCGATAAATGCGATAAGTATTTCACATATTTGCCGAGACAGTCGTCGCCACCTTCATTCAGATGCGACAGGTTATTAATACAGCCATCTAAATTGAAAATTGATGATTTCGTATCTACCGATACGCTTCGCACCTCTCCAACTGTCAGCTCTGGATATCAATCATTATGTAGCGGCTTCTTTAAAAAAGCCTCTGATAGTGATTCCGAATTTGACAGTATTTCACAAATACATATCGCATCGACTAACCATTCTTTTTCAAATATTCCAAAATCTCATACATCATTGCCCCGCTTCACTAAGCAGTCTCGTTTTCCCTCTACGAACGCGTTGAATTTATCTAATGCTGAATGCTACTACGGAGCGATTCCAGTTTATTCATCGACCTCGGCCAGATTGTCGTCTTCACCATTGCCGGATTTTTCCATGGAAAAATCTCACCTTCAAGTTGACGCTAATATCTCGACTTTTCAGATTGTTTTATATTCGATTACCTGCTTTGTTTTAGGTTTCTCGTTTCAGATTTTTGTAAGAGATTTTTTTTTTTAATTTTTGCATCGTTTGTTCTATGTATTATACTGACTGTTTTCAGTGGTTTTAAAACATTTGTAGTTGATTGAATAATTTTCTAAACGGCTGTGCAATCGTGTGTTGGAACATCTGAACACCTCGAAGAAAAAGAAATCAGTGCGCGAGAGCGATCTGGTTTATATATTGATCCTATTTTAATGTGCTGATTATTTGTTCCTTTTTTTCTTTTTACTACGATGTAAATTTTTATTTACCAGATCTCTGTTGAGCAATTATTTAATATTTTACTTTGATTACTTACGAACTCATCTTTTCTTCTTTTTTTTTGCGTAAACGTCGACTGATTTTCTTGAAAATAATTATCTACTAATAAAGCTCCGTACTTTCCTCGTTCGTTCAGTTTTCTCTTGATTTCAAGATTGTTTATTTCATATTCTCGAAATTTTCAAGAAACCACTTTCAATGTTTAAAGTAATAAAAATCGAAGAAAATATATTTAAAATTCTTAAAAAACAAATACTTGATTATATAGGTACCTATTATTTTTTTCAACGATTCAAGTGCCTCTCTTTATGTATTTGTTCATCTACTTTTCATTTTTCATTAAAACTCTATTGAATGTATATTTGCTGATGTTTGATGAATGGAAAAGTATTTAAAGTGAATAACGAGAGTAAACAAGCGCATGCAAAAATTCATTTATATTACGAATGTTGCGAAAAATAGTTATTAATTTTGCATATAAAAGTTGAAAGTGTGAACGTGAGAAAAATTATGAATTATGTTCTCTGCAATCGAGCGATTTCCAATTGCTTTCGCATTGATGGTAAGTGACAGATAGTCAATTGGAGTTTTATTCAAATTTTGTGACAACCCACTTTCACGGCTCGTAGAAAAAAGTTGGTACAATACGTGCACGTACCGTTGATGAAAATTAAGATTTTCAGAAATGTAATGTTCGCGTTAGGTGCTTGAAATTAATCCGGTCACGATGATACCCAAAATTTCTTTTCAAGCATCACTCGACTACACTCGTGTCCATGGGTATGTATCTTTACTTACCCAGCGTGCGAAGAAAACAGAAAAAACAGAAAAGAGCGGATATTCTCACTTTTTGCTCATTTCAACCCTTGCTGCGCATTGAACATTACTTTTTTGGACATCCCGTCGCCCGTTGCGCATTGTTCTCTGAGATTTGCAACGCGTAACGGGAGCAGATAAAAACAGAATTCGGCAGAAAAACGCAAGCAGAACAATTCTGCTTTTCTTACACGCCTGGTAGCGATAGAGATGAGCACGTACTTATACCATACATTCAAGTACATCCAAGGTATTAGGTAGATGATTACACTGAAATTTAAGTCGATGATTTCGCGAATGGAAGATGGGCAACTATTGAAAACACTATATAGACGTAACCGAAATTCACGTTCTGTTTTGGCAAGGTGTGTTCAACCGGAGTAAATGGTTACATTTCCAAATGCTCGAATAATGGTTTCAAATGCACGTCGTGTGAAGAGTTGGTTCATTGCGTAGGAACACCTACAAACGATTTCAAAGTCCGCCTCATAAATAATTGCAATAACTCGAAGGGCGAGTACTGTTCGGCGGAAAAGGGCGGTTGCGTAAATGACGCTAATGCTTGCCTAATATTTGGCCAACAAAAGCTACATTGTGAGGTAATGTAGTTACTTTTTCCGCAGATGAGTAGACGTAGTGAGATGACTAGGACTAGATAAGTATTTTCAGGTTTGTGTATATTACCCATATGCATAATATGTATTCATTATAGATGTAATATCTGTCACTCAAATGCGATAGATAGGCAAATCTAAACCAGCATAATATTGAAGTTCGATTTCATTTTACCTACAGGATGCCGGAGCCTTCCCCGACCCATACGACTGCAACTCCTATCATATGTGCATCAAGAAAGACGATACGTGGATCAGTACGCAGCACAACTGTCCAGAAGATCGAGCTTATGATCCGCTGTCCGCAACCTGTCGCTTTAAACTTTCACACCCAGTGTGCCAAAAGAAACCCGTTGAAACATGCGAACAACCACTACAAAACGGCCCGCTCGAACTAAACCCAAATATATACTTCGTGTGCGTGCGAAACCAAGCGAACAATAAGTTGGAGCCACGCCTTTACAAATGTAAGCCGGGTCACGTTTATTCTCAACATGCCTGCATCGAAAACATTTCATCGTCGAGCATCAATTTTGTTTGCGAAAAACCTGGAAACTTTGTTGATCCGCATAATTGTTACAGTTATTTTGAATGCGATAACGATTCGAAATTTACTCATAAAACTTGTCGCCCAGGTACATATTTTAACACAAACGAGGCCATATGCGTTAAAGGAACATGCTGAATTGTCCTGGTAGAAATTAAGGAATAAATTTGTAAAATTTTTCACCGGTTTTTTATATTTCATTTGAACAGCGTTCTTCTGAAATTACCTAATATGCCTACTCGAGTAATTTTTTTATTCATTCACCACGCATAGTATTCGGTAAAGGTAGACGCGAATGAATTAGGCCTATTCTACCTACTTCGAAACCATTTTAAAGATGTACCATTGAATCTCATCTAATCAACAAGTACCTAACTACCTACATAATAACACAAATGAGAACAATACGAATAAGGACTCGAAAATAATACGTCACGCCCGAATACCATTGTTATAAAGTTACAATTGTCTGCTTCATTCGAAAACGATGGAAGTGCAGTAAAGATCATAAGTATAATAGGTAATGAATAACTAGGTAGTACATCTACATACACAAAAGCATCTAGGTAAAGTGGTGAACAAGTTACCAGTAAGTACCTAGACAAGTATCGATTATCCGAACGCCAACTCGTAATAAATACGCCGAAAGTCATTCGTGATCAAGGAGGATCAGAAATTTGAAGAATAATTGCGCTGAGCAGCTTTTATCAATCATCATTGATAATGGGTTCGGTATCGTCATCGTACAGCGAGGATAGATGCGATCTAACTTTTTTCTTGCTAATCGTTCCCCAATTGGTTTTTCCGCCTTCAGTCGATGACAGCAACACCAAGTAAGGCGAAGACGAATCGTTCAGCTTGCTATTTCTTATTCCGTAACCGAAATATAATAGAAGTCCTGTAAAACAAATTGATAAAGCATTGCAGTCATGAGTACTACTTTTATTTTTTCATTTGCCAACTTTAGGCAATCAAGGCCACTGCAAAGCCAGCGGCCTACGTGTGATATAAGATATAAATATCCGTTTTTATAGATGCTCGATTGTTTACCGATTGCCATCCACAAAATGAAACGTATCCAAGTGAGAAAATTCAAGTTGGCCATCAATTCGACATTACATAAAATACTGAGAGCAGGTATGTACGGCACCAGTGGAACTTTGAACTTCAAGCCGGTGGTATTCTGTTCGTGAGCCTCGATTACAACAATACCTACGTAAGAATGAAAATATCGTTTGAGCAAGCGTTTTAGGGCAGATTTTCAAGTAAAAATGTATTTGTTATCGTGATTCACTAACATAGACCCATTATGACAGCGGCCATACAAACGTAACTAATGATGAACCAATCATCGATGCTAGTATACGTGAACGCGTAAACATTGCTACAAAGTAATCCGCAAGCGAAAATGTAAACAAATACGGCCGTCGAAACTGCAGATCCGGGTTTATAATTTCCAACCAAAGGTTTCAAGCAATAAAAACTCTTCTTCAGTTTTCCACCTACGCACACCACTTCGACATCCTGCCCAGTACAAGTTGATAGAAGAAAGGGAAGCATCAATAATAATCAAATTAAAATACTTATTTACATAGATTTATTTTTAACCATATTACATATAGCTGAGCGGAATTAGCTGAAACATTCGCCTCAATCAAGATCGTCGCATGTCGTGTACTCAGAGTTGTCATTTTACACGTAGAATATGTTATTCTACATTTTACGTAAAAATGTAGAATATGTAAAATTATAAATGTAGAATATATAAAATGTAGAATAATTCGAAAAACGTTTCTAATTGGCTAGATTTTATGTTTATGACAAAAAAATACAAATCATTACTCGATGATGACTCAAAAAACGTCATAAAAGCCCAAAACAATGGTAAATTGACGACAAAATGAATTTTCAACTTATATTCTGATTGTCCCATTTTGACAATTGATGGAATGAGTCATTCCATTATATTCTCATTTGAATTTTTGATTGAGACAATTTACATTTACAACATTTAGTGGTTTAGATCTTACGATTTTACATGATATTTTACATATTTTACTTATATTCTACATATTCTACATTGTCCAAATGGATATTCTACATTCTATTCTACATAATATTCTACATTTTACATTCTACATGACAACCCTGCGTACTCCTACCGGCTACCACCCACCAACTAATCTATCAACCAACTCACTCATTCATTTCCTCAACGTTTTTGATGAAATAATGTGAAAATACATTTAGTCACCACCATACCACGTCAGCATGAAGAAAAGGAATAAATAAAAGGATTCCGGGTGAATTTCCCGAATTCGTTTTCTCGAACGACCAAGTTCGCGAAAATGTATTCGGGAAAATTGGATGGAAACCAAATGAAAGAAGTAGATAATTTTTTTTTTTAAAAAAAGGGCAAAAATTTGTTTTCAGCAAAAAAGGACTAAAAAATGAAATAATAGATAACGTCTAAAATAATAGTAGTAGTAATAATAATAATAATATTGATAATAATGACACCTAATATAACAAAAAATAATGAAAAAATAACCTAGAATACTTGACAGAAAAAAAATTTGTGAAAATGAAAAAAAAACTCACTTTTTGAAAAGCTTGGGCATGCGATACAAGCAATAATTGAAAAAGCAGTCAATAGAAATCATTCGCATATTCAGCCTAGTAAATATCTACAAAATAATAAATAAAATACACCATAGACATTAAAAAAACAAAACGAAATCAAATATGAAACAAAACAAAATAAAACAAATGAAATACAAAACAAAATTTTAAAAACGAAGAAATGGACAAAAGTTATTGCAAAAATAACGCGGTATTAACAAATGTTTGTCTCGATTAAAAGTACGCGTATCAATTTACTACATAATTTTCAAATATCCGGTAGTACAAAGATCTCAGCCAGAAGAACGGCTGAGCAAGTAAATCAATTGGGCATATTGCATTAGCACTGGGTACCGTTCAAAGGTACAGAAATCACTAAAAAAAATTACCCGGATTTACCGAGAGCTCATCTTACCAGTTTAAAATGTCTGCATGTTGTAGGTACACGTAGACCTGTAAGTACTTGAAGTGTACAAACAACATCAGTACATACACTCAATTTATTTGCCCATCACAAACTAATAGCAGTGAACAGTGAAGGCTCGTGAGTATTGCTAAACATAGGAGGAGGATTTTTCTATTCATTACCTGTACGGTTACGTACCTGATTGCTGGAAGTTTCTTCAACATCAGCAGGCGGTGTTGAGCAGGTATTTCCAACGGACGCAGAAGGCGAAATATTGGTGTAAGCGACAGCCGTAGGTCTGTATCGTAAAATAATCACCGAAGCGCTCACAATTGTGTAAGCCAATAAAGTTCCAATTGACATGAATTCTACCAACTTTTCCAGGTCAAAAAATAAAGCAATAAGAGCGGTAACGAAAGTGGATACCACCATGTTGAGAAGCGGCAACTACAAAAATATTAAATATTAATTTTAGACAAGAGTAAATAAAACTTCGTACCAACGGATAATACAGGGTAGAACGAAAATATTCAGAAATTGAGAATAAAAACCAAGAAATACGCGCGTTCCCCTTACTTGCGATCGTTTATCGATATCTGCGAAAAATTTGAAAATCAACCCATCTTCGGCCATGGCGTACAAACAACGTGGTAGGGAAAACAGAGAGCCCAATAACGAAGTAGTCATACCGCATACTGCTCCGAGGATCACTATGTAACTCACCCAATGCAAACCGACACAGGAAAAAGCTTCCGGAAGAGCTGCGTTCGGATTGATTTGCGAATACGGCACCATTAATGTGAGCGCAGCGCTAACTAATACGTAGACTTTTGAAACAGGCCGAGCACACCGAAGGTGAGTATATAACGCAAATAGGTGAATAATAATCAATTGAAATTGCTTACTAGCGCTGACAACAGTCATCGCTAATATGGTAGCGATGGGGATAGATTTACAAGGTTCTTGCGCTTCTTCTCCCGAAGTCGCAATGCAGTCGAATCCGACATATGCATAGAAACAAGTCGCAGCGCCCGAAATGACTCCCGACAGGCCGAAGGGAAGGAAACCACCCGCTTCACGCGACGACCAATTATCAAGTTTACCGTAAGAAAAGCCGACGGCAATCACCACTACAATTACTGCCAAGTTAATTCCAGTCAAGCATGAATTGATTAATGCCGAACATTTTACTCCTAGAGCTGCGAAACAGAAGATAATTTCACGGCTGTCCGTAATTCTTTCTCATATTTTGCATACGTTTCAATATTGTCACTTACCCAAAATTATCGAATACAGAATGCAAATAAAAAACGCAAGCAAATCCGGATGCTTAGAAAAATATCCTTCGTAAAAATCGCCAAAAATCATTTTAGTAACGCTGCTAATTTGTCCATTTACCAGAGAATCTACATATCCGCTCCATGCTCGAGCTACCGAAGCAGCACCTGCAATTGCACACCAATTACCTATATTTATATTCTGTTATTTGTTCACCATATATGTACCTAAAATTTTGCTACATCTAAAAATATTTTTTGCGACTATATTTTGCAGTCGATAGAGTATTGTATTGATCTAATCACCAATCATATGTTCCAAAACAATATTCCATCCGATAACGAAAGCCCAAAACTCCCCGATGCTAACGTAAGTGTACACATATGCGGAACCAGCTTTCGGAACTCTGGTACCGAATTCAGCGTAGCATAAAGCGGCCAAAGTAGACGCGATTCCAGCCAACACAAATGAAATAACTATACCCGGTCCAGCTAAGTCCTTGGCTACGGTACCTGTTAATACGTAAATTCCAGCACCAACCATATGACCGACACCTTGAACGTAAAATGATGAAATAAGAAGAAAACAATGTGGTGCGGATAATGGAATGTTGATAAACCAACTAAAATGTCGTCGCATGACAAAACTCAATGATTTTCTTACCTAATAAAGTGATATCGAATGTTGTCAAACAACGTTTTAATGGTGTTTCCAACTCGCAGCTGTCCAGACTCAGACGTTTGGTGCGGTTAAGTTTAGAACAAATTCCACTAAATACGTGACTTAAAATCTTGTGCCTCGAAGAAGGCATATTTAATGCTTGCGTAAAATCAAAACTCTACGATCCCAATATGATTAAAAACATCGCCAAACAAAAGATGATTTTGATAGACCAGCCTGAAAATAAAAAAATTCCATCACAAATCGTTGTAAACACGCGCAAGAATTATCGTAGAATTTGTACCGAGATGAAAGGGGTAGTCAAATTTTTTTAAAATACTGAAGATCCCTCGCTAAATTTTTATCGAATAAGCAAGTTTCAACACAACACTTACCCAAATAATAATCAATCGGAGTTCGGAGATGAAAATGAAAAATGGCTTTTATTCCTATTACTTTCCGATCGCGGAATTGATTATTTCCATAAACATTATTCTGCTCGGCATCATACCAATCGTTCTTTTGTTCTGAAGAATTTCATTAAAAATGTTATTATTTTTTACAAAATAATATTAATTTTGATTATTTTCCATACACCCACAGCGTAAATAGAAATAGATGATATATCAGAAGACTAGATGTATGATGAATGATGGAAAAGGAAAAAGATATAATTTTTTTTTTTTTTCTAACAACCCAATTTCGCAACGCGAACGGAACAGATATGAAACCTTCAAAGAAATTGAAATCTGTTCCGTTTCTCCAGTGTTCCGTTGGTTCCGTACCCGTTCAAAGAAAGAAAAAGAAAACTGAAAACAGTGAAAACTCATGTAAAAAAAATGTAAACATGGACACCATATGGATATGGACACACTGGTTTGAAATTTTTGAATATTTCGATTTTGATTTTTGAATTATGACTTGAGTTCTTTCTTCTGTTACTTTAGTCTTCTTTTGAGGAGTGACGGAGAGTTGTTGATGATAAGAAAGTGTCAAAATTCTACTTTTCTTCATTTTCAAAATCAGATGACCTGAAACAGAGGTAGACAAGTGATTCAATATAAATATTTAAGAAAGGGTAAAAAGATGGTACAGAAGATTTAAGCTTGAACTGTGTCACGAATCAAGATCGTTGATGTGAGTAGCCGCTAGCCGAGAATGATAATTTTATTCAGTTTTAATTTTTTGCGATTCTGATTCTTAATAAAAGTTGATCTTGATACGTTTGCTAAAAAACTTGATTATATATTCCGTTAAATTTCGTCAGTGCAGGTTTATTTACCATTAGCTTGTTTTAGTCTTAGATTCGATTAATTTTTTTGATGTATCTAGTTGTCAATTACTGTGAGGAAAATGAGCAAAACGCCAAAGTTCGGAGTCACTGGGTTTTCAGTTCAGCGTAGTGCGGCTGCCACTGCTCGAGCCGCTGCTTTGCCACCACCTCCAAATTCTGCGTTCAGTAAGCAAGGATACTCCACACTGACCTCAATCAACCATAATGCCGTCACCGCAGCTTGGGGAATTCCTAAAAAAAGAACCAAAACCGAAGAAGAGTGAGCGATTTAGTTTATTCGTACGCTTACTGGTACGACATCTATGAAAGGTGGTTCTGTTATTTGCTCAATTCACATTTAGATACTTTGAAGAAGATGATGATACTGATAATACCAACCTGGAATACATTCCCGCTCCTGGTAGCCCAACCGGAAAACGATCTGGTGCTATTGAATCTGGCGAAGACGAAGATCCTTTGGACGCTTTTATGGCCGGTATTGAGAAACAGGTACTATTTAATATGTATCGTATTTCTCAAGTTCGATCCTCATAGGCACGTGTCACTGTGATGAAAGAATTGAAAAAATACGTAATCAATCTTCTTACGATATTTAAAAAAAGCTGCGTGTATGTAGACGTGCGTTACATAATTATTATAATTTTTGTCGCGGGACGCATTTAGGTTAAAAAAGAAGCGACAAAAAGTAGCGAAAGTGCCGAAGCTGAAGAAGAGAAGAGTCGCTATATCAGAGACGATATCGAAGGCGAAGATAACGAAGAATCTTACTATCGGTAGAGTAATCTTTTAAAAAACATATTGTATTAACGGCATGAACGGGTATGAAGGTATTTGTAAATTTTTATGTATACCTAATAAATAATTGCACAAGTTGAACACATGTCTTTAGGTATATGGAAGAAAATCCTAGAGCTGGACTTCAAGAAGACGAGTCGGACAACGAAATCGAATATGACGAAGATGGCAACCCCATCGCTCCGAAAAAAAACAAAGTAAAAAACCAACTGGCTTTTCTGTACTTTAATGAAATTTACATTCACAATGATGAAAAAAGCAATATTGAACGTGCCAAAAATCTAGATTATCGATCCATTGCCGCCAGTCGACCATTCCCTTATTGATTATCAACCGTTCGAGAAAAATTTTTATGCAGTACACGAAGAAATCGCTCGCTTGAGCAAAGAACAAGTGAATACATTAAAGGAAACTTTGGGTATCAAAGTTACTGGACCAGATCCGCCGAATCCCGTCACTTCTTTTGCCCATTTCGGTTTTGACGAATCTTTGATGAAGATAATCAGGAAATCCGAGTATAGCCAGCCAACGCCGATTCAGGCGCAAGCAATACCTACCGCGTTATGCGGTCGTGACGTTTTAGGTTTGTTTTAATTAGGAGATGATAATTGGTGCCATTTGTAATTACGTGTTGCCCGCCTAATTTTTTAGGTATTGCCAAAACTGGTAGCGGTAAAACGGCGGCTTTCATTTGGCCTATGCTGGTGCATATTATGGATCAAAAAGAATTACAAATCGGAGACGGACCTATCGGCCTTATACTAGCGCCTACGCGCGAATTATCTCAACAGGTATTTAAGCGGCCGACACGAAATATTATTTACGCGTCGATATCTTCCATCTTTTATACTTTCATTTCTTTTTCTTATTTTTTTTTATCGGTTTCAAGATTTATGCGGAGGCGAAACGTTTCGGCAAGGTGTACAATATTAACGTAATATGTTGTTATGGCGGAGGTTCTAAGTGGGAGCAATCTAAAAGCTTGGAAAATGGAGCGGAAATAGTGGTAGCTACTCCGGGTCGAATTATCGATTTGGTAAAGATGAAAGCTACTAATTTAACCCGAGTTACTTTTCTGGTGTTGGACGAGGCAGACCGAATGTTCGATATGGGATTTGGTAATTATCGCTTTACGCGTATCTACATCACGAGTGTAGAGTTAATTTCCTCTTCTTTTCGTATTTTCACGTTCAGAACCGCAAGTACGCTCGATTTGTAATCACACCAGACCGGACCGGCAAACATTGTTATTTTCGGCGACATTTAAAAAACGCGTAGAAAAATTGGCACGCGACGTACTAACCGATCCTATTCGAATTGTACAAGGCGACGTGGGTGAAGCGAATGCGGACGTTACGCAGATTGTCTGTGTAATGAATCAAAACGCTAAATTGCCGTGGTTGCAACGAAACTTTGTATTTTTTTTATCTATCGGATCGGTATTGATTTTCGTAACGAGAAAGGTATGATGCGATCATTTCTTTTTTGAAACGTTTCGTTTCGTTCGATTTTGATATCCAACGAGGTGACGGTAGATATTACACGGATGTCTTGATTATTTGTGCGCAGTTGCAAGCCGAAGAACTCGCCAATACACTTACCGTCAAGGAATACGACGTTTTACTCCTGCACGGTGATATGGATCAAACCGAGAGAAACAAAGTAATTACCAAATTTAAGAAACAAGAAGTCAATATATTAATCGCCACTGATGTCGCCGGTTAGTTGTTTGCTTCGCTGAAGAATTGAATTTACTTTTGTTTTATATTACGTACGCGAGCACGTGTTACCCAGCACCTCTCCCTCTATGTAATATCTACATCCGTACATTTTATGTATGAACAATTACAGCTCGCGGTTTGGACATTTCCCATGTAAGGACTGTTGTAAATTACGACGTCGCTCGCGATATCGACACGCACACTCACCGTATCGGGAGAACCGGTATGTTGTACTTGTATTATTTCAACTCATCTTTTAAGCTTTATCCTCAACGCAGCTGTTTGGCGCTTTTAGGTCGTGCTGGCGAAAAAGGAACTGCGTACACCTTGATCACCGAAAAAGATAAAGATTTCGCGGGACATTTGGTGAGAAATTTGGAAAGCGTCAATCAAGAAGTTCCTAGTGCCTTATTGGATCTCGCCATGCAGGTAACGCCGTGCGTCGTAATACGTAGATCAACTAAGTAAGCCAAATAGCATTATATTCGTGTTCTTTTTCTGTTTTCTTCTATAGAACGCCTGGTTTCGTAAAAGTAGATTTAAGACTGGAAAAGGCAAGTCGCTGAATGTGGGAGGCGCTGGTTTGGGATATCGCGAACGTCCTGGACGATCATCTCAAGATGTAAGTGTTCGAGTAGCATAATGCATTAAACGACTTAGTTTAATTGGAATTGAGAAAAAAAATTTTATACTGCAGCCTCTAATCAGCCTGTATGTTTTTAATCTTTAGTCTTCGATTTTATCGGGGTTCGATAGCGTCGCGCCTGCTTCGCAAAAATCCGGTCCTGGTTCCGAACGTTTGGCCGCTTTAAAAGCGGCTTTCAAAACCCAATATCAAAGTCAGGTATGTGTTCGTCAGCCATGCGACTTCAGTCTTTTAGGTGAAATATCTGGTGCACGAAGGTATGCAATGGCCGTTATTATTATTATTATTATTATTATTATTATCAGTTTACTGCCAGCGAAGATCATACGTGGGAACAAACGCGTAATAAAGTGCCGCTTGGTGTGCAGTTTGTTAAGCCCACTGACGTATGCAGCTCTTCGACTTCGACTTCATCATCTCATGTGCAAAGTTGCGCCGATCAGTCTAATTCGTCACACTCGATTTCTGATCGGAAAAAAAGAAAAAGCCGGTGGGATTCCAGTTAATACATATAAAAAGAGAGTGTGAGAACGTACGTACTACCATTGCTATCTTCGATTCTTCTTTCAGTCTCCTTATATCCTTATATATTTGATAATTTGCGAAATAAACATTACTCATTCGTACTTGTACATCTGCGAGTTGCATTCATTTCAACATTTTTTTCGTTTTTGTTAAATAACTTTTTTTTTACAAAGACATTATGTCTTAATATTAATGCTCGACTGCGACTGTGTTTCGATGTTTGTACCTTTTCCTACTGCGACTTCTACGTGCAGTATGTATGTCTATGCACCATATGTGTCTGGTACAATGTTATCGATAATGGGCTTCGTAATAAGGTTATTAACTCGTTATCACTTTGACGCTTTATTTTTGTTTAAATGAGAGCTGACTACACCTCCGCAATGATTATAAGGTTGCTGCGAACATTGCGACCAGTTCGATAACTGATTTCATTATCGAGCTAAAACGGCGCGGCGGCACGATTACGCGCTGATTGATACGTTATATACTTTTTTTTTTCATTTCCGTTATGAAGTGATTACTTATTACGCGAATCGTTATTTGTATGTACTTTCCTCTTCTGCTTTATGTATTAGGATACACACTAACCAAAATTTGTGACGTTATTATTGTTAATCGGGAACGTTGGTGAAAAATTGCTACCGCGTAGTGCCCGAATTCTTCAATCATTCCGTCCAGACATGAAGTAAGTGATTCTTCTTCTTATTATTATTCTTATTATTATTAGTATTTTTTGCTTCGCGAGATCGAGTAGGTACTTACTTTATTCAGATTAGGTTTCGCGCGTTGCCTTCGACGTACACGCAAACTGTACGTTAGTGAACGTCACGCTGGACCAAACACGCTGTTCGCACTTGGTAATTGCGCAAACGTGTCTGTTGTATAAAAAATATCGTTTTTATTTTCAGGACTTTAGGCATCTCGATGTTATTCTTTCGCACGTTGTCAATGTTGTTATTCTGCAGTCGATTCGAATACAGTTACGGCTACGTGATTCGTATCGATAATGCAGAGACGCATTTGCGCGAACGTGAAAATTCCGATTCGACCAACACGTGTGAATCCGCCGAGTGCCGGACCGCCGGTAAGTGTTAAAATTGAATTTTCTGCGTACATATGCGCATATCTACTCGTATACTAGAGACGATCATTGGTACATTGTTGTGTGTTTCATTCAGATTCTGTATTGAATAATATGAATTTATCTGTCGATCCTTGCGTTGATTTTTACGAATATTCTTGCGGAGGATGGATCAAAAACAATCCGGTCTCGGCGTCTCAGTCGCATGTCAACCAATTTCAGTTAGCAGAAGAGAAGTTGCTCGCAAATATCAGAGGTTGGTGGCACAGATGTAGATAGTTGGCCACTAGTAGTCATCGGTAGGTAGGTAGGTAGGTAGGTAGGTAGGTAGGTTGGCATCCTACATATTTATGATATTTACCGGTACCTCCATACCCCCGTACTTTCATTATACAAATAAGCAGGTAGGTAGCTAGGTACATGAGTAGATATTTGGTTAATCTTCACTGCAATTTACTTACGGTTAATTTTGTGTCAGAAATTTTGGAAAAAGACGATCCGCATGATTTGCTTCCGGTGAAGGCTGCCAGTCTATTCTATAAAGCTTGTACGAATGCAGGTAGGCCACACAATCGAAGCCAGTAAAATTAAAATCCGACGCAAGTAATATATCAATTTATCAATATAAACGGAAGTGTTGGAAGCTATTTCATAGTATGGTAACTGCTAATACGTACGTATAGGTATCTACTTAACTTACTCGATGCTAATACAATATGGATGTTGTATTTTGTAATTGGTGGGTACGTGCGGCTTGGTGCTGGGTGCTAAACTCGCATTTTTCTTCAACCTGCATTAAACGATATCGGTACCGGACCTGTAGTCTATAGGCGCATTCAGAGACGAAACTTCATTTTTGAGTGAGGAGGGGGGTACTGTATTTGCGTTTCTGGACTCGATGCGCATACATATCCAAATCATACACCCAATGCAATTGCAACACATATCAAAGAAAATTGACCTTCGTATTTTTTTTTCTGAAACGTGCTGATTTTTGATCAGTTTTCAATTTACATCAAAAATAAAAAAAGTTCATTTTTTTTAGATGTGTTGTTACTGCACTGGGCCTGGGGGTACGAAATACATATATTATGATACCTGCGCATAAGTATACTACATCTACGTTGACCTACCTATCTATAAGTAACTACAGATCTTCTCATTAAGTATGCGCAATTATTGTGCTTACTCTTGTTCTTGTTCTGTTGTTCGGTTTCTATTCTCATTCTTACTAGATCGAATCGAAGTGGAGGGGAAAATTCAGTTGGTCAAGTTATTGAAGTCGTACGGAAATTGGCCGATGACGTTGCAAAATTGGAATTCGAAAAAATTCGATTGGCTCCAAATGTGTACAGATTTGATTAAGCGATTTTCCGTCATGTCACTGATGCACATATATGTGGGACGCGATCGACTGGATTCAAACAGGAGTGTACTATTGGTGAGTAAATGACCGCAGCTTCGCGGCACCGCCACGCTGCAATCCCTCTGCGAATATTCAACTGATACTATCGGTCCACCGGGTGTTATTCTTAGCGTTTCTTCATGTGTGCTCGCTTTTTAGATCGACCAGCCCTCTATCGTTTTGCCACGATCGATGTTACTTGAGCCGCAAACTTATAAAATTCATTTGGAAGCATATAAACAATGGATTGCGGCTACAGCGTCAACGGTATCCAAGTATCAAAATCACAACATGTCCACGAATTTCATAGAAAGAGAGGCCAACGATGTATTGCAATTTGAAATAAGTTTAGCGAAAGTGAGTATATGTATACTTGAATTATTTTTACACCGAGAGTTTGTGTAAGCGGTACCTTTCTATTCTATTGTCGCGTCTTCATACCAATCCGACGTATTTCTATTCGAGAATTATACAGGTACTTTAGCTAGCTGGCTGCGATACCAGCTAAGCAACTAACTACACTTACGGTATCATTTATTATGTTTATGCGTGTATCTGCATGGTTATCTCTAGCTGTATGAGAATTTCCGTCGAAATAATTAGGTAGTACCGTAATACCTACCTTACCTATGCCCAAGTAAATAATTTGTGCGTAAGTAAGTGAGTAAGTAAGTAAATAATAAGTAAGTATGTGCGTAGTTGACAATTAACATACGTACGTATCTTTTCAGTTGACTAGCTCGAATATAATGAGAAAAAATGCGTTCAGAATGTATAACAATATGACTTTACGCAATTTGCAAGAATGGACCGATTTAGCAGCTCCTGCAACCGCCTGCCGCGTACGTCTCGTGTGTTTAAATTTTCTTTGTCATACGTATTCGTCCTATATCGTATATGTAGTATGTACTTACTTAATTACTTTATGATTACGCTTTAATGTAAGTATATACATTTGAGTAGGTACTAGGTACCTATAGTACATACCTATGTAATTACGTTTTTAAGTTATCTGCATAAGTGTATGCGTATTTTGGTAAATATACTAACTCTAGGTACTTACCCCTTTAAAATTCGTTTGGTTGAGGAGTGAACTGTACTTAATAATACGGGTAGATAGTATGAAAATTATACAGTCAACGTGGCAAACCATTTATCCGCGAGTTGTTATGTTTTTCAGATCGACTGGTTGACGATTCTGCGAAATTTATTTTCAGAAACTTCTTTCAACATTGATTACAACGAACGAGTCATAGTAAAAGAATTGGACTTCTTTTTCAATTTTGCAAACTTGATTTGCAGAACGGCGACTAGAACGTTAGGTAAGCCGGGGTACCTTAGTGCAATGTTCATATTCTAGAATTTCATTTGATTTAACTAAATTTTGGTATCGAAAAACAATCTCTTTAGATTTTACTTTACGATCCTCCTCCCCTCCCAACCACCGTGGTGGTCAATAATAATAACGAATAATAAGTATATTAGATGTGTATATCTAAATAGGTACCTATTTCGATTCGAATAGCGGAATGTAACTGCGGTAGTGTGTATAATATACGTATACTAGATAGGTTTTGGAGGTGCTCGTGTTGTAAATAAGTACCTAAGTAAGTACTAGATTCCTAAGTTTTGTAGTGTAAAGTAAACTACAAAGGTATAGACATTTAATTACGTATAAGTATAGATCTGATAATTGAAGATGATTTTATGATGTTATGTATACCTTATCGTAATGATTTTTCTTTTTCACAGCCAATTATATGCACTGGCGTTTGGTAAAAACATTTAGTCAAGATTCAACTGACGAAATACGAATATTAGCCACACAGTTTGATCAAGTTTTCTCAGGCATAATGCAAAGTGAACCAAGGTATGTAATGAATTTACTTAGGTTTTACTTATTACGGTACTCATCTATCAAGTAGCTAAGTAATGAGGTACGTAGACGAACCTAGTAGATCTAGTGTTGCACTATCTAGGTAGGTAATATAGTTTGAACTTGAAGTTGAATCTTGATAGGTAATAAGAATAGAGCTTGTAATTTGCGGCATTTGATACGGATTCAAGTTAAAAATAATGATAATATAGGTAGGTGTAAATGCATTATACTAGTGCAGGCACGTGGGTGCTTTTTGCTCGCAAACTTGATGTAGACTACTAAACGTACATTTATGTACAAATATCTTCATCGTCGAGCTGTATAGTGATTTGTTTCAAATACTTACCTAATACATACTTACTTACCTGTAATAAACGCGAAAATCAAGTTTTTTGTCTTGTATTTTTTTTTTTTTTTTTTTTCTATAGATGGAAGGATTGTTTAGCAACGGTTACTAATAATTTGAATTTTGCGGTCGGATATGCGTACGTGAAGGAATATTTCGACGAAGAAACCAAAATTATGGTAAGAGCAGTACCAGGGTAAATATTAATTTTAAAATAAGTATTATTAAACGACGCGTATACTTCTGTGCTTTAGTTCAGGGTTGAAACCAATACCCAAACCCAATACCAGTCTTTAAATGAGTAGACTACCTAGTACCTAGCTACCTACCTTGAGTATAAATTTTCTCGAATTAGGATCTTCATAGAAATAGGCATCGTCTGCTTGTAAAATTTGGCAAGCTAGGGAATCGGAGGATGGCGTCGAAGTATGGGCACAAAATAGACTGACTATCTCAGGTCATTCATTCTTCTTAGAACTCAATCAATCTATAGGTACCTATAGATATATTATATATATATCTATAGGTACCTATAGATATATATATAATATATAGGTATTATACTTAAAGCATACCGACAGTACAATTATACGTTCTTATTCTTACCATTGCATACTCGTATTCAGATTTATCTGGTATAGTAGGAAGACGTTACTGTGTGCAGGGTAAAGAAATGGTCGACAATATTATCGAAGAATTTTCTCATCAACTGCAAAACGCCGAATGGATGGATGAACCGACCAAGATTTCCGCATTACAAAAGGTCAAAAATATGATCCTATTTGTTGGTTATCCTGACTGGTTTAAAAATTCTTCGGCATTGTATTCATTTTACGACGGGGTTAGTGTTAACGAACGATGTTAATTTTTTTAAATTTAATATTTTCTATTTATAGCTGTACATATACCGATACGCCAACTTATATATAAATGTATGGATAGTAACGCACCCATATTTATACATACACTTATTCATCTGTCACCAGCTTTCCATAGGCCCGAATCATATTGAAAACATTGAACAAGTTCGTACTTTCCTTTATAAACAGGCTTTGCGGAAACTCAAAGAAAAAACTAACAGATACGAGTATGATTTATAATGTTTTGGCGACATTCATTAGGTATTGTACCTAATATGGAATATGAATTTTGTTCTTATTTCGTAGATGGGTAGCGGGGCCTGCTATTGTTAACGCGTTCAACGATGGTAACACGAATTCCATCAGTAAGTTTCGGGACGAGAAGTCATGTGCCCGTCAAAATGTATAATAGATAATTAATAGATCTAAATAAACAGATTTACCTGTAAAACATCACTTATAAGTAATAACATACCTACCTAAGTAGATACCCTCTACATTTAGAATGTACAGACGTGTATAGGTATGGTTTGTAGACCATACCTATACACGCCTGTACATTCTAAATGCGCGAAACGTCGCTTCGATTTCGATTTAGTTATCGTTGGAAATTGGTTAGGATGGTAATATCAATCCACTAATTTAATTTATTATGCACGCTAATTTCTAATCATTATCGAGGTTGACTTTTTTAATGAGCAAAAAAATTGTATTACAGTTCTACCGGCAGGTATCTTACAACTTCCATTTTTTGACACTAAGCGAATTATGTAAGTACCTACCTACACCTAGTTCCTAGTTCCTGGTCGTACACCGTTCATTCTTCGATATCTTACAAAGAGATCTGCGCCGAGGACAACTCCTTCCGTGAAGGCTACAGTGACGACACCATCGGCGGCTGAAAATCTCCATTTTTTTTTTTTTTTTTTTTTGAAAAAGCAAAATAATGCACTGATTTTTCACTTTTCCAGGATGAAAACTCTCTTTGCCAATCTTGTAGTTACTATATCAATAGTCAAAAACAAAACAGCTCGAGCCGAGATATTTATCGGCCGTGGCGTAGCGGCGCAGGCCTCTACTCTCTGTTGTCATACTACATATTTACGTGTTTATTTTATAATGCTTTGCTATTTTCGTTTTCAACAAGAACCTTTATACTCTCGCATAATCTAATAATCAACCTAATACTTCACCTACATTACTCAATATACCTACTACTCATACCTATACATATGCGTTGCGGCTGACGGCGAATTTCAGAAGTGGATACATAAATAATGTTACCTATAAAATTGGCGGATTTTCGCACTCGCAGGTTACGTCTCATGTTCTACCGTTCAAGTCGACATTCTCTCGTTATTCTCTGACCGAGAACAACTGATTCGCGTTGAAATGAAATTTTATTACCTCCATTCGAAATTCGCCGCGTGTTCGTTGTATCAACATAATAAATACAATAGATGAATGAATAAATAAGTAAATAATGACGAACGGGTCCTTTTTATCCAGGGCAATGAATTACGGCAGTATTGGAGCGGTAATCGGGCACGAAATCCTTCACAGCTTCGACGATACTGGTAAATATACATATAGTATAGATATAGACATAATGTTCTTGCCGTAAAGAAAGGACCTAGTGTAAACAAAATCGATGTCTCGTTTTTCACGTTTTTGATCCAAGTGACACCAAATCTGTACCAAACAATAAAAATAAAAAAATTGATTTTTTTATACAAGGTCCCTTCCTTACGGCTGGGTTACACATTTATAATTATAACTGCAGCCTGCAGTTCCAACTTTACATACGCGTGAGTCCATACGTTCCGTAGCCACATATAATACCTTTAAAACAACACCACAACACGTTTACTAGCTAATAGGACCTGTTGAGTTTTCAGGCAGATTGACGGATAAATTTGGTAATTTGGCGCAGTGGTGGACAGAAGACGTGATCGTTACATACGAAAATAAAACTCAATGTTTCATCGATCAGTATAGTAAATATATGGTTCCTGTTACAGCTAACGTTAACCAGACAACGGTATATTCGGTAAAAAAAATTCATATTGTACATTGTATGTAGGTATACTTTACATAATGCTTGAAATTATTGCATCGTATGTACATATGATAGGTATCTGACCTATATGTACAGTAACAGCTGTATCATATCATAGAATAGGATACTATAGAGTGTTAATATTGATCTTTACCGCTCCTTTTTCGTAAAATGGATCCCGAGAAATCAGAACTTGTGGACCCGGCCATTTGAAGCGTGCTATCTTAATGCTCCTCTCACCCTTCCAAATTGATAGTAAACACATTTGTACCTTACATGGATTTCGTCTCGGAGTTGCTTTTTGGTCGTTGAACACGAATTCTGTGTCGGTTTTTGCCCAGGGAGACTAGTTTTTCCGATATTCACCTTGAAAAATTGGAAACATGGGATAGAAAATTGCAATTTGGAAGTTTCGTTTTCGGGATATTCACCCGGAAAATTTCTAAATTAAATTGCAAAATATGGCCAAAGGAATCGTCGAATTGAAAGTCCGACGCCAGATTCGTGTTCAGCGATCCAAAATCTACTAATAAACTTAATCAAATGGCGTTTTATGAATAAAAATTTTTCTATCCAAAAATTACCTATTTTCTTGCAAAAAAAAAGCTGGAAAATTTTTATTACCCAAACGCGCTTGGATTGAGTTTACAGGTAGATATTATTAGGTCGCTGAACACGAATCCGGCGTGCGTTTTCGGTTTCGAAGTCGCGTTTTTGAGATATTCACCCGGAAAATTTTCAGTTTACTCTCCAAATAGGTACGCCTGGATTTGGTACAATTTTGGTAATTTTTAGGGGTGACCGGGTGAAACCCTGAAAAATTACTAGCGGCAAAATTAAAAAGCACCATCATGCCACTCCTACATTCAAATTATTCTCAAAAATTGGCAGGTATCTTCAGAAATCTGCATGAAATTTTTAAATAAAAAACTGTGATGATTTGGGTACCTAACATATACTTAGACCTTTGAATCTGAAAAAGTTGACTCTGAAATTGGATAGTTTTCTCACTCGCTCAATAACATTGTGCTTGAAATAGAAATGCACAGCTTGCAAAAAATCTTGAAACTGGAGTTTCCTTTTACGTCCCTAAAATTATCCTTTTTTTGAAAAAAAAATTGAACAAGTTTTGCGTTTGTTCAACGAAATTTGAAAATTAAAAAAAGTAAAGTGAGTAAAAGCTTTTGTAAGCTGAACTTAAATCGAATCTAAAAACTAGAAAAACTTTAACAAATGGAGAAGTGCATCACCGTACCATAACAAGAAATCAAAAGGCATTCAATTTGCGAATAAGTAAAACAATATTCATCGCGTAATCTTTAAACTGATTTTTTTTGTTGCATTATCGTATCCGTCAAGGTAAATGGGATATATACGCAAGGTGAGAATATTGCTGATAATAGTGGCTTACGGCAAGCATTTTTCGCGTATAAAAAGTATAGGCAGGAAAATGGCGAAGAGAAACCAATACAGCGTATAGAACAATTCACACCAGAACAATTGTTTTTCATCTCATATGCTATGGTATGTACATAATACGTATGTTACGCCTAATCCATTTACTTGATCAACAAATTAATGAATTTTATGCACAAAACTTTATTTCATATTTTTCATTTCAAAAATAAAAATCCAGTCGAGAACAGACGCCCAGTCACTTTTAAAATAAGATATAATTTTTTGCATTGAATCAAAAATATATACTTAATAATGAATGCAAAATCTTCTTTGCAGCATAAAAAATTTTCCACTCAAAGTACCTAACTAGTTGAATTTTTTTAAAGATGTAGCTGAATGATTGTTTACTACGCCAAAATATCTTGAATTTTTATTTCTGAAATGAGAAAAATGGTAGAAAGATTTGAATTTATAAACTTCATAAATTAGGCAATTACCCGGATTGCCCGTAACATTAGTGTTTTTATTAAGTAAATAGTTATGTAGAGTAGGTACTGTTAATCTGCTGCCACCGAGAAAATGATTCAGTCAACTCACAGTAACATAATTATATCGTTGCACCTTTTTCTCTTGTAATAGTACTAGATATACAATATAATGCAAACATTTCAGGCGTGGTGCGAATCCAGTACGAAAGAATCTTTGATGCAAGAAATACTCACAGATTCACACAGCCCACATAAAATACGTGTTACTGGAACTTTGTCTAATTCGCCAGAATTCGCCGCAATATTCAAATGCCCAATTAACTCACCGATGAATCCGCAGCAAAAATGCATCATATGGTAGAAAATCACAAGCATTTTTTTTTTAGTATCATCACAATTTCTCACTTGTTCGATGTATGTTGGTAATTAGGTATATACTTAATACGAAAACTTTTTGGTACTTAGAATCTACATACATATGAATAACACCCAACTTACGACTTTTTATTTCAAGTGAAAGTTTAACAAAACATAGAAGTTCAACGTTGATACACGTGTAAATGTAGTTACCATCCACGCAACGTTCTGAATGTCATATTCAATCCACAGACGTCGGTCGAGCATTACAAAATAAGGCTTTCTCATCGATTCCAACAAGATTCGTTTTATATGCTGCATTTATGTAAGAACCGGGAAACCGAAATGAATAAATACATAATATGTATTTCGTATTTATCGTTAATGAACGCAACATTCAGAACATGCCGATACGTTTCTGTTCATACGCGTCATTACTAATTAATGTGAAAAAAAACTTGATTGGGTAGGTGTACCTAGTTGATAAAGTATTTTGACCGTATCAATAAAAATGAATTATTTATATGCAGAAGTACATTTAGCATAGAAAAAAGAACATTTATCAGCGACTGGCGATTCGATAAAAATGAAATGTTCAAAATTTTACCATCGGTTTTTTCTGAATTAACACATCATTAAGCAAATAATACTCACATACGCAAGTTCACCGAATCGACACTAAGGAAATAGAAAGGTCTTACACAATAACGAATAGTGCCACCGAGAAGGTCGTTAATTTTAAATTTCTTCCGGACAAAAACTAGTTCCGAAACTTCTATCCCAGAATTATATGAGCAAACGTTGTCGATAAGACAGGAGATTATTGTAATACGAAATACGCATCTGTGCAATTAGAACCTCTCTAATAATGGGTAAAATTTCAAAACATGGCGTAGCGTTTACGAATAGTTTAAAATTTTGGGCGTATGTTAAAGGGAGAAGGAACCAAGAATGATATACGCAATAAGATGTTTCATACAAATCAGTTTTACGCTACCATTGGGAGATTATATGCAAGACCTTACTAATAACCGTATGTTACACAAGTATTCAACGTATTCACTTACACATGGACAGGCAGACAGTTACAGATAGAAACACACACACATATCCTCGCGTTTACATACATACATACATACATACATACGAATGACAGAAGAAGAGAAACAAGTAAAATAAAGTAAACGAGAAGTACAATAAGAAACAGAAAAGAATTTTAGTAGCAGCGACAAACAATATGTACCTACTAACGGATTTTCAATAAAGTATAATAACTGTAACACGAACGACGCTGATACAATGATAGGTAAAATCGCTTTCATCTGAAAATTCAAGAAAAAGTTTATATACATTAAATCCGATTGCTTATTGTTATTGTACATACGAGCTAAGTGAACCGATTCGATAACGAAACCGAAAAGAATTTGTCATCTGTCCATGAATTTAACTTACTAAACTTGTAATATAACTTATCTATTGACAGCGTTTGCATCGGCGGAAAAGTCAGCGCTTTGGTATCTGGGTTTACCCAACGTAAACGGTATGTATCGATATTTTATCATATGCTGTTGACAAAATCGTAAACATCAGACAGAATTAAAATACAAACACACATTCTCGAAGTCTACATAAACCGTTTTAGTTAATAAATTACCTTGATTTGTCGTTTCATAGTTAGACAGAACAGAACGATAAAGTACAGCAATAAAATGGGCCAAAAAACGGGTATATCGAACACTTCGAAAAAAGTAATAAAAAAAGCAAATAGCGTGGACTTGACCACTGCACACCAGCATTTGAATTCTGGTACCCGCCGAATAAAAGGGCGAAATTCTTCGTCCTGCCTAGTCGGCAACCCTGGCATTTGATCATCTGAATAACGATATAACAGTTGGAAACAAACCGATGATCCAAATGTAAAATAAAAAAATAAAAATTCAAGTCTGCTAAAAGAAATAAACCTTCGAAATCTTCTGAAAACGCTGGATCGATCTTGGGAGAAAGAAATCCGATCAATAAATTCAAATGATAAATTCCTAAGGCGTAAGTAACAATATACCAACCCTGAAATTAAACATTAAGAATATGAATTACTTTCATTTTTTCTCCGCACAGTTGGAGAAAAATTCCAAAATCAAAATACCTGCAAAATGAAAACTCTAGATAGAAATGCCAGCATTAAAATGACCACCGCTAACCATCTTCCGAATGTGTATGGTGTAATATCATCAAGCAGTTTCTGGTATTTCTGAAAATTACAGTAAAGATATGAATTTGAATGATTAAACTGAGATGTAATAAATCTAGTACATACCTACCCACTACCTAGGCTACGTACATTCGCTGCGTATGCAGGATGTACACGTAGTAAGGTACGTCGTATTGAAAACCACACGGATTCATTACCTGCGATAGTCTCTGCACAAGAACTGATCTTTGCGAGGATATCTCTGCATCTGGATTGATCATCTTGAAGTATAAGCGAGACGTACCAACAAATTATTACCTCAACATAACCACTTTTCAAAGGTTACTAATAATGCGGAAAACTGATTGAAATTACGAAATAACTCGGGTGACCTGTAACATCATGAACTGAGCTTAGAAAAATCATTTTCTGGCAATTGTAGAGGTACTGAAAGTGCAGTTTGACTTGTTAGAAATTTGTTGGAAAAATTTTACACAGAGTGATCTAGCATGATGAAAAATAAACAGCTGATCGTTGTTAAACAATGTTATGCGGTACGCACGCACTTATATAATTCATTTCGTAAAAAAATTGGATATTTTCAGGAACTCGAATGATACAGAATTTGAGGATCTTATGGAATGTGGCACCCATACTATACTTAAGAACCAATAATGAGTAATGATCAGAGTTAGTACCTTTGAAATAGTTGCGATCAATTTCTAACAGGATAACACGAAACGGAATAATTCACAACTATTTAGCATCACATTGAAAATGGAACAGTTTATGTAAAAATACGGTTCATACAAAATGATCAGCAAAATAGGAAATTTGATTTATTATTACTTTCGATTTCGTAGTATGACCAAATAGATATGAAGAAATCAGTACATGTACTAAGATAGATACAGTGTAGATAGAAATAAAATGTAGTACGATGCACGAAACCACCAACTCATAATATACCGATTTTTTTGCTATTCGTCGGAATTATCAAAAAAATTTTGTTTGAAAATCACAAAAAAACTTTTTTCCATAAATTTTATTTCCTGACGCCTCGGACGTTACGGCAACAGAAGCAGAACGTGATAAACGCAGCGGAAGGAAAGAACGGAGGAACGGAACGAAAAAAAGACTACTGACTGTACTGACACTGACGGAACCGAACGGAAACATTTTTTCAGGTGAACTTTCTTTTTCCACGGCCAGGTGGGTTTTTTAGTTGTTTTGTTTTAAAAATCTTTAGAAAATGCCATCTACCAAAACTTTCAATTACTATCGATTGATTTAAATTGCCGGGTTGACTAGCAAACATCAACAATAAATTTTCTCGATCAACCAACCGACACAAAAAAAAATAGTTGGTGGTATGGTTAGGGTACTAAGGTTTTCGTTCCAAAATTTGCGACAAACTTTGACGATTATTTTCAAAAAATACTAATTTATCAAAATTGTAATGCACTAATTTTCGATAATGCTACTCTGGTAATGAAATCTTTAGATCTGTGCAATCAATAATGCTATTAATTATCATGTCCAGACTCAATAATTAGGAAAAATCGGCGGTGATAATTTCCAAAAATCCAGTTGCGTTTATCGTAATTGATGGGGCTGTGTTGAAGCAGTCGTGTTTTGGTGAAATCAAGGTGCAATTCTATGATTACAATACCGTAATTCAGAAATTAGAAGTAAGTGTCTTATTCTTTTGTTTAAATTTCGCCAAACGTATGTAAATTTCTTGTGTTCGGTTCGAATTTTCAAATCTTTGAACTCTGATGATACCTACGAGGATGTAAGCATAGTAGCGCTCAGTACTGCATACTACGAATGTTGAAGTCATGAAATATCGGCAATTCTGTATTATTTGTGAATGAGGGTAGTTCATTGCGATGTTACTACCTAATTTCGATTATCTGTTCGTTATACAGATGTAGCAACTGAACTCGCGCTCAGTGTAATGAGTAATCGTTTGAAGATGTAATTTAAGTGCATTTTTTTTGATAAATCGTATCATCTGTATAGCGCTTTAAGAAATCCTGGAAATAAAATGCCTCAAGGAATTATTTATCCGCAAGGTTGTCGTCCCGTCACGGATGAACTCGGTGCCGATGAACTGATTCGGCGATTAAAGGTACCAGCGTTTGTGTTTAAAGCAAAAAGCACATAGGCGTAGCTATTTGCTTGATGCGGTTTCATTTGTTGTTCCATGTGCTTACAGACTCTGGCCCATACATTACAAGCGATGGGACAGGACAACGGAATTTATCAGCAGTATATTCCTTTGGCTCTTCATTTGGCTGATGACTTTTTCTTGCAGCATCAAAGTAAAGATGTTCAATTATTAATTGCGTGCTGTATCGCCGATGTCCTTCGCGTGTACGCTCCTGAAGCACCTTATAAAGATCCCGAACAGATTAAAGTGCGTACCTTTTCTTTCATCGTTTGATTATTATTTTAATGGCGTTGGCGATGTCGATGCCGACGCCGCTGGGTTGAGACATGAAGTTTTACGACGGTACTCTTGATAATCTTTCTTCTTTCTTTACAGACTATATTCATTTTCATTATCAAACAACTTTCCGGTTTGAAAGATCCAAAAGACCCCGCATTCAAGAGGTATTTTTATCTGTTGGAAAATCTAGCCTATGTTAAATCATTTAATATGTGCTTTGAATTGGAAGATAATCAAGAAATATTCTGCACTTTATTCAATTTGATGTTCAATATTGTGAAGTATGCGTTAACGGTCTATTTGTTCGTGATACGGATACGTGATATTCTCGTCCAGCAGTTTTGTAATGCGTAGCTCTGTGTTTCTACAGTGACGAACATTCTGCGAAAGTGAAGTCTTTTATGCTAGATATTATGTGTCCGCTGATCAGCGAATCGGACATGGTGTCGCACGAATTGTTAGACATTATATTGATCAATGTCGTCGAGCCTAACAAAACTCAACGAAGAAACGCGTACGCTCTAGCTAAGGAATTGATAAATAAATGTTCCGATACTTTGGAACCTTATATTCAAGCGGTTAGTATTGGTAATCGCTAGTCGCTGCTCAACGATAATTTCGTCATTTTCGTTCTACTTATTTCATGTTTTCAGTTTTTCAATCAAGTGCTGTTATTGGGTAAAGAAGAGACGCATTTGAGCATTACAAACAAAATGTACGACTTGATATACGAATTGAATAAGATTTGTCCGAGTGTTTTGTTGGCCGTCTTGCCACAGTTGGAATGTAAAATTAAGTCTACTCAAGAATCCGAACGGCTTTCCGTTATCAAATTGTTGGCGAAAATGTTCTCGGAAAAGAACAGCAACGTCGCCAAAAACAATCCTCAGTTGTGGAGAGCATTCCTTGGAAGGTGACAAATTGATTTACATTTTTGATCGCATCTAATGTCAGCGGTCTAAGTAATGTATGTTATTTATTTTAGGTTTAACGACATATCTCCGGTAATTCGGGTAAAATGCGTACAGCATACTATGCATTTTCTATTGAACCATCCAAATTTAAGAGAAGATATAGTGGAAGTATTGAAATCAAGACAACATGACGTCGATGAAAACGTTCGTTATGAAGTTGTATTGGCGGTCGTTACAACTGCTAAACACGATTTTGAAATTATATCTCAAAGCACCGAGCTGTTGGACTGTGTTAAAGAAAGAACTCTGGATAAAAAGGTAATGTAATTGGCTATTATGTAAATGAATACACTTTGCTGCTTTGCTCTGCCGCTGGTTGCAATTCTGTTATTTTGGTGTAATTGCATAGTACTCGTATATCTTATTCGTAAACACTAGGTTTTTTGCGTATGTCTGTACGTATTGCCTGATTCTCAATTGGTGTCGAAAGTTATTTTCCCTATCACTAGGGTCCTTTTAACAATTGGATGGAACTGCCAGCTATTTTCGGTGCAAGAAGAAGTGCTTTACTATGGAAGTGTACGGAAAATGTGTTAATTTTCATTAAAAATGTGTACCTTCATGAGTATTGAATTTAAAATTTTTGAATTTTCTTGAGATAACATATTTGAAATTGAATCAAAATATCTTTCGAACGATGTAACTGTTTCCCTAGTTTTCGTTGATTTTTGCCTTGTCATTGAAAAACCAAAACTTTGCGAAATTGCCTATTATGCGAAAATCTTATTTTACTTCCGTTCAAAAATTTTAACCTGCAATATTATTATTATTTTTTTTCCAAAAATTATTATTTCTGCATTCGTGTAATGATGGACCACGCCACGTTTTATTGTGACGTGCCAATGAGGCGAACACGATTCCCTCGTTGTGTAACGTAATATTTTCGATTCTAGCGAGTTCGGCAATCATACGATCAAGTGTTTCAGATGACTCGCTTGACAGTCGGTGCGTGACGTTCAAATTGTTTTTTTTTTTTTTCTTCCTTTCAGTTCAAAATTAGAAAAGAAGCTCTCAGTGGCTTGGCTATGATTTATCGAAATCATTGTAACCAGCAAGCCGTATCCAAAGCTACCATGATGGCTGTAACATGGATAAAAAATAAAATATTACACGGTTACTACATGCCGAGCACCGAAGACAGGTAATATGTGTACTTAAGTCATGTGTATGGCATTAGGTTTCGAGAGGCGCGGATTTTGTTTTATATTCGTCAGTTTTTTTCTTGTTGCTTTTCAGATTATTGGTCGAAAAATTATTGAATACGTCGCTGGTGCCGTACCAGTTGCCGCCCGAAGAGAAAATGAAACGATTGTACCATCTGATGGGCACCGTAGACGATAACGCTTGCCGAGCGTTCATCGAACTGCAGAAGCATCAAGCTTTGTGCGTTCATTATTTTCAGGTTTTTAGGTTTAAAATATGTGAAATGCGTACTAAATATAACGAATGAAATTCTAGGGTACGTAACCACGTTAAAGAATGGTTAGAAATTCACAGGAAATCGGCGACTGCAGAAAGGTCGAAAGAAATTTCTTCTCGAATAATGGTCTTATCGCGTTTTCTTCCCGAACCGCTGAAAGTACAAGAATTTCTGCACCAGTTTTCAGAAAATTTATTGCGAGATCAAGCCCTGTTATTAGGTATTTCTTATTACATATTTTTTTGTCGATTATTGATTTTCTTGACACCCCACCACCCCTCTCCCTCTCGTGAAAAACAACGTGGCTAATGTCGTCTCATTTAGGTATGGAAGCTATCACTCGGTCGGACATATCGTGCAAGGACTGCGCGGAAACAGTTAATTTGATCATTAAAAAACTTGGACAGCCGATTATGACAAATCTGTATTACAATACGGTGAAGATGTTGCTGGAAAGAATGTCTTCGGTCATGATTGACAAAACCAATTTGAAAGTAAGCTTGTCCATTCGGATTTAAGGTGTTCGCTTGGTTTACGTTTTGATTCGTATCGGATCGCGATGCAAGAAAAAACAAAACAAAACAAACCCCATAAAAAAAAGTATGCCAGAATCATGCGTAGTGAAAACTAGCCACCAATTCTTTTACTTTTTGTGTACCTGTGTTCGTTGATTACTAATTATCGTCGAAACCACTCTTGCTGCTGTTATTCGTATTATTTTATTTTTTTTGTGAAATTTCGACTACTAGAATTAGGCTCGCGGCTCGATAGCGTCGGAGCAACGAGCCGTGTTCTTTTCGAATGAAACTGTGTTGTGCGCGAAATATTCCATTAATTTTTTTTTTTACGCGCGTATTTTAGGTCTTGATCACGTACGTCGAAGACTGCATCAAAAGCGGCAATTTAATCGAAGAATTGTCTTTAAATCCCGTTTCGGCCGGCGAAAAAGGCCTCAAATTATTGGTGGTGAGTAGCGAAGTAGTACATTTTCGCGCTACTTTGTAATCGATTATCCGTATATCGTGTACCACAGTGCGTTCAGTGAAACTCAACATTATATGTATATTCTATATTGCGCGTTTTCAGATTCTGTCGTACATTTATCCTTATCATTTCTTACATCAAGACATCATATCTCAATTGATTAATTTTTTAAGCATCGATGAAGAATACGTCGTGCCTTACGTATTGTCCGTGTTGACTTTTTTGGGCAAATATAAACCGCTGAGTGAGTAGTAGTGTATTTCGTCTAACTTTCTTTTTGCTGCGCCTATTTTTTGTGGCTATAACTTGGCGAAGGCTATTTTCACCATAAGTATTTGTAATACGTATTACGCCGTCGCCTCGGCTCGTTTCTACTTGGCGCCGATTTTTTCAGGCGTTTGTCTGCCGCAAGAAATGGACCGCTTGATTCCTATATGTAAAAATTTTGCTCTAACCGGTACCAAGAAACAAGCCAAGCAAGCGGTGCGCTGTTTGTACGTGAATGTTTTCAAACAGAACGAAAATATTTTCAACGATATAATCGAGGTAAATGGGCACAAGTATCATTTCATTCGCATGTGCATCAAGCTACGCGACCGCCATTGTTTACGTTGTTTCATTTTTTTTTAGAAAGTAAAGGTGAATTTAACGCCGACGTCGGAACACTATTTGGTTTCAATTGTCACCTTGGGTCATATAGCGCAAAATGTTCCACAACGATATATGGCTTTGATTAAAAATCTCATTTCCAGGAAGGTAATACACACGCAATCGCGTAAAACAAATTACTACTCTGTATGCTTGTGTAAATTAGTACAATCCATCCATCCATTCATTCATTCATTCATTCCTAACACATTTACGATATTCGCGTGCGATTAGCTTGAGGTATTCGTGTTATCTTTTTCAAACACACTCTTCTCGCTCTTAGATTGTGAGAGATTTATTGGTGAAGAAAGAAGAAATCGAAACGGAAAGTGAAACTCAGGTACCAATTTTGGAAGGCGATTGGTGTCCAGAAAGCGATATCCCGCCCATCACCTTGTGCAAGGTTTGTATACCTACTGCCTAGTACATATTTAGTTGCGATTATAAACGCATGGTATGAAAATCCTGCAATAATAACGCTACAGCGAATTGCAAGCCGCCGCGTATTTTTCACGACATCTACTGTTGCCCGTACATGATTGTATTTAGCTGACATAAGTGCCTGCTCAATGTTTCAGATCGAAGGTATCAAAATGATGGCCAGATGGCTTCTAGGTTTGAAAAACGACGAGGTATCCGCGCAAAAAACTTTTCGAATGTTCGCCGCGTTCGTCGCGAAAAAAGGAAATCTATCTGGTACCGAATCGATTAGGTAAATTGAGTGGTATTCTTACGTAAAGTACGGAAGTCTGCTCTCATTTCATGTGTACCGAATGTGAAAACGCGCTATGCAACTTTGTTTCAGCAATGCCGAAATGTCGTGGCTGAGATTAACTGCCGGTTATTCAATGTTGAAAATAGCCGAACAGAAAGGAGTCGGTGATCAATACACAGCCGAGCAATTTTATACTCTATCTCAACTAATGTATGTAAGTATACATATTTCATATAAGAAATTTACGCAACGCCACGCCGAGCAATTTGCGCTTTTTGCGTTTCAATTTTTCTTGCGCGGTTCGACCTATTTTTTCGTCGGATTTTTACAAAATGAGAATCGAGAAATAACGACACCGTGCGAAAGTCAATTCTGTTTTTTTTTTTCCAAAAAATTTGTTATCACGGAAGTGTACGTGAATCAAATCATCTTCGTGGTATGTTTTATGTTACGGTTGAAAAATTGTAATCGCCGGTAAAGAGCGTCGCCATTCTCCAGTACATCTACATACTTACGTATTTCCTTTCCTGCATTAACCGACGCAACGCCTACTTTTTAGGATGAAGTTCCCAAAGTACGTGAAATATTCAACAACAAATTGCACAAAGGTCTCACGCGTGGACTTCCGCATCGAAGTATTCCGATCGATTTTATGGGATTTTTCGCGTTCGGAGGATTAGAAAAAGACAAACAATTGAAAGAGAGTATCAAGCAACATATGATCATCAGTATTCAAAAAAGAAGAGAATTTATTAAAAACCTTACTCAGAGCAACAGTAACAGCAGTACGTAAACGTGCATGGTCGCGTTTCCATGCCGATATCGTTTATATTTGTTGACCTTTTATTATGCCGCGTTTAATGTTTACTCCGTAGATCCGTACGAATTGGTTTTAAGTCAGTCGCACGCTATTTTGCCCGATTACATGTTGGTGTATGCGATTGCCGTGTTGGCGCATTGTCCGCAGTTTACCGATCCCAAAAGCGTAGAACAACTGCTGTCAATGAAATCGTGTTTGTGGTTCATAATGGAACCGTTGATTACTAAAAATGATTCCTATTCTTACGGCATCTACAAAGGAATGTTGGACAGGATTAAAACCGTTAAAGACGCCTTGACGCCGGACGACGAAGTTGCCAACGAGGTATTTAAATTAAATATTTCTTTTTGCTGCGTTTGCACAATTACGATTGGCGCGTACATCATGTTCATTTTGTCCTGAATTGAAACCTCTAGACTTAGATCATGCTGCGCATATGCATGTAATATACCCACTTCTTAGGTTACGTAGTAAATCTAGGTATCTTGACAGACGAGTGCTGTACGATTGTTTGTTTCTTGGTAATTTTCAACAGAAAATATGGTCACTGTGCGATTTGGCTGTAACGATTATTCTGACTAAAACCGTCAACTTCGAAATGAAAGACGGAATGAACGAAACGAAAATTTCAGCTTTGTTCTACAAAAAAGTCGACGATCCGTTGTTCACCAATGACAAGTGTTATTTACCGCCCGAATTGCAATATCACGTAAGTGGCGAGTGCTATCGCGCTACACTGTGCTTGTGGATAATTGGATAATCGAAATCTATATTTTTTTTGCGTATGTGTTTATATCAGGGAGAAAAATCGATTACAAAAAAAACTCTGAGTTCCGCCAATTACGTGAAAAAAGAAAGTGGGAAAACGAAACAAGAAAGCATAGATTATCAAGATGTCCCAGATAAAGTTAGTACAAAGCTACGTACTGGTACATTAACCGAGCGAATACCTTTTCTTTACTTCATTATTTACGTAATTTTTTTTTTGGTGTTTGTGAGCTACTTTTTTCATTTCGTAAAACTGCGCAATTACTTGATAAAGTCGGTTTAATCGCTGCTAGGTTAATTTTAACTTTTGCCGATTTTTAATTTCAGTCGGAAGACGAAGATAGTGAAACGGAAACGAAAAAACGTCGCATCACGAGGTCCGCTGTGCGATAACGAATTCGTGCGAACCCTCGGAAAACATTTTTTTTTACTTCTCAATAACATGTGTTTTATTTTATTTTAATGAATTGATTTTTTTCCTCGTTATTTGGTAAGATTCAACCTGTGCTATGTGTATTTTTTTCAATAGTTCTACTAGACCTATTCTACATGCTAGGAGTCGAATTACAGAGGTTGCGATTTGAAATTAGGTGCGTAGGTGTGATTACGTTAGCTACCAGCTTGTTGCATTCGTGTAACATTCGATACCGGTTCTGTCGTTGTACGTGGTATATAAGTAGAAGTACCTACATAGGTAAATGTACTTCACAATCGCAGTGTCATCTAGATTCCTACTTGACAACGTACCGTACCTATTGCGTCAGTAATTTTATTTTAAAGATCCGTGTTCGTGTATCATTTGAACTGTAGTAAATCGCGTACCCAGACCTACTGCCTTCCTCTCAAATTGCAGCGACATCCTTATTTTCTTTCTGCTGCCTGGTACCGTCGCCTTGTGAGTCTCGTATATAGACAATTGGACGTGAATTTGGTAGTAGCGCCACGTTCTGTAATTTTTATTTTACTGTTTGTTTCATTTTATTATTTTATTTTCCGCTCTTAGTATTACAGTTACTATGTAGTACTATTTAATATTTATTTGGTAACTATTTATTTTATTTTTATTTTTCGTTGTTTAATGTTTACAGTCGACGATGATTACTATAATTTTTTTTTAAAATTATTATTTTTAGGAATATTAACGAGTATTACTACTATAAATTTTGCTATTCTGTTTTTACGCACGTGAATTTTGCTTAGTTGCAATACGTTTACGTGTTTCACGTTTGATAATTCATATTTTTTTTCTTTCTTTTGTACTATATGTTTTACGTCGTGAGAATGTTCGAATTTGATGTTCATTTAATTAATTTTGAATAGAAACTTCTATTTTTATAAATGACCGACGTTTTATTTCGCGATTCGCAGATTAACGGGAAATCAAACGTACTGTATGTATAGAACTGGAGGTTGTTCGAACGCCGGCCCCGAGAAATCGTTTCTAATGGTGTATTACGCTGGAAGAACATACACAATAACAAGTGAGTACAAAATAAACGCGCGCTGATCACAAAGAGAAAGATGAGATGAGCGAAGTAAATTTTTTCAATTGACTGGATATCACGAGAGAAGATCTGCGATACTGCTAGTATAATATTGCGGGACGGAAAGTTGATCGTCTTCTCGATCGGATGATTGATATTTTCGCAGATCTTCGATATTATGAACGCCGCTCAATACTAGTAACGTTTTAAACGAACATTTGTTCCCCATCAGTATATCAGTATTACATCTGTCCCCGATAAACATTGTTCGCTTCGGATCCACGTTGAATTTAGAAGTCATGTAACGAGCAAGATACGTGCTCGGTTTACCGACAACGAAAGGCATTCGGCCGCTAGCTACTTCGATTCCGGCAACGATAGCTCCGGTTCCGGGCATAGTGTAACAGCTTTGAGCCGGATATGTCTCATCTTTATTGGTGCAAACGAACAAACACGATTCATTTTTCTTCAGATAAGTGGCGGCTTTCAACATTTTTACGTAACTGATGTATTCGTCGAAGCCGACCAATACAGCCCCCACATTCGTCGCGATTTCAATAGATAGCGAAGCCATGTTTTCCCATATGTTTTTGTAGTGTTTTTCTTCGGTACCAGCGCCGAAGTTCGTTACTTCGACGTTGTTCAACTCCTCTTCCAGCGATTTTGCCCCTACAACGTAAACGGATCGGGACGGTTCGAGCGTCTCTTTCAAATAGGCGGCCGCAAGCGATGCTGTGTTACACACATACTCCTCCGAAACGGGAAATCCAAATTTATGAAATTTTGCGAGTAATTGCTTTTTAGTTTTACTGCTGTTATTCGTTACGTAAAAAACGCGTTTACCCTGGTTAACTAAATCGTTTAAAACGCGCGGCGCGTCACTGATTACGCCCTTCTCGTTCCATATTACACCATCGCAATCCGTTATCAACGTGTCGAACGAGTCAACAAGTTCTTTTTTTTCGACCTTCGATAGCGACTGAAGATCAACAGGCGACATTTTCAACAGCAAATATACACTCTGAAACGGAGAAGAATACGAGGAAAACAAAGATTACTCAAAATAACGACGTAACAAGGCGTATAGTTTGGTATATATTTACAAATTAGTAAGCGAGAACGTCGTACTCTCAACTGCTCACCAAGAAAGCACTATCAGTCCCATCAAACCTTACTTTCAACTATTAATCTACTGTTCACGTTGCTCTCCTCCTATACAAATGTTTTCAAGCATTTTCATATGGGTAGAAATACAAGAGAGCATTGACTAAGCGGCCATTTAGATTCATTCGGCTTACTTACAACAAAAAAAAATGATTCGGTTTTTAAAAGCGCAGTAATCGGATAAAATTCAATCTTGCAAGATAAACGTTTCGCCTATCACAGTACTTCGGCTTCAATTTGGTTTCTATTCAAACGAAGACTTGCAGATAACGCTCGCTGACAAACCCAAGTCTTAGATCGAACAAAATTCAATGACTTTATCAACGCTTCGGAAGCTACACTGTATTCTGAAAATGTCAAGATATAAATCGATAATGATAGATTTACTTACGGCTTCACCGATAACTGCTATCAGAAAATTCAAAAGGCAATCGAAAGACGCAAACGCAAACTTGACCAACGACGATTGTGAGTAATTTTACCTACACTACTGTGGAGTGTGGACAGATAAAGTGAAGTTTTTGTTGCATTTACATACATTCAAAGTTATTGAACACAGGAAGAGAGAAACAATTACTACGTCAGTCAGTCATTTATTGCTAATTGTTATTTTCTGCAATCAAGATAAATAATTTTTATTGCTAAAATGAAAAAAAAATGATCTGAAGGTATTTTATCACTTATCACAGCTATCACTCCACATCTCAGTCTTTATCTCGATCTTGCGGCATCATCGGCATGCTACCGGTTACGGTTTCAGTTACCGTTCAGTTACTTTGTTTTTGTTTGGTTATTCTCCTTACCGCCTTGGTGCACCTTGGTAAAAACCTTGGTGTCCTTTGGTGCCTTGGAAGTGCTGATCTGATAACTTTGATAACGATCATTACTTTCTTTCTAAACTCGTCATGTGTGTTGGATCATTATCGTAATTCGTAAATTTGAACGCTGTAATATTCATATAATAAAAATTGCGGATTTGAGATTACTTACATTGTTGGACTAGACATGGGAAAATTGAACGTCACGAATTTGCGGTATTTGACGAAGGAAGATTTTCGCGTCCTAACTGCGGTAATAACTCGTAGCAGATTTTCTCACGTTACAGTCTGTTTCTCGATTTCACTGTTTCGTACATTATTCCAACAGGTCGAAATGGGAATGAAAAATCACGAACTCGTGCCTGCGATGCTCATCGCTTCGATTGCTGCTCTTCATCACGGTGGTGTGCAGAAAATCTTGCAATTGCTTAGTAAACATGAACTCGTTGCTTACGAGAGAGGAAAGCATTGTAAGTTGGAAGTTTAATGAACCGTTGATCAATTTCTTTGCGAGCGAATAGCGAAGATTTCTATTTTCGTACGTCAATTTCGGCTCTCGTGTAATCCATATATTGCATCTAATTTTTTTTTCTTTCAGACGATGGTTATCGATTAACAAATGCTGGATACGACTATCTTGCGCTGAACGCTTTAGTATCGAAAGGTGTTGTACATGCTTTTGGTAACCAGATAGGAGTAGGTAAAGAATCGAATGTTTACACTGTGAGAAATCCCGAAGAAGAAGAGCTTTGCCTTAAATTGCACAGGTATAAGAGTCGAATTATATCTCACTGTTGGCTCTCTAGTACCACCGTCACCGTCTTATATTGAATGTAAATCTTTTAATTTGCCCGCGAGTAGATTAGGTCGCATTTGTTTTCGAACCTTGAAAGAAAATCGTGATTACCACGGACGACGCTATAAAGCTGGCTGGTTGTATTTATCTCGAATATCAGCCGAGAAAGAATTCGCTTACATGAAAGCGTTGCATCGCAGAAATTTTCCCATCCCCAAGCCCATAGCATGTAATCGTCATTGCGTTGTGATGAGTCTTGTCGCTGGTCATCCTCTGTAAGTATTCGATGTCTTTTGCACTAATGAGAATTTTTATCCCTGACAATTGTGCTTATTTATCACTATCGCGATCATTTCTAGGAACCGAGTATACGACGTTCCAGACATCGAAGAACTGTACGACTCTCTTATGAATCTAATCGTAAAATTAGCCAATTGCGGAGTTATTCACGGAGATTTTAACGAGTTTAATATTATGTTAACGGAGAACGATTGCGTTCCTGTTATTATCGATTTCCCTCAAATGGTTTCTACCAGTCATCTGAACGCTAAGCAGTAAGAGATTCGCTTCGTTCATAGCAACGTATTACGCGCCACCCAGTTTTCTTTTTTGTTAAAATTCTTTCTTGTTTTGATCGTTGTTTTACTACTTGACAGACTGTTTGAAAGAGATGTGAACTGTATTCGAGAATTCTTTAAAAAGAGATTCAATTACGAAAGCGAATGTTTTCCTGAATTTGACGATATAGAGTAAGTCTTTTGTAGAAATTTGAAACCTACAAGTATTTTCAGCAGTCATAGAAAATGTAATCGTTCATGTTATTTTTGTTAGGAAAGAAGATGATATGGATATCGAAGTAGGTATAAGCGGTTTTTGCAGTTGTAGCGATAATTCAAACAAAGATGATGTGAAGTCGGAAAGTGAAAATGATGATGACAATGAGGCGCGCGATAGCGTTTCATTTTTTCCCGAAGTTCCTGCGACTCTGATGCAGAATGAGGTGCCAATCGATGACCTCGGTGTCGGAATTGATACGTTAAAATTGAACGGTGGTACCGCGGAAAATGTATCTAATACGAAATTCGATGGAACAATCGACGAAAACGAACGTAACGACATTTCAGACCGTTATTCGGATGTTCGTAGTTACGTCTCTAGTACGGCTTCGACGATAGCACCAAATAAGATACATGCCAGAATTAAAAAAGAACTTGGTGGACGTGAAAAATTCAGCGCGCGTCGGAGATGCGTTGCGAAAGGAGAAGCTAGCGCCGTCGTTCGTAAACGCAAGGAAAATATGAACACAATTAAAGAATGTACGAGTACTTCATCGATGTGGGCGTAGCCTAAGGAATCGATGATACGTTTATTTAAAAATCAACTAAGGAAAACGCGATAGCTGTATAAATATTTACACTTTCAAAACAAACCGAATCAGTTGTATCATTGTGGAATATCCGTCCTCTCGATGAAATTTCCTTCGTCTTATTCACGATTAGGACAGTAACTAATTTTCGAATCGTGGGACTGAGGGGTGGTGGTGTTTACTGATACCCGGTACCTGGTACGTCGAAGTATCGAAAGAGCGTAATGGTGTGTGAAAATCGAGTATTTCGCAACGATTCACGGTAGACGATGAGTACGTGTCAGTTATTAATTTTCAAAAATAGACGTCGCTTCCGTTGAAAATATACGGGTCGAGCCGTTTTTTCCCTGTTCGTGTTTTTTTTTTTTTTTTTTTTGGGTGGCCAAGATGATCGAAATGCGCAGTATCAGTATTGCAATTTAATAGTGTTCGTTTGAGGAAAAACGCGCGAACCGCTTGACTTGTGGTTTTTGGAATATGGTTCATTTGGTTGAAAAAATAATGAAATTTTTTGGTAAAGGAACAGCAAACAAAAGTAGTTCGAAAAACATATCGCGCAACCCAACGCCGTTGCGTAATTTCAATTTTTCAAGGAGAGTGGGATTCTGGCGCGAAAACTCTGAATTCAGCATCAATCACGAAGTGAAAACTAGATGCGACCTCCCGGAAACAAGCTCGTTTTCTCAGTACGCACCTTTACCTGCGATCAGTAAACAGTCTGTGGTAGCGAAGAAACCGAAATTGTTACGCGAAAACACGTATACAGTTTTGAAACCGGTGCATGTGAGAAGTGCATGTCATGTGTTGTGTTCTGATTCGCGAGTGAGAAAATCTAAAAATGGCACGCGAGGTCGTGATTTGATTACGCGTAAGGCGAAAAATAACCGATCGGGGGAAGCCCAAATCGATGTGTTCGTTTCCAAACCTGCTGGTACTGCGTTTTGGTTCGAATTCTAACGGTTAGTCCCAACATTTTTTGGTCCATCGGTCTACTTCACGATTCCTATGAGAAGTATTGGTGGGGCGGATCGTTCGACGTAGTATTAGTATTTTCTGTTTGAAGTCGGCGACGTAAAATTTATGTGAAAGTACCTACTAGCTCGACGAACTGAGTTGTCAAATATGATTCATTTCCAGTGGAAATCGGTAATTGGAGATTTTTGAAAGATTGAAAGAGAGTGTACATTTACTCTCCAAATCGACGCCTCGATTTACTTGATAATTGTAATCGATACGATCCTATTGCTGTAACATCAGGCTCAGAAAGACCGCTAAACGGCTAAACCAGCAGAAAAAGAACAGAGATCTGATCCTTAAACGGACTTGATAATAGGAATCTCATGAACATTATTGGCAGACTTGCGGTTGCTCGCCAACGTAATCCCGCTGCATGTGAATGTAAATAAATTGTCAATGCATAAATAACCTGCCACTGCCTGTCGCGATGTCTATTTACTTTCTAGTTTCTACATAATTTTCAATTTGTTCCCCTGACATCCTGATTTCGCACCATCAGTGCAATAACACCACATCTTAAAAAAAATTGACCTTCGTATTTTTTTTCCCAAAACGTGCTTAATCTTTGATCAGTTTTCAATTTACGTCAAAAATATTAAAAATAAAGAAGTACATTTTTTTGAGATGTGGTTTTATTGCATTGATGGTGCGATTTGGTTTCGGTTCCGTACCAGCCTACCAGCGTACCTTGACCAGAGACAGTTTGACTACCTCTGGAGGCTTTGGACGTTCGTTCCTCCCTCCGTTCTCCTATTTCCTTTGCGTTATCACATTTGTTTAGAAAGATAACGATGAGAGTGAGAATAATGATAATTTATTATTAAAATGTAATGAAATTTAATTTTCTGATTCTAAATGTTATTTAATTGCGGCGAATGTTTTTTTCTCGCAACTTTTTTATTTCATTTTGTGTTTGTCTCGCATCGAATAGGATAACGATTATTAAATCAAGTATCAATGTGGGAAAATTCAACCCAGTTTTTCGTGCATGTGAGATGATGTGAGAAGGCCCATGGGTCGGGTGTATAAATCAAGATTTTGTTTTCCGTGCATCATTCTAATACGTAATCGTTTCCAATTTGTGTAGCTGATTCTTCCACTCCATCCAAGTGAATGTATGTATTACTCAACACACTTACTATACATAATATTTTCGAATTTTGTACTGCTTGAAACACGATTAATCGGAATAAAGACGGCAAAAATTTTTTTTACGAAGAATCAAATATCAAGATTAACGATCAACCGGAGCTCAAGGTATCACACGAAAGGTACAAAATACAATTATAATAGATTTTTGGGATTGGTGAAAATGAATTATTGTCGGTGATTATCTATTACTTGATATTCTAACTTGTTTGATTTTTATTGATTTTTAATCTAGTGTAAGCTTTCCAAGTGCGATGGAACGCAGAAAAGAATAACGTGGCAAAATTTTGTGGTTGTGACGCGATACAAATAATTCACAATCGAAATTGTGTATACAGTACCTTCACCAACCTGTACATAAATTTACATTGTAAGTATATATGTACGATGAGGTAATCTGATACCTACCTACATGAATCGGAATATGAAAACTTTTCAAAGTAATTGACTTGATTATTGTAGAAGATCGGGTGGCATCAACAACCTTTTTTTTTGTGCCGCAGTGCAAGATCGAATGTTGATTTGAAGGAAAAAAAACTATTCGGCGTGTTCTTGCAGGCAGGGTGTAGTATGATGGCGAAATGATGAGATTGGAATTCAATGTCGCCGTCATCACTACCGTCGCGTCGTTATCGTAGACAATATGTACTGTACGCCGTCTACGTCTACCCTCACACTTCTAGATCTAGATCTAACAATCAGTGCGCCATTAGCAGCGCTACGAAATTCGGTTGATAGTGATTTGTTTAACCGCGTACCGGTTATTGATGACAAATCTTCAAGTTGCCTCTTGCCTACTTATTTATGTGTCTCCATCTAACTTTCAACCTGAGGAAACGAATGCAATTTTAAACAATGAAAGTTAATAATTAGAATCAATAGTGAAACAACGCGACTTTTAATTGTTCAAATGTGTCGTTTGGGTACGTTTGTTTTAAAAACAGAACTAAGCCTCGTTCGGTGTTGTTTTTTTTCGCGATAAGGACTTGAAAATTGAGAACAGCTAGAATAAGCTATTACGTTGCAATAAAAAATTCAATTGTCGAAGAAGGAAGATAAATTAATGAGTAACAGCGAAAAGTTGGACACACGTAGTGGTGTAGTAGGCAGTTTGATATTTTCATCGATATTCAAGAAGTGGTGTTATTTATTTTGGATGTGTAGTGAGCAGAAATCGGATACTGCATTATGTAGTTAGGTAGAATGTAGTAAGAGTATGTACTTGGTAAATACTTATGTCTCGCGTGAAAATTTAGAAAAATCGAAAATGGGGTTGCAATTGGGTTGCAGTTACACCTACTCGTACTACTTAAAATAACCAAGTACCCCGTACACGAGCTATAGATAAGCCCACAGGGCGCTGTGCCGTTCAACTTTGATGCCGCATCGCGCCGTTACGTTTGCGGTTCAGGCCATTCGGTAGGAGTACGGACAGCTGGATTGGACTCGCATACCTTACCAACTCGCTTATTTTTACAGTGCCAGCGCAGCATGTGGAATTCGGTGATACACAGCGAAGATAATAATGGTCCTTGTAGTCGTTCAAAACACAGCGTTACATTTCTGGGAAAGTATCTGTATGTGTTGGCTGGCCGTAACGTTAACGTTCCGCTTAAAGACTTCTGGCGATTCGACTTGAGTACGTGCACATTTACGTATTATCATCGTTGCTCCATCGCCATTCACATTCATATTCATTCTCCCACTCCCACGCTCCTTCTTACTTGTCAAACTTGCATATTCTGTAGATATGTAATGTATAAGGGTACCTACCTGCATAATTATGTACATTGGTAATTAGGTAGTAAAAGTATGTATAATAAGAATGGGTGACACGTTTTTGTTGGCGGTTTCAGCAACCAATGAATGGGAATTATTAAAACCTAACGGCGACTGTCCCCCTAGCTTGCAAGAGCACACCGCTGTTCCTTTTCGAAATAATATCTACGTGTTTGGAGGTGAACTGAGCTTCTCGGCTGGCAATGAAACGCCATTGTGGGTTTACGAATCGAAGGTGCGTACTCCAAGACTTATTGCTGGTAAATAGTACTAGCTGTAGTGAATACATCCTGCATAGGTTTAGCAGGTATCTACTGTAGAATGTAGGTAGTAATGCTTTGTATCAGTATCCAACTTATTTGTGTCAGGTAATTTTTACCGCGGTACCATTTATGTTGTCGACTAGTACAACATGGTATGTATTAGCTTCTAATTTTCCTGTTACCCTTGTCTCAATAAAATTGGAACGGGTACTGGGTTACTTTTCCCTCATCCAACTCAGTGCGCTCGGGTAGCGTTACCTATACCTATAGCGTAATAAATCTGAACTTTTATTTATCTCAATGAGTATAGTAACGTTGTCAAATTTGTCCTTACATAGCTACTTGTGAGTAATTTTTAGTTTTGGTTTCTTGTAGAAAAATTTGTGGCGCAAAATGAGAGGTCAAAAAGGAGCTAGCGTTCCAAAAGGCAGACGAGGTCATACAACTTTAGTGCATCACAGTTCAGCTTTGATTTATGGCGGATATTGCGACTTGCGCGGCTCGTCCAATGAGTTTTGGATTTTCCATTTCGGTAAGTATCCTCAGTTTTCTGCTTTTCTGCCCGCTGTCTCATTCACACTTTGCACTCGCTGTCGGTGCCCATCATTTATATATAGATACTACTGCTACCGCTGCTTATTGTACCTAATAGGTACCAACATATGTAGCCCCAACTCTAAATCTAATCTGCTTATCTACGCTTTTTGTTTTTACGAAATACTTGTGATTTTTACCTAGTTCTTCTTAGTTAAGGTCTATGTAGTAGATACCTATGTATTTGTTGTAAGCCTATTAGGTACACCTATGCTACATATGTTGTAAATTGTATGTTGCGTGAGTGGGTGAGCTCTGAGTTATTTCGTATGTTGGTATGGTATGAACCGCAATTGGTATTTGAATGATTAGGTGTTTAGTCCTATTTTGTTATTGTTTTGCTGCTTAGATACAGAATCGTGGCATCTGCTTATGAATGGCAAAACCAGCCCTCCAGCCAGACATAAACATTCATCAGTATTACACGATGGCAATATGTGGATATATGGAGGCATGACTGATCTACAGGAACGATCTGATCTTTGGCGCTTTGACCTGAGTATGTACTGCATTCAGAGACCATAGTACATTAGTAAATGCGTAAATGTAAATTTAGATGTTGCTCTGCACTGCACCGCACAGTCCGCACCTATACATGGTAGATGCTGAATAGGTACCATTTTCAGTCGGATGTGATTGTTATTGTATCCGCCAAACATGCGGTAATTTAATTTAACTACCTTTACCTTTTGCGTTTCACTTGTTTTGCAGCTACAAAAACATGGTTCTCTGTGAAATGTAAATTTAGTCCGGGACCGTTACATAGTCACGCAGCTTGTAAGTTACCCAGTTCCATGTTACTGTTTGGTGGTGAAAGAAACGGCCAATTGATCAACGAGCTGTGGCGATTTCATTTTGGTTGGTGTACTTCCACTCTCATTCTTGTTTTGGTACGGTATCTCATGTATGAGATATGAGATATCTTTACAAACAAGCACATTATAATTAATAAGCTCACTATGCACACCGGGTCGCAGCGCCGGTCGCTCTGGTATTGATGAAATGGATTTTTTCATAAGTATGATTGTCGCTTGTTGCAGCCAAGTCATGCCACACCTTAGCAATTCTTTTCACATAAGAATTGACCTTTGACAACAGGTGTAGTAGGCAAACATCCCTACTGCATGAAGCTATTAAATATTGTGCTTAGCCAAATAATTATGTTGTGTAGATACGATATTTAGGTAGTTCATCTACATAGTTGGCTAAATACGCATAGGGACTAGGTACACTTTGAACTTATTTGAAATTGAAGTTGAAAATATTATGTTCAAAACAACTAAACCATTTCAAAATTGTCAAACTGCGGCTTAATATAATTATAGTATATTTGCCCCCTCACCACATGTGGGAGATCAATTAGGATGATCTGAATAATTAATATTCATAATTAAATAATAATTAAATTACATGTTGATCTCCTCATATAATATATTATCCATATGTACAAGTTTGTTGGTAAGTATAATAGCGTGATTTGTTACTTTTTATACTGATTGGGTGAACTATACTACTTCTAGGAATTTAGGTTTATCTTAGTTTACTCTTTAGTCTCAAGTTTTATTTTCATTAGTTACACAAACATGTATGAGGCATTTTTTTTTACCACTAAGAGTTGTATTTTTTCAGTGCTTCTGACAGTTCTAACTTAGATGTTTGATATTATATGGTCTTTATTTGCTACTAATGCTACTATCAAGTAGACAAAAAAAAGACATGAATATAACCTTTGCCTAAGTATAAGTTACCCGGCGCGCAAGAAAAGCAAAATTTATTCTGCCCTTTTCTGCTCGAGTCGTCGAGCCTGTTGATCATTTCTGCCCCCTTCTGCCGTTTTTTCTGCCAAATTCTGCTTTTTTCTGAGAAATTGGCCCAGAGGAACAATGCGCGACGCGCAACAAATGAGGTATCAAAAAAGGTATGTTGGGATCGAAATGAGCAAAAGTGAGAATGCCTGACCTTTTCTGCTAATTTTTCTGCCTTTTTCTGCTTTTTTTGCCCGCCGGATACCTACCTTCGTACCTTCTCATGTAAGTTTGCACCTACTTCATTCATCTACTTACATTTTTTGTTTGTTTGTTTGTTCGGAACCAAAGGCACAGAAACGTGGCAACGTATTCAAACAGGTGCAGTTTCACCGCAACCAATTTCAGAATGTTGTGCAGTGACCGTATCAGAATTATTATTGCAAAATAAAGCAGTCACTGGTGTTGAAACCAACACGTATAGTGATTATCCGTCTGTCATATGCCGGGAGCGTCTGTGTTCCACTGAAATGATTGGCGATGTTGTAAAGAATGCAAATGAGAATGCGAACCATCACAGTAGGTTTAATGGTGGCAATAAAGGTGGTTATGTAATGCGTGACATATCATGGCTGGAGAATTTGCCGCTCACTTCATCCGGTAACGCCAAACTTGTGTACCTGGAAGACGAAAAAGCTACGGTGCCAGGTGTTGATGATTTTTTTGTTGTACACCAGCAGCTGCGTCCGAATCGAGATTGCAATCTTCATAATTTCCCCAAAACCAATGCCACCCAATTAGTAAATCCTCTTGTAATCCTCAAGCAGTCATCCTCAGACATTACATCCGGTTATGCTAGTTGCGAAAATATACACAAATTATTGTCTTCCAGCAGTGATTGTCTAAACCAAATGTCGTGTGGTAGCGGCGGAGAAGATGGAATAAAAACATCACCTCACCAAGAGAGCTCTTCCATCATTACATTCTCGAATCAAAGTTATTTAAACAACGTGGTTGCCAGTATACCTACCACTACCATCGCCACCCACTCTGCAGCAACAATTATTCAGCAGCAGCGTCAACAACAAATGGGCCATGTCCAGGAAAAAATCAGCAAAAGAGATTACATAATATTGAACAGCCCTACGGATAGTTTGCTGGAAGACAGCGCGTCATCGCTTGACAATAAATTTGAAATGGCTGAATTACGACCGAAACCATCCGAATTGTTGCCACTAAGACGTGGATCTGGGGCTGCCGCTAACTGTAATACTATTATGCCAGAGGAAATAGGGAGAAAATACCGCGCCTCCAATGCTGGCCACTATGAATGCCAGTCCATCACCTCATTATGCGTATTTTTCATTGGCGGAAAAGATCCGTGCCAAGTAACCTCTTTCAAAAGACCTATTTCCATATGGAGATTATCTCTCACTAGAGATATATATTGATGAGGGGGGGGGGGGCAACACCTGTAGCTACAAGCCTGGACATGACGGTACTTGCCATTAACAAAACTGCTGTATAATGTACTTGATTACTTGGGTTGGGGCCAGCTTGCATTTTCGAAGAATTTACGATACTTGCGTAAGAGGAACCTCTACTCTCTTAATTTGAATCAGTCAAAAATGACTGATTAAAATCGACAAAATCAAGTCATTGTAGGAATTAGTAAAAAAAAAAAGTACGATTCAATCAGTGAATTTTCTTTACTGAATCAGTAAAAATGAAAATTAAATTTCACTGATTCAATCGTTGATTAATTACTGATTCAATCAGTGAAATTTTCTCACTGTTTCATGAAAATATCACTGATTTGAATCAGTAAATTTTTACTGATTCAACAATCAAAATCCGCTATTTGCATCGGTAATTTTTCACTGATTGGCAGTAAAATGACGCTGATCAACTGGGGAATCGGTGGAATTTGACTGATTATCAGTGACTTGATTTTCTCCATTTCATCAGTCAAATTAGGCATTTTTGACTGATTCAAATTAAGAGAGTAGGTGCAGGCGTACTTTTACAGGTGCGTAATACTTATTCTCTACAATAGGTATACAATGGGTTTTTAAGAACTCAATTATGTGATAAATATATTTTTCAACTTAGGTAGGCTACGTAGACGTATCTATAAGATATACATGTACACGAATGTACACAGATCCTTCTTACAAGTTACAATGATGATGATGTACAATTGTAGATGTCACGCATTTTATTTAATTTATACTGCTAATGCGAATCGTTGTTCGTTTGTTGGTTTATTTTTTATTACTCACGTAATCTTATTATCTTTTTTTAAAAAACGAATACCTATACTCGCGAACATATGTATAGGTACCTACCTACCTATAAAACATACGTGATACATTGATACATTGTACTGTTCAGTATCATTTTGTTATCGAGTTTTGATTAGGAATGAAGAATTCTAGACTCGGAAGTTCGTTCGAATTTTCATTCATCAACTTTTTTCAGCATAATTATTTTGATCGAAATATATTTTTTTGTTGAAAAAAAAAAGGTATTGCGTCAGCAAGTTGTTCAAGTTCACTTACCTACGGAAACATTCGTGTCATTTTTGGACAGTGGTCCAAAAATCCGCGAAGCTCATTCTATAAAATTCAAAATTGCGTTTTAAATGGAGGCCGAATGTTTGAATTTCCGAATAGAAATCGATTTTTTAGACGAGAGCGAAACTTTTTTCGAAAAAATTTCTGCGAAAAGGATGAATGTTGGAGTGAAGCGAGGTCGAAAGTTGAATATCAATTTGAAAACTGTTGTTCACAAACGTTAGGCATAGGTACCCAATACTCGTTTATAACGTGACTAATTCATCTGAATTTTACCGTAGGATAAGTACTGCCTTAAAAATTTCAGTCCAATCAGACGAGGTGGAGAGGGGGTTCATGAAACTTAATACATACTACATACCTATGTATCTAGTACTTGGAATTTCAATTTCAAAGCGTGCGTATAATGAAACAATAGAACGCTGGATAAATGTAAAACATCCCACTAAAAAAAGGATATTTTATCTGGTAGCGGAATTTTCGTATCTCTGAAAATATTGTTTTGTTCAAATCAAAATCACGTATCAAGACAGTGGCGAGGGTTAAGTTAGCGAGGATGGGATCGCAGATACCTAATACCTACAATATGTACCTACATATAATTTTTACCAATTTATCACAGGGACGTACCGATAGGGGGGAGGGGGAGCTTCCCCCTCCCCCCCCCCCGAGAAAATTTTTTACTTGTGAGTTGGGAAAATTGAGCAATTCAACACATCAGTTGGGAAAATTGGGCAGTTGAGAATTAGTCACTTTATCGACTGAAAATGCATCGTTTTTCCAAGTTGGAAATCAATAAAATTTTCACTTGTTTTTTAAAAAATTTTCGCCCTCGCTTCGCTCGGGCATGAACAAAATCATAATCCAACAAACTATTTCAAGTAACAACAGTGTTGAAGAAGGCTCCTTTTATTCATTCCCCTGAAAATACTTTTGATCTGATACTCTGTGATTTTATTCTCAATTTTTACGCTCCCAAAAAAGCTTTCAACACCATTGATTGTGAATATCTAATGGCTACATTCTCACCCTTCCCCCTCTCAAATTACATCAAATAAGAATTTTGAAAGCCTTAAAATTAGAAAAAATGGCTTTTTTTAAGCATTAAAAATATAATTTTTTCAAAGCTTCACCCTCGCTTCGCTCGGGTATAAATTAAATCATCTTTATATGCATTATTTGAGGCGATAGCGCCAAAAAAGGTTCCTTTTTACTCATTCTTCATAAAATTGTTCTGGTATTTCAAGTTGCATCCATTTTGAGTTGGGAATTTCATGAATTCGAGTTGGGATTTTCATGAGACCTCCCCCCCCCCCCTGGAAAATGCCTTCGGTACGTCACTGGTTTCGATGTTTGGATGCAGCCTCTGCGTGCGACCATTTTTCATTCAACTTTCGAAGAATAAAAAACAACAACAACAACGAAATTGAAAATGATAATATATGACAAAACAAAAAGGATCCGAATTACTTCCTCCTTCACCTCCTATTAATTGGGTATTACCTACCTACTATCTGTATAATTATATCAGTATATCAGTAGTACAAACTATAGATTAAGAATACTACATGTAAGTACATATATTATACCGTAGTATTCTTAATCTACGGTACGAACAACATACGAAGATCTGAACGCGTGAATGTGTTATGTTGACGAAGCATCGCAACGCGCCCCCGACCTGTCGCGTCACGCCGCCTTTCCAAACTCAGGCATAGCGCTAGTTTGTCGAGGATGAACGCGTTAGAAGAATTGCCTACCTTGTCCGCCGTAAATACGCGTGTGTGACGCTGACGACGAGTTGGACTGCGGCACCGCGTATCGCGGCGCATCTCATTATCACAGTCCCCATTGTGCTTTCGCAAGCTGATGTAATCGGAACTTTGGCGGCGGCACAGGCGTTGAATTTTTTACGCTTGCACTGAAAAAAAAATGATAATAAATTTTATTAAAGTATAGGTATTAATAACGCGTCCCCATTCAAAAATCTATTATAAAAAAATGATATTTAATGCAATATTTGGTAAAATGTACTGCAATAAATATTATTTTTTTATAATAGATTTTTGAATGAGGACGCGTTATTAATATATGTACTTAAATATTTATTATTATTTTTTTCCAGTGTGCAGTGCACATGAAATACCTACGTAGGTATGTACTATGTACCCGATTGGCAAAAATTCACGAAACTATGACTTAGTTTCGTTTTTGAAGTCACGTATATGACACGTGACTGCAAAAAATTGTCAATTTGCCATTCAGGTAGGTACGAAGCCCGAGGTGACGGGGATGCCAATGCCGATATCGATAAAAATGAAATAAATGAATCGAAATAATCACGAAAAAGAGAAACAAAATGAAAGAGATCTGAGGTTTGACAATCAGAAATCACAGAAACTACGATCCAAAATACCTGAGGTAGAGATGTTTTTATGCGTTTTATTTATCTATGGGTTAATGATGGATAGGATTGTAGTAGATTAACCGCAATAAATTAGCCTTACCGAAAAGTCCGGATTGTGGCACTACACTATGGAGGGGGGGGGAGGTAATTGCACTGAGGGGATTTTTTCACTTAATACCTACGTTGGAGAGCGAAAAACGAACATTTCTTTTTCAATAATTTATAATAAGTACATACTTATGTAAGTACATATAACAGAGCGTACCTATTACCTAGTCGTTTTTGTTTTTGTTTTTGTTTTTTTTTTGGAGAAGAAGAAAAGTTTTTACGAATGTTGGTAAAGTATTAGGTATAGCCATGTATAGCCATTCGGCTAATGTGCGCTGAGTAATGAAATACGAGTAAAACGAACGACGCGACGGGGCCTGGTGTGCAGTAGTTCAGCGTCCATTTTGGATAAGTTTCAGATATCAGTCGTCGGTCACGGGGGCGGACGGTAAATGCGTGTAAATTACACGTTCGATGCCGAATAAAAAACGAAGAGAATAAAACACCAAAATTTTCATTAGGTAAGTACACACGATACAAATACCTATTAGCACATAAATAAATAAGTACCTAAGTAGGTACATAGAGGTACATACACATACGTACAAATACAAAAACACATCGTTACACAGGTAGGTAGGTAGGTAGGTAGGTAGGTACATAAAATTCACGCGGATGAAAGTTGACACGAAAACAAGTTTATAATTAGGTAAATACAAATACATACAAATGCAATTAAAAATAAAAATACTTACATACTTACATTACATACAAACAAACAAATGAAAACATTCGCACAATTAGATACATAGGTAGATAGTAAATACATTACATACATACACGAAGGTGCATTCGATTTAGGTACGTTAGTTGCGCAGGTACGTACGTGTACGTAGTACGTACCCAGCTAGGAGATGGGTCACACACGTCACATAATCTGACGATAGTCGATAGGACGATACAAACGATGTAGGATTATGTGCATAGTGCGTACAATATATACCTACCTACAACACGAGAAAGGTAAATTATGGCCGATTTAAGATGAAATCGGTGTACATAGGTATACGTACCCAGTCGGTGTGAGAGTACCTACCTAACTAATTACGATCACGAGTTGCAAACTGTAAAGTAAATCGGTATGACCCCGTTCACGCACAAATATGTGGGCAGTGGCAGTACAGCCGATAGGGACATTACATACCTATACGTGCGTATACTTAGGTATAGTACCGTACCCATCTATTAGCATATTGACTAGGTGTAGGTACTCGCAACAAATAGGCGTGGTACGTATTACGTAAGTAGAGAGGGAGAAAGGGAGGGAGGGAGGGAGTAAGGAAGGGAGGAAGAAAGGAAGGGAGGAACGAACGAATATATGAAGGAAGGAAGGAAGGAAGGAAGGAAGGAAGGAAGGCGATAACACACCGGAGCCAGGGTAGGTATCTTTACAAAGGTGACCTACACCCATTATGTAAGTAGATGCATGATGTTGCTACTTACAAGGTAGCGCTAGCACCTAACCAATAATTGACATTTTCGAGCCCGCCATGAAATCGCCGAATTCCGGTTTTTATTAGCGTTTCAAGTGGAATGGTAAGTACACCCACCGAAGCGAATTCAAGACCCAGAAGAAGTTACGTAGGTACAATATAACTTGAGACGTCTGCTTAGGGGTCCGTAATGCTTTTCACGTCTCAAGATATATTGGGCGAACAATACATACCATACCATACCATACCATACCATACCGTAAATGGAATGTACAACTGCTGACGTAACACGAATTTGAAACATTTTTCATTCGTACCAATGCAATGTAGGTAGTAGGTACCTATCAAGAAGTCATAGTTACATAAATGTACGTACCGTATATACACGGGTGCGTTATCAGGTTTAGTTCTTATCTACGCTACGGTGCGGCTACGCGATTTGCATAAAATAGGTATTTAGAGAAAAAACTCTGACAAAGGTATAATTTAGGAACAAACAACTTCCAAACTGATTATTTTGACCTTAAAAATCGAAAGTAATTTCCAGCAACTCCATCGCGTCGCGTCGCAAGCTTTCATCGGAGAGGTCCAAAAATGGGTGCGCGTATCTAGGCTTCGAATAGATACATTACACATAGGTACTCGTATATGTTATGTAGATATGTAGGTAGTAGGTACCCACATTGCATGTATTAGCATGTACACCTACACCTACGCGCGTCTATATACTTACCTTATCACGAGTAGGTTAGGTAGGTAGGTAGGTAGGTAGGTAGGTAGGTAGGTAGATATGTATACTTGCGATTACAAAACTGAACAGACTCGAATATCGAATGCGGCGGAGATTCTCATTTCTCAAGTTACACACTACCGTGTTTACATATTACTTAACAATAACAATAGGTATAAGTCGGGCGCGACTTTTCTTTACAAATTGGGTACGTACTAAGTACGTAGATACAATAATTACGTATGATATGGCAGGTAAGTACTTGGGTCACGACTGAATACCGCCTCGTCATATGTACGTAAACGTACCATAACTACAGGGGTAGCGCAAAAGTCGAGTCGATACATAGTTCAGTTTGCGAAAACGAGGAAAAAAATAATTACAAAAGCTTTCTACTTCATCGCGAATAACTATGGTACCGAGTTTTGCCCACCTCTGAGGTAAGCAGGCAGAGGTGACCAGAGTCCAATGTAAGTCCGTTTCGAGTCCGAAAAATTTGAATTCGTCAAAATCAAGGGACATACCTCACCCTCACCTATGGAAAAAAGTATTTCTGTGGACGCAGAAGAACATGAAATGGTGCGAATTTCCGAAATAAGTTTTCCGATGTTTAGGCATTAGATACTTACAACAGTAAATGGACTCCAGTCAACTGGACTCGGATTCGTAAAAAGACGCTCGTTTCCTAATCGCTGAAATTGGACTCGCGAGTCCATGCAAAATGGACTCGAACTCGGAGTACACGAACGATATCGTCATCTTCAGAACGGACTCTGGTCAACTCTGTGTGTGTGTGTGTGTGGGTGGGTGGGTAGGTACCGATAGGATAGGTACGCGTTATAAGTAACACTAGGTATTTGTACTAAATAGGTACATAGGTACTAGGTACCCTATTGACAAAACAGCGTTTTTTGAATGGCGCTTTTTTGACACTTTGGCGCTCATGAAACGCCGTTTTATCGCATGTAAAAAAATATGCGCAAATTCTCAAGAGCGCTGTTTTTTCCAAAAAATAATGCAACCATTTATTTCTAAAGCCTAAATTGCCGGTGTTTGGCGAATGGCGTTCGCCAAAGTGTCAAAAAAACGCCAAACAAAGCGCTTTTTACAGCGTTTGGCGCTTTTCTGTGTCAATAGGGTATAGGTACTGGTACATATACATACATACATACATACAATACAAAGGAGAATTTTAACGCGGCGCGGCGCGGTGTTCGCTCCGCTACGCTACACGAATCGTTTTGATCACAATTTTCAGATATGTTTATACGTACTTAGTTTAGGGTACCTATTGATATTATGCGACTAGGTACTCGGGGTAAGTATGGGGTTACCTATGGATATTGATTTAAGTTACGAGCGTTCCGCTTTCGACGCGACGAGTCGGCGTTAATAAAATTACACAACCGGTTCGCCGCGAATACAATACGTATACCTATACGTATACCTATAACCTACATTGTATTTTCAAGACTTACGTTATGTTAGGTAGGTAGGTAGGTAGGTAGGTAGGTAGGTAGGTCTAGGTACATGTGCTGGGCAACCGGCGCGACGGCGTTATGAAAAGTGTCCAACTACATAGTTTTAGCGGCCGTCCGTTGTGAACGGTACGGCGGACGTCAAGAGCAGCACCGCGCCGCGCCTGCGCCTGCGCCTGCACCTCGTCTTGGATGAAGCAACTGCAACTAGGCGACTTCTTGACCTCTTCGTCCACCTGTTCGCCATTCGCCATTAGCCTTCAGCCATCTCAAATGGATTATATGTACGTAGTCCAGCAGGTAGGAAGGTTACCTATTGCAGCAGACGTAGGCGCCTACAACTACCAACAGTGTCAAGTACCCAACGACTTTTGGTCGCACCTAGATACATAATAAATACCGGCCATAACTGTCGGCTCGGCTTGGCTTGGCTTGATTTGTACCGCATTACGGCACGGCACGGCACGGCAGGGCACGGCGCGGCACGGCACAGTACTATCTACGTATACTTGGGTATTTACGACAAATGCGAATCAACCAACAGCAACAATAAGAATACAAGTCGGGGACCAGCTTCGCAACAATGCAGCGTAGGTACTAGGTACGTTTGCAGTTTGCGATCGGAATTCGCCATTCGAGCATTCGAGATTACGTACCGGTCTGATTGCGACTGCGAGTACTTTGCCTATACCTACATACAACTATACGAGTGTGAAAAACGAATGAAAGAGAGGGACTATAGGAACAGCGACAGCGATAGCGATATACGGTCTGCATGTGGTGTGTGTGTGTGTGTGGGTATATGGTCTGCGACTGCGACTGCGAGCTCTGCCGCATCGCATGGTACGCGCAAGAGTGGCTGCGATGATAATCCAAGTGGCGGCCAGGTAGGTAGCTATACGATAGCGCAGCGGTCCCAACCCAAATGCGCTCGTTAAACGCTGCTGCTCGCATTTTTGTACATGCTGATACTTTCGAACAGCAACGAAGTCGATCTGAATTGCGGTACAAATGCGGCCGCACCAGCCGCGGTAATGGTTGTCGTCGTCGTCGGCGGCGGCGTTGTCGTTGTCGCTGCCGTCGCCGCGGCCGCAGTCGTTGTTGACCGTATCAAACGTTTTAGGATGCCGGCACTGCCGCGATGCTGCAGACTTTTGTGCGTGGTCAGGCTGTTTTTGGTGCGATATCGCCTTTGGCAGAACTCGCAAACGTGCAACGTATTCCGATGCTCGTGTTTGTCTTGAAAATGTCGCTTCAACGAGTAGTAGCAGCTGAACCGTCGACGGCAATGCGGACAATCTTGCGGCTCGCTTATGTTGCCGGTCAAAGGTGGCGGCGGTAGCTGAAGCGGCGGAGAAGGTGTCGTTTGCGGCCGTTGAAACGATATCGATAACGATAACGGCAGCGGCAGTGGTAGCGGCAGTGGCGTCGAAAGCGGTAACGGTACTTGCGACCGCAGCGGCTCTGACTCTCGCTGCGGCCGAGGAGGAGGCGGCGGCGGCGGCGGCGGCGCTACGGCTGGTAATTCGACGTTAGATGACGATTCGCGTAGTAGCAATCCTGCGCACGCAACAAACGACCATATTAGTAGGTTTCTACGTAAAATATGTACCTAAGTAGGTAGGTAGGTAGGTAGGTAGGTAACAACAACAACAACAACAATTGTTTATTTTCCGCGAACATACATATTTTTTTAAAAAGCGTATCGACCCCTCTAAGAAGTAAGTACGTATTGTCGTAAAATCGTAGGTCTGTACGCGGCAACGAGCCTTGTAACAACTACCTACCTAGATGAAAGTCTATTCAAGTCGTCTATCTATTCTAATTCTATACGTACACATGAACCAACGGTATGCGAGTGTGAGGAGGCGGATCGAGTATTTAATAGATACCTATCCAGTTGTGGCCAAATACTTATTTCATTCAAAAAATAAATATTTTTCCAAAAAAAAGAGCAAGAAAAAAATTGGTTGGTTGGTAGGTACAGGGTACAGGGTACAGGGTACAGGTAGTAGATAGATCAGGTACAATGCGACCGAATAAGTTTTGTTCAGCTGCAACGCAGCTTCGTCTTATCCACTCATCCAAGTACATGGGTGGGTGGGTGCATACGTATAGGCAAGGTAGGTACCTCTACATTGGAATATGAATGCTGTAGCGCTACCCATATACGCTGTACGCAGCGCAGATGGAATAAGGTTTTATAAAGGAGGTGGTAGGCGGCGCGCCGTACACTGCTCAAATAAGTCTAGGTTCTAGGTACTTAGCCTTGGCCTTAGCTAGGTGCGGCTAATATTACATAATTATATCTACAGATATCCACCTGTACATACGGTTTGGTACGTATACGCAGTAGGTACCTACTACCTAGGTCCTAGGTGATTCTATAGAAGTACACCGACGGCAACTCGTTTATTTACGCCTGCGTAGGTAGGTAGGTAGGTAGGTAGGTAGTTAGTTAGGTACCTATTTAGTGACGAGCGAGTGAAGGTGGATATAGGTAGCCCAAATTAGATGCCTATCGTCTAAACGCGTAGGCAACCGTAATGATACTTATTCTTACGAGTAAATATGGTACGTATATATTTATATTTATATTTATATGTACGGTATTCATCAAGTACCTACCTACCTACCTACCTACCTATCTACCTACCTACCTACATAGATTAGGAATAGGCCTACTCGTAATGAGTAAGTAAGTAAGTAAGTAAGTATTGGTCTCTCGTTCTTCGTACCTCTAAAAGCCTTTGCTAAAATTTAATGTCGGTCGCGTGCGAAGTGGACGTCGACGTATGATGGGGAGGTGGTATTAATAAAGTCGGCCTCGTTTTATGATACGTATATATGTGAGTCATGAGCGAATTTCTTGAGCAATAAACGCGTTCGCAAATCGCGCATCTATATTCTTCTTGGTGCGAGGCGTGTTTGTCCGCTACGTGTCGTTTCAGACTCGCTTTCGAGCATAACACTTTGCCACAAGCCAAACATGGAAACACTTTCTTCAAACCTAAACAAATCAGAATCAACACATCGATTTGATTAATTCACGTTACTATAACGTACATAGGTAGATAGATAGGTAGGTAGGTAGGTAGGTATGCGTAGGTGAAACAACGAACGAACGGGTGGGTGGATGGATGGATGGATGGGTACTTGCACCAAACCTTTTGTACGTACATACACACATACATACTTATGTTTTGTATTTGTATACTACCTTAAGTATACCACCGTTACCGGTACCTACCTAATACCTACATATCCATATGCATATACCTACTCGAGACGTGCGAGTCGACGTTGCAGACAAGTACGTGTTTGCTAGGTATTAGGTTGGTACCGGTATAAGTAGGTACGTAGCAGGTAGCACGTAGTCCACGTACCTACCTATACCCGGTATATCGAGCAGTTTCACAGCAAAATGTTTCGGGTTTCGGGTACCTACCATACCATTCTACTAACAATCTCCATTATCTACGCTATGCTACGTACAAAGTACGAGTACATAGAATGCACTCAAATAGGTGTCTACCTGTGGAGAGAAAAAAAAAAGTACCTACCTACCCTGCCCTGACTGTAATACGTAAATGTAGGTTGGTGCGCAGCCGCAGCCGCAGCCGCAGCCGCAACTACAGTATATGTAAATCTATACGTAGGTACCTATTCGTACGTAGATCTAGATACTTACTCGATAGAGATAGGCATCTACCTACTTGAATGACTCTAGGTTCGGATAGATTTTGGGTGGGCAGGTAATAAAGATGGCACGGAGACGGAGCACGGAGGTACGTAAGGTAAGGTATGTACCTACCATACTGAGAAGATACGGAGGTACCTACCTATACCTACTACCAGCAATTCAGAATTGGGAACTTCACTCGGAGACCTACGGGCGTCATTTCATGGGGACTCGATAACGCGAACGAGTAGGTATTCCGTATTCCGTATTCCGTATTCCGTATTCTCGTCCGGGGCCTTGTTAAGAAAGTAGGCTGGTACTAGGTACCTAACGAAACGAAACGAAACGAAACGAAACGCGGGAACCAAAACTGGAAATTAATTAGGGAATTTTTGAGAAGCATATTTCTTTTTTCTTTTTTTTTCCAACTACTTTTCGGTCGCCCGATACCTTTATTAAGGGTTAAGAATAGGCAATAAAGTTTGGAACATGAAGCACGACGTAACTGCCACGCGACATCAGGGTTGTAAGTACCTAGGTACATATTATTATGTAATGTACCTACAATGAAAATTGCGACGCGACTCGCGAGAAAAATTGAAGAGCAGAAAAAAAAAGAATCGTAGGTCGTACGTAGGTACTAGGTAGCGTAGGTACCGACTAAAGTACCTACCTAATTAGGTACTAAAACTGTAGGATGACGCGAATTAAATTTACGAATACACGAATAGGTGAATAGGTATTATAGTACGAGTATTAGTACACGTGTGTGGCGCCTTAATGCCGCCGAGCACAATTTCACGTTTGTGAAGGGCCCGCGGCAAAAATTAGATTTTTGTCCCGTCCCGGCGCGGCGCGGCGCGGCGCGGCGAGCCCTGAACAAATCACGGGTCCAGGCGCAGGCCTGCATGCCATCAATGATTGGAAACTTCGTAAACGCAGAGAGACTCCTCGATAAAAAGTACATAGCCCTTTGATCAACGTTCGGATGTGTACTGTAAACTGTGCTCTGTGCTGTGTAGGTGTGCCTGTGCAGTGTGCAATGCATCTTCGAATCGCACAAGTGTAAGTACCAAGCTACCAAGCTACCAACCTAATTAGGAATCTGCTGTTCCCGGGTAATTATCATAGGCGAAGCAGAAAAGGTACCTAGTACCTACACCTTAGGTGCAGTCGCATAGGTAGGTACCTACCTAAACGACACGTCTACTGGAAGACGTTCTGTTTGCCACCTTTATTACGCATTCTCCATTTAATAACGAATATTTCGAATATAGGTAGGTACCGCAGGTAATTGATTTGTCTAAAAATGTTTACCCGTAAAGTTGCTCATTTTTCTCTCTCCCTCTCCCCTCTCCCCTCCTCCCCCCCCACACACACACGCACGTTTATGTTTCGTGTTTTTCTTTTTATTTACATATTATAGGTAATTATCTTTTTCTTTCTTTTCTTTTCTTTTCTTTTCTTTTCGTCTTTTTCGTCCTTTTTTTTTTTTCGAAATGAAATTATAAAAACATTTTTCTGTTCGATAAAAGCTATCTACTTATTCTTTTTCATTTGACAAAAATGTAAAAGGGACAGAGGAGACAGCCAGACAGCCTTCCGTCTGTAATGAAAACAATAAATTTTCAGCAGCACAAATCAAGTTACAGAGTTGGGAAACTTCTGAAAATGACGAAAAAGTACTTATCTACAGGATGTGTAAGAACTGGACAATGATACTTCATTTTTTATACAGACATACCTACTGTGTAACCGAGTAGGTGCCGCTAAAAAAAACCCTCTAGATAAACATGTTGCCAAATATCGTAATAAATGAAGGGGCAGATCGTTCCTCTATAATGTGAAAAAGGTCGTAGGTACATAACTCCAAAATTTAGAAATTTTTGTGTTTTTTTTTTGCTGAAATGGCAACTGTGGAACGCCCTGGCGCTCCATCTGGTAATAACATTATTTCAGCTCAAACACCCGACAAATCCTTAAAATTAGAAAAAAATATAAGTAGGTATGTTGGCGTAACTCCATATTCCGAAAATTTGAAACTTTTTGGTCGTAACTCCACCAAAAATGCAAAAAGATCAAAAATCGAAAATTTGAATTTTTACAAAAGTGATTAAAAAAAACAATGTTACTGACAATTTTTGAATTTTGTGAAATATTTCACGATTTTAATACGCTTTTGCAGTGTTCAGAATAAATTTTCGATTAAGTATTTTGTTTTAAAATACAAATTTTTAGCTAGGCGTAACTCCATTTTAAAAATTAAAAATCCGTATTTTGAAAAAATAACAGTTGAAAATTCATTCTCGACACTAAAAAAGCATAGTAAAATCAACACCTCTTCCACGAAATTCAAAAATCTCTAATACCTAATACCTAATTACCTACAGTTTTTTGTCTCATCTGTAAAAAGTAAAGTTTTGGGGTTACGACGTTTTAGCATTAGAGGGACGAGATGCAATTTTTATAGGTAAGTACAAAAAAAAATCACCTAAAATATTTTTCAACTACAGGAATGGATAGTACACCACGAAGCGAATGACAACTTTGACAAGCAAGTACATTGAAGACGGAGCAAGTTTATATGATGGAGTCGATACTGTACTGTAATAAATTAGCCTCACCAAGTAGACTGTGGCACACAACTTAAAAAAAAAAAAATAATAATAAATAAAAAAAATGTAGGTGATTAATAACGATGCTAACGGTGACAATAATAATAATAATTGTAATTTTAAGAAGTAGTAATGATTAGGTAGGTAGGTAGGTACATAAAAAATGTAAGTAAGTAATTATTCGCTAAGTAACAAGTATAGGTAGGTCTAGGTAGGTAGGTAAGTAAGTAAGTAAGTAAGTAAGAGTAAGAGTAAGAGTAAGTAAGTAAGTAAGTAAGTAAGTAAGTCGATGGTATACTTGCAAAAGGTTATTATGTCCAAAATTTTCAATATATTTTTTTTGGATATTCTGATACTTTGATGGACCATCATGTATCAGAATATCCAAAAAAACAAAAATTGAAATTTTTGGACATATAAGCTTTTGCAAGTATACCATCGTAGTGAGTGAGTACGTATAAAGTAAGCACGTACGCAGTATAAAGTACCTGTCTAATAATTACATACAAGTACCCATACCTATACAGTATAGAGGTTGCCTACAGGTATTACCCATTCATTTATGTACTCGTAAGTATAATACATACCTAGTATGTAGATCTAGGTACCAAACAAAAACTTATCGATAGCACTGTACATAGGTATCTGTCTGCTTACAGGTACAAAATTATCTACTACCTACCTATAATACACGGGCAGATAATAATTAATAATACCGATAAAAGTACCTAAGTATTTATGCATTATGTATAAACCTATTCGATGAAAAAATTTCAAATCTAATCATATCTCAAAAATGTCACAAATCTAATTTTATCAAATTACATCAAATCATATCTCATTGTACATATCAATTCATAATCATATCTGAAAAAATTATGAAGGTTCAGATCCAGTTTGATATCATGTGATCAAATGACATCTAATTTGATAAAATCATCTCTTTAAAAAAAAAAAAAAAAATCATATGTAATTAGATAAGTACAATTTGATTAGGACATTTTTGAGACCAAATTTTATCTGTTTTGATACCTATAATTTGATCTAAATCAGATATGTTTTGATATGATTTGATCTAAAAAATTTTCATCAGGTACCTACCTAAATACTTGGGTAAAAACTAGAAAAAATGGAAAAAGAAAAAAGTAAACAAATTCTTACTTAGATAGGTAAGTCAAAGTACTTCCTAACTTAAATACGAAAACAAAATGTAAATAATAGGTATAGGTAGGTCTAGGTACCTATAGAAATATGTAATCGTGAAAAAGGTGGAACAAAAATTATATTAGGAAAATCCGAAACAGGTACACGTATTATAAATAAATAATATGTAGGTACCTATTTGTACAACAAGATTATCATCAGGTAGATTTCTAGATAATACGACGGTTTTGCGATCGAATTTTCCAGAAAAACTTGAAAATGGTACCATTTTGTACGTATACGAGCCGACGAAATGATGAATTTTCGTCGCGTTACGTCGCGTCGCTACGAATTTACGGCCGAAGAAGGAGAGCTCCACTTTGGTTTTCGATGGTAAATGCTCTTGTGGTTGTTGAGACTGTTCAAGGTACGGAAAACTTTATGACAGATGGTGCAGACTGCGGAGTGGAGCGGTTGATGATGTTGTTGTTCGATATGACGTTTCAACGTGAGTCGAGTACTCAACATTTTTCCGCAGATAAAACAACCGTGTTGCTGCTGACCTCCTCCTCCTCCTCCTCCTCCTACAACTATTCCTATTCCTTTTCCCTGATTGCCACCTCTCCGTTCCAACTCCGTCCAGTCTGCACAAACCATACTGCCATTAAAGCTTCTACCTTTGACGATAGAAAAAAAACACACAAAAAACACGCGCAAGCGCGCGTAAAAAAAAGAAGAAACAAACCAAATGAGTGCGAAGCACGTACCGTATAAAATTATATTTATGATGCGCTCCATAAACATAGGTAGATCTAGGTATGTAGTAATGTACGTATTACGTACGCTTGTACAGGTGCGAGGTAGTAGGTAGGTAGGTAAAATTTGTAAAAGTATTGATTTTCCCCCTTAATTTTCAATGTTTTTTGCTTCAAATCAGCCCTCAAAAATTGACCCCCCCCCCAATTTTTTTTTGAAATATTTCAATCTTGATTTAAGTGTAATACTCGAGCGAGAAATTCACGAATTCCTTCATTGAGAACCGATTTTCCTTTTGAAAATATCAAAAATAATGAAAAAAAAAAAAAAATCAATTTACTTGAACAAGTTTTTTCGTTATAGAGGGAGTAAAACGCTATTTTACTCCCTCTCGCGAATCGCTCGAGTGCTTAAATTCGCGTTTTTCTCCCTCTATAACAAAAAATATCGTATGCAACTCGGGAGATAAAATGATTTTCGACAATTTTGAGTTATTTCCCTCGCTTCGCTCGTGCAATAAACCTCAAAATTCGTCGAAAATCATTTTATCTCCCTTGTAGCATAATATACTATTTCATCGTAGTGTGAGTAAAAGTGCACTTTTACTCACACTCGCGAATCGCTCGAGTGCTCAAACTCGCCTTTTACTCACACTACAACAAAAAATATCGTATGCAACTCGGGAGATAAAGTGATTTTCGACGAATTTTGAGGTTTATTTCCCTCGCTTCGCTCGGGGAATAAACCTCAAAATTCGTCGAAAATCACTTTATCTCCCGAGTTGCATAATATACTATTTCAACAGCCAAAAAATCGGTGTAAAAGAAATCGAAACAGACTGGGTATGTTCTGGGTGATCTAAAACGATTTTTTATCGAGTAATTTCAGCAGTCAGCACCTTACCCTTCCCTGCCGCACATGAGGGCATAAAAACGTCTATGCAACGCAGCCCGTACGTCGCCATCTTCACCATCGTGTATGGAGACGCGGCGCGGCGGGGTGACATCGAACGCGCTCGGACATCGCTTCCTCAACTTTAAGGTAAGGGGCACGTGTTAACCTCAACTCACAGGAGTGAAAATTTGGAAATAATTTCTGTTTGATGGGGTGAGCGATTTCGAAATTGGAAAAAATTTACACATGCTTTTCATGGTCACCCTAATCTACCTATATTGCAAATGTAAACTGATAATTAGAGGTATCTAATGGGTAAAAAAAAAATAATAATAAAAAAAAGTCCTCTACCCACTACGGACGACAAATCTAGGCAACCTAGCTAATGCACCTACGAGTAGGTACTACCTAAGTACCTAGATATTCAGGTACTTAGGTAGGTACCTAGGATGTACCGACCAAGGTATGTAATAACTATGGTAAGCGGTGGGCACGGGGCACGGGGCACGGGCATGGGTACTTGAACGAACGATAGCAGGCGGAGTGGACACTTTTGCGCCGTCGATACTAAACCACCGCCGAAGGTGTGGGTGCATGTCGCGATGTCGCGGCATTGACGGGTAACAGGTAGGGGGAGGGGGGGCAGTAAGTACCTACTTATATATGGTAATATATGTGCGTTGGCCCTGCAAACTTCAAAATTGAACGCGTATCTACCTACTCATTCCACGTCCGCCTCCCTACTCTATTTCGCATGTGGAATCGGAACGACTAGGTACCTAATACCTATTTATGTAGACCACTCGACCACACGCATAGGCATAGGCGCAGGCACAGGTATAGGTATATAGGTATAGGTTGACAACGTACGTACCTATAGTGGGTACCTACATGAAATAAATTTACTTATAAGGTAGGTAGGTAGGTAGGTAGGTAGGTAGGTAGGGTAAATACATTACGGTAGGTACATTACATACGCGTACGCGTACGCATTCGTATAGTATGTAACTCTGCACAAAGAAAGCTAACTAGTGTGCGAAAACGACCGTTTTGTTTTGTTTGGAAAAAACACGTTTCGAGTTTTGCCTCCGAAACTGCGATTGACATTCTGTGCAATTTTATGAAATTTCAAGGATTTTTGAAACGTTTTCGAGAGCAGGGTTTTTTTTTTCTACGTATACATACAAATCTGCGACACGCTGTAGCAGGGTTTCTTTGAGCAGGGTCACGTATAGGTATATAGGTAATAGGTATGCATGTATTACGTTCGGTTGGTAGGTACCTATTAGGTATTTTCTGATTTTCTTACCTTGAGATGAAGCAGCGAGACCATCTAGTACAGCGTTTGCCGTCACGGATGTATGACTTTGGTGATGATTGAATCCTGCGAAACAAAAACAAAAACCATAAAATCAGGTCCGCGTCCGCGCAGATATCTACCTACCTACCTACCTACCTACCTACCTACATAGATTTGATACCTGCGTGCGTGCGTGCGTGCGTGCGTGCGTGCGTACGTAGGTATGTATGTATTTATCCTATATACTCGTACAACATTTCGGAATCGCGCAAGTTGGAAATTTTTCGAATGTTCGGTTCGAAAATCACGGTGAAAATTCGTCCAATACAAATTAAATAGGTATCCCGACAGTTTTCCATTTTACAATCATATATTAAGGTGATCCGATCTGGGCGCTTTTATTGCGGTTGGGGTTCGCGACGGCAGCGGTAGGTAGGTAAGTAGGTAGGTACCTAGTACGTATACGTACGTACTAGGTATATACATAGTAAGTACATATTATGTGTCATTCCGGTAGCAAGGGGCCCATATATGGTCGAAATGGAATTATTGCCACGGGACAATACATACTAGAGACCCTGAGAAGTGAAATAAAACCGATCTCAGCCCAAAAGGTCAAAAATTTGCCGGGATATCGCATTCCGAATGGCGAAAATGCTAGTAGTCAAAATTTTAAAAAGTCGAGAAAATTGAGTGAGGTAACCTTACCGCATGTAAAGGTACTCGGCGTGAAAAAGTGAAATATTTTTTCCTCGTATAAGAACCGATCGGCTTGAGGTTTGGAACTATTGTTCTTCATGTCATTTCTCGCCATTTGGCTGAGGAGGTAGCGAAATAACGATGCTCTCCCCTTCGTAGCCTGTACACAGCCTACGGCCGTATAGGCCGTTTATATGTATGTACTATGTACAATGTACATATGTAAAACTCTGTTTCAATTCATGAGAGAACATCGTGAAAATCCGCTAGGGTCTCTGCGAGACGCCTCGATATGGCTTGCGTTTCGTGTTTTTATTTCAGAAAAAACACGCAATCGACCAAATGGGCCCTTTTCAAAAAACTTGGAACCTCATTTTATGTCACATGAAGTGCGTTTTCGTCAAAATCCCTGCACCGCGACCGCACGATAGTAGACACTCCGAGGTACAGAAATTAGCAAAAAAAAAAATAATAATAATAATAAATACATACATAAATAAAAAAAATATTAATTTTTGAAAACTGTCATCGACCGAATGGGCTCTTTGCTGCTAGCGGAATAACAGTTACACATGCGTACGCCGCCACGCTGTGCACGCATACGTAATTCATCCACGGCGAACCGGTTATGCAATTTAATTAACGTCAAACATATTGTATGGTACTTCACAAGCTAAACCTAATACCTATAACGCGTACGTAGGTAAGGGCGAGCGACTGGGCGACCATTTATCGGACGGCAAATTGGTTATGCAATTTTGTTTGCGCCGATGAAAGGGACCGGACCGTTACGTCTACGTAGGTGTATGTTGGACATCTATTACGTACCTATATGTATAGTGTTAGTGCATGTATATCGTATATCTACCTACTTACTTATACTTACATATAAATTTACGAGTGGAAAAGAAAAATTACAGTGCGGAAATGAAATAAAATCAATTTTGCGATTGCGTCCGCACAACCCGTACGTGAAGACGCGACGCGACGCGACCCTTGAAACGCTAGAAAACCGAAAATCGGTTTTATGGGGCCGTGAAGAGACGCTCGACTCATCGACTGAAGTAGACCACCCGACCACCGCACTGTCTACGCGCTAGTACCTCTACTAACATGGATTTGGATATGTTGCTCAATGTACGAAGTACCTACGGGCAAGGACATTAAGGTGTCCGCGAAATTCACTAATGCGTGCGGTACGAAAATTCGAAAATACCTGGTCAGGTACTCGGCACGAAATTCGATACCTCTACCTACCAAAATAACTCGAAATGGGATAAATTGCCTGAAAGTGAAAGTAGAGCTTTCTTCATTGTAAGTAAGTAAGTAAGTAAGTAAGTAAGTAAGTAAAGTAAGTAGGTAGGTAGGTAGGTAGGTAGGTAGGTAGGTTGGTACGTATGTATTTGTACTCACCGGCTAACGAATCAGCAGCTAAGGCGGCGGCGGCCATATTGAAACTAAAAGACGCTCCGGCAGCGGCGAATAATTTACTATCCAAATAACTACGATGGCCTTGAAAAGCTTCTTCGTGTTCGAGTAAAGCTTGCGGATAAGGAGCGCTCGGAGGTGGCGACTGGTCGCTTAGTCTATCTTCGGATTGGTTGCTGTCGTCGTCGTTGAAATGATTATTGTCGCGATCGTCGTCGTCGTCGTCGTCGTCGTCGCCGCCGTCGTTGTTGTTGTTGTTATTATTATTACTATTATTATTATTATTATTATTATTATTGTTGTTGTTGTTGTTGTTGTTGTTGTTATTATTGCTGGATACTAGGTCCATCGGTTCCGTTTTCAACGACAAGTTTTTGGGCGAGGACGACGATTTCGAAGTGGCGAATAAAATTTGCTGATTATTATATTTTTTGGCAGAACTAGTGGAAAAATCTACAGGTGGCTCGTCGTCGTCGTCGTCATCGGCTCGACTAATATTCACGATGGCCGTCTCCTCGTCGTTGTGATTCTCGTCGTAATTGACCGCCATGGCTGCTGCGGTCGTTGTCGCCGTTGTCGGCGTTGTCGGCGTCGCGGCGTTAACGTTGGCATTGCTGGTAACATTATTGGTGGCTGGTGCCGCGACGCACGTAGCGGACGACGAAGATGAAGAGGAGGAGGACGACGACGACGAGGACGACGAAGCGGACGAGGCGCACGGTAGCGAGGTCGAAGTTGTGGCGGCGATGGTGGTAGTCGCGGCATTGCTATTGCTGCTGCTGCTTTCGCTGTTGATATTATTATTATTATTATTATTACTACTGATTACGCCCATTTCGCTGGGGCTACCGTGGCGAGATGACGACAACGACAAAGCTTCGCACGAGTTTTTACGCGTCCTCGTCGCCGTACAAGTCGTCGCTGATTCGTCGTTGGATAGCGTCGAAGGCGATAGTGATGAAATATTGGAACAGTGCAACAACGGTGACTGTAAAGCGTTATCCGCAGATTTGGCCCGTTTCAACGATATCGGCGAGTCGTCCTGTCGCGTCCGACAAAAATAAAAGTTGAACGTAAAACGTAAGCGCGAAAATGCAAAGTAAATCATAAGTATTTCATATAGACTACCTACCTACCTACCTACCTACCTATCTATCTGTATCTATGCACTTGACGTCTTCCAATCCCTTCACCATTAAGTATGCCGATGCCAGCATGCTGAAGAGACCCCCCCCCCTCCATTCTCGTTATGTTATTTTTATCCATTGTCTACCATTCCTCACCCCTAATAAGTTCACGGCAAAAGGGATGATGAAGTTTAATTTCCCAAGAAATTGTCGCATCTTGCCTCGTGGTGCATTCGAGGTGCATACCGCAGATTTAATTAAAATCGTACCTATCCAATTTTCTGAATTTTCGAAAAGAGCGCGTTACTTTGAGTACTGTATACCGTTTCGTGCCGCAAAGTATTCAACTCACCACTCGCGCAGAAATAATTTTCAAGTAAGTGGGGTATATAATCATGTACTCGTATATATACCTACCTATTTCCTAACTAACAGAAGAAAAAAATAGGTACACCGATATAGTGTAAGCAGCGGAGCACTGCACTATTATTCCATACGAAGGCAACTCCCAACTCCACATCGGAGGCGCGATTATTTTAGGATTTTTGAAGATCCCCCCCTCTCAATTCTTCCGTACCAAAAAAGACTATAGGTAATTGTGTAGCGCGGCTTCGGCTTACCTTGCTTATCTTGTTTCTAAACAGACACCCAGCCGTAGATATGTTAATAACCGTTGGGTTAGGTGGGTAGGTAGGTAGGTAGGTAGGTACAACAGCATACGAAGTAAATAGGTAGGTCTAAAACGCTTACGAGTGAATTTAGCCGCGGTTGAGAACATCTTATAGGGGTCGGAGAACGAATATGACGCCGATGCCTACTGGTCTGCGGTTGAGTTATTAATGTTCTAGGAGAATTTCGGTCATCGTTTGCAGCGTTGATTTGAGAAGAGTGATTTGAATTATGTAAAAAAGGTGGTTGGAACATGTTCATCTTATCCGCAAGAGTTGCTGGCGATCTCGTTGAAAAACGTGTCGATAAATTCTGCAAAAAAAAACCACACAAACGGATTAAGTAGGTTCCCGGGTGTAGCGAAAAAAAAAAACCTTACAAATTCATATGTCATAGAAAATGAAAAAATGAAACTTGAAAATTTGCGTCAATGGCGTTGCCAGAAACCTCTGAAAGGGAGGGGTCAGAACCAGTGGTTTTTGGTGCTTTTTGGTGGTGCGCGGGGGTGGGGTGTAAAATGGGTACAAAGACAAAAACCCAAGTGTTTTTGGGGGTGGTGCGGAAGAAGGGGTAAAACGAACCTCTTTCGCACTTCAGCGTTACATAGTTTATATACCTAATTATGATTTTATTCATGCCCGAGCGAAGCGAGGGCCAAGTCTTGAAAAAGTAGGATTTTTTAATGTCCAAAACAGACATTTTCCACATAGCTACGCCCCTGATTGGGGTGGGTTTTTTTTTTTTTCATTTTCCCGGGTGTAGCACTCGCTACACCCGCTACACCATAGACGCCGTCTACGACTTTAATAAAAAATAATTTCAAAAAAAAGGTAGGTAGGTAGGTAGGTAGGTAGGTAGGTAAGTAAGCAGATATATGTACCTACGATTATAGCGAGGTATAGTACAAATATTAGGTATATTAAGATAAGGGAGAGGCGCAAAATTTGAGTTGTTGGGAGAAACACAGGGGTCGGTCGGTCGGTCGGTCGGCAGCTAACGTATAGGTAAGTATACCTAAGTACCGAGCTTTGATGAATTACGAGTTAGGTATAAGTTTAGGAGATTGTTGTTTATTTTTATATTAGAGGCGATTTTCTAAAAGAAGTTATGGAAGTCTGAGCTTCATTAATTTTTTTTTTGTAAGTACCCACAGTACAATAATTATGTACAGTACCTATGGCAGTGCGTAATGCGCTCGTACGTTGATATGCTACATAGATACCTAGACCTACCATGCTACCTATAATAAGTACCTATACATATGGGACCCTGCCGTGAAGAAGGAACCTAATGTAAAAAAAAAATCTATGCCACATTTTTCACGTTTTGGGTCCAAACGACACCAAATCTGTACCAACCACATAAAAATAAAAACATCGATTTTTTTTTTTACACAAGGTCCCTTCTTTACGGCAGGGTCACATATATTTATATATATATATACATTTGTCTATGGTCAAAGTGGAATCTTTTTTTTTTTCGTCTACAGGTAAACTGGCATCTTTTTTGGAAACTGGCATCATTTTTCGGATGCCAGTTTCCGTTTGCTGTTATTTGGCTAAGATAAGTGCTGTAGATGCCAGAAAACTTATCAGAAACTTGATGCCACTTTACCACTTAATATATTCTACACCTTGAAGCAAAAAAAAATTTTTCGTACCTACGGTCGAGATGGCATCTTTTTGTGAAGTTTACAGGTAAAGTGGCATCATTTTTAAAATTCGTTTTTAAAAAAAACCTACAAAGTTATAGATTCTGTACAATATCACAATGTTATTAATGTTGCATTTGATGAATTTGCAGGGGTTATGAAAAATGATGCCACTTTGACCATAGATGACTATTAATATATATATGTAGATATTTGCAGCAGATGCTACCTACATAGAAAGTTAGTAGGTAGGTATGTAAGTAATGTACCTATTTGGGTAGAGAGACTTACTTCGTTATAATGATCAGAAGATGGAGAGGCCGATGAAGCGGGCGTCGTAGCGGCTGCTGCATTTTGTTGTGTCAAGCCGCTGACCTTTAATACTTCGGCTGTTTTTAAAAACGACGTCAAATTCCGCTGATGCACGTTCACTTCGCCGTGATAAATGAATTCTACTAAAGCGTGTAAATCGTCGAACACTACGTCTTGCAGCACGATAACCGGATGCTTGCAGGGTGTACTCTATATTTCCAACAACAAACGGCAACAAACGTCAAAAAAATTCAAGTAGGCACTAGCCATCAGGTAACAGGTAAGGTACTTCCTGTTTACTTTTAAAACCTCGTACCAACTACCCCTACTATAAGTAAAGTATATACTTATTATAGTCCCGTAATATAGGTACCTAAGTAATCTGCATTCCGTTCCGTTTCGTTTCGTTTCGTTCCGTACCATATCTATCCAGCTACATTTATGGTAGGTAAAGTACCCTGTTGCCTCGTACATCTACATGGTACGTCCTACGTACACGAGTGACGCGACGCGACGCGACGCGACGTACGCGTATGCGCCGGTAATAATAGGTACTTACTTACTTACCTACCTACCTACCTACCTACCTACCTATCATAAGTACGAAGTTCTAAATTGGGTAACAACCTACCTACACATTTTATGTAGGTACCAAATGCACATATCTACCGTATCCAATATTATTTAGTTTGTTGTCTAAATACCTACATGTATTCATACATATGAATACCTACTTCTATAGATTTAGTCTACTTACCCGATGAAAATTTTTTAGATCAAATTATATTTTAGAGATGATTTGATCAAATTAGATGTCATTTGATCACATCATCTCAAACTGGAGCTGTACCTTCATAATTTTTTCAGATATGAATTGATATGTACAATGAGTTATGATTTGATGTAATTTGATAAAATTAGATTTGGGACATTTTTGAGATACATATGATTAGATCTGAAATTTTTTCATCGGGTACATTTTTTGTAGGACTGTACATCTACATTGATAAATATGTACTCGTAGGTAAAGGTACCTACCTAATAGTACATACATGTAGGTAGGTAGGTAGGAAGGTAGTTGGGTGGGTACATATGATCTGTACTCGTAGTCATAAAGTTGACGCGTCGTGTCGCGTCAAGGTAGTCCACAAAAAGCGATACCAAATAAATATTTCACTGCTCTATGCGCCGCACCACGTCGCACCACGTCGCGCCGCCCCGCGCCCTGAAATGTATTGTACCTACTTACGTATTTTTTGTCCTTCTTATGTTAAATGTTATACGAGTATGTACTCGTAACTCTCGACGCGACTGTACTAAATTAGGTGTTATTTAAATAACTACCCCGCTACCCCGCTACCCCGCTACCCCGCTACCCTATACCTATACAATACATGCATATAATATAGGTATCTCGTACATACCGCACCGTACCTATATCTACATACGTGCTTAGCTAGTTCGTACTTACATTAGGTACATTGGTACGTACAGCAGCGCACATAAATATACCTATACCTGCGTGCGTGCGTACATTGGTACATTACATACATAATGTACATAGCGCGGCAAGACGACGACGACGACGACGACGTCGTCGTAATCATTTTGAAAACCGGTTCGTAATTCGCTGACGATGACGCATTACTATACGAGTACAATACATAGGTATCTAATCTATACGTAGACGTACGTATGTAAGTAGTAGGTACCTACTTATAAGTATGTTGGCATATCTTCTGTACACAGGTACAGGTAGTACACATTGTACATACGATAGGTAACGTACCTATACCTACTTGACCTATCTATCTATCTATCTATCTATCTACCTACATAGGACATAGGACATATAGGTACGGTAGATAGGCAGGTAAGTACCAAAATGAGATGGTGGAAAAATTCTACGTTGAAGAAATTCATAGCTACTACCTAATACCCACCTACCTATGTATGTACTTATGATTTCGGATCACCGAAATCCCTTCCATTTATTGCGCGAGAATATATACTTGGTAAGTAACTATAGAAATAAAAGTTTTAATGAAATATTAATTAAAAATGATAAATTATCATCTTTTCTTTTTGTACCTATTAAAATCAGGTACCTACTTAATAATTGAAAATATTTGAATTATTTGAATTTTATAAATAATAATAATTAAACAAAAACCATATCGAAAAATAAACAACATATGAGACGATGATCCTAGAAAGGGGGTTGTCATGGGGGAAAAAAATTCGATTTCATTTTTGATTTTTTTTTTTTGGTTCAACGAACCTTCCTCTACAGCGCAGCGTAGAGCAAAACAATAAAAAAAAACAAAAAAACGATTAAATAGTTTTTGAAAATTTGTTCTACGTTGTAGAGGAAGGTTCGTAGAACAACAATAAAAAAAATACTTAAATAAATAAAATCGTCCTTTTTCTGCGATAACCTCCTTTCTAGGATCACCATCACATATAGGTATAGGTGCCTACCTAAACTGCGAATTTTCCACCATATTCTGGAAAATATCATCCTAAATTCTCCCAACAGTTCTACCTACCTATATCAGATTTGATTCTTAATCGTATTCCCGTTCATTAGCCGCACCTAATGAAATTTTACTCATTTTTTTCAGCCTCCGACAACCTACAATGGAATAATTGTCGATATAGGTAGGTAATTTCCCACAAATCACCTCCAAAAATATTAGTATGGTATTTCTTTCCTGCTGTAAAATCCTTCAGACATGGGTATTTAGCTCATGCTCATGCTTAAGTAAGTATAAGTTATAACGGATTAACGGATTTTTTAAATTGATTAGGTACCTACTACCTAGATATACATATGTAATTTATTTTATAATTTGTAATTTACTAAGCAATTTCTTTGCCTGTTCGTGGAGTGGAAAGGAAGGAGGGGGATGAATTTTAGTCGCTTCGAGACCTCGCGGGTCATCTTATTTCAGATCTGAATTGAAACCGGATTTTCAATATATTGAAAAAATATATTTAGGTAGGTAGGTATATATATATAATTGCACGCGACCCTACTATGTCAGCCACTTTTCATATATATTCGAAAATTTCCAATTTTTTGCCCACTTTTTCAAATTTGTCTCATTCCTGTGCTAATTGATTAATCAAAATTCCAATTGCAGATTCATTCTTAGCAACACAAAATTCACCTTGACAAAAAAAATGGCGTTCCTACATAAAGATTTTTGAAAAAAAATTGCAAAATTTTCTTTTTTATCACAAATTTTGAAAAAGTGGCCTAGTAAAAAGATAGCTGCACTCGAATAAAAATTTTTGATACCAAAAACTTTTGGTTTGATTAATGAAATAACTAATAAATTTTGGGTCAAAGTTTAAACTGTGCATACTCAAAACTAGTATAGGTACAAAAATTCCGACCGGTTTTCTCCATTCTACACATCGCCAATTAGAAATTGGGCATGCGTTCATCCTCGCTCCTAAATTTCTAAGGGATGCGACTCTGGTGGAAGTTTTTGGAAACAGGTGGCTGACTTTGTATGTAGAATTAACCCATGAAAAGTCAGCCATGGCTGAGATGTACGATGGCTGACTTTGTATGTAGAGTTAACCCACAAAGTGGCTGACACGTCCGGATTACCTATATATATATATGGATGGTACTATCATTGCGAGACCCGCTTTGCAAAAGGAGATGATACAGGCACTGTCAGGCCCGAATTTTCAAAAATGGGCATAAATGAAGGGTCGGGTATTAAGGCCGATGTGTGTAGCGGAAAAAATAGCCGAAAATGAGACGAATCTCGCTGCGCAAGCGCCATGCCGCTAGCTCAATTCGTATTCGAATGGCGCATGGTCGAAGTTTCCATGTGTTGCTGTGTACAGAGAGGCGAGGTAATTTGTATATAAAGATATGCAAATGACACTACGAGGCCCGAAAAAAAAATTCGCCTACGGCCTCCCGAGTATGCATACATCATGAAAAACTACTTTACATGGCATGACGTTGCGAGACCCGATTTCGGGTCTCGCAGTGTAAAATCGCGTCTCGCAGTGCTTTGCTATGCCTGTATTTATATATATATGAAATATGGTTCTTTTTCTTTGTATTTTTAGCGAGACATACCTCAAAAAGTTAATTTTCGATTTCAGTTCTGATATACCGCGCGAATGGGAAAAATTTCGAGAATCCTTTTTTTCCCTTCCAATTTTGTCGCAGTTATTTGACGAACTGCGAAATTCGAAGCCCATTTTCTGTCAATGTTGGACGACGTCATGTCAGTACTCACTACTTTCCTACTTAGTTGAATAGGTTTAGGTGAATATTTTTGTAGATGGATACATACACAACTGTAGGCATTTGCGCAAGGTACATACATACGTAACCATTCGTGGAGTATATGATTATACCTACTATGAGTGATGACGTAGGTATAGGTATCTCAGGCGTCAGGCTTCAGAAGGAGGAGCAGGAAGAAGAAGGTAGGAAACGGGAAAAGAGTACACACATATTGTCACAGGGAGACTTGGCCCGTCCGTTCCCCGCCGCCGCGGTACGTGTGCGGTGGTAAAACGGTAGGTGCCGCCACCAGTAGTTCGGTCGTTCCGTCGGTACGATGGAACGAACCTACGAGCCAGCTCTTCAGTGGTGCTTGGTACGAGGTGGCGAAGCAACGTTCCGTTGCTGAGCCGCCTCATGCGTACTAAACGCCCGGAGAAATCCCGAACCGTGTAAGTTTTCCGTGTCTTCATATTCATTCGAATATATTCTTCTTACGTTTTCAACTGTGTTAATTCTTTCGAGTTATATCAGATATCCCTCTGGACGGCTGAGGTTAAACCAGAGGGGTTGCGGGAGGCATTCCTCCCAAGAGAGAATGGCTATCGTGGCCAGATGGTCCATTTCTCTCATTGGCGCCTAAACGTGCTGGATTTTCGTGGATTAGCTACCCACAATGAAAATCAAAAACCCCCCGAAAGGGCGTCCAGTCCTGTGCCGCTGGAGGTCCGGGGATGATGTCCTGCCGTCATCCTTTTGTTAACTATTTTCGTAAGTAGACTTTCGCCTTGACGCGAATTTAATTATTTAATAAGTTTTATTAACGTAAGTTCCGTGGCTTTACTTTTTTAATTGAGTGTTATTGCTGTTTTACTCTTGTTATTCGTGAGTGTGTTCGTGTGTGTGTAAAATTCGCGGAGTTTTTAGACAGTTAAAATACGTTTTCGCGTAGTGTAAATTTTTCTAAGTTAAAAATCGTCTACGTGACCGGAGCGCGTGTCGAAACGGCAGCTGCTAGTCCCCCTGCAACCCTCCCGCCCTGACCGCCGACCGTCGGTTCGACAGTTGGCAAGATGGCGGCTAGAGTGGGGATTCGGCTACGGTAGCCGGCTGGAAGCAACGAACGAACACGTTCCGCATTATAATTCTTTCCTAGCTACCGTGCACGTCGTGTATTTGGCCGTTATATTTCGCGCGTCCCTATTCAACGTATTTTGATAATACTGCCATTAGCTCGGCATAGATTTCTTTAAGAAATCATACCAGTGTATGAAATAAACGATCACGTCTAATTATATACACATAAAATAGCGTAACGCTAAAAATTACTAGGCAAATAAATCTTATAGATTCAGCTGTGGAGTAATATTGATATGCAAATTAATTCAAACATATCTTTAAGATATTGTGTTGAATTAATTGGACACTTTACAAGTACATCTTTATAGATATACTATTGATTGAAATTACCTAGCAAATAAATCTGTAAGATTGATTCGCGAAGTATTTCACCCAACTAACTAATTTAACTACATCTTTTAGACGTAGTGTGGAATTAGTGTGATTTTTTTCAAGTAAATCTATAAGATTTACGGGCACATTATAAATTTTTCAAATCAAATTCGGTTAAATCTTTAAGATTTATACACGAATTGATTTTTCACAAATCAATCAACTGAATATATCTGTTAGATATATCATTAAGCTGATTTGATTTTTTCAGCAAGTACGTCTGTAAGATATACCGCTGCTGACTAATTAGAAATTAAATTCGACCACGAATTAATTTCTATTTTGAAAAATACCTTACAGGTACAATTTCTAACGATTATTTCACACGTACGTCTAAAAGACATACTGTGAATAATTTACAAAAAATTAATTTTGACTAAATCTCCAAGATTCAATATCAAATTAATTTTCTCACGTTTTTGAACCGTACCAGCGATGTCTGGTAGAAACAAGTACGGCGATGCTGCGAAACGCACTTCGCAGCGACTTGCAGTCAAAAGAGATAAAAAATCGAATCCGGTTGTTATCAAAAAACAGACCAGAAGGAAATTGTTATCGAATAACGACGCAATTCCCTCAAATTTGGCTGAATTTGAGCACGACTCAACCCAGCGACCTCCTACTGAGACCCGAGGAGTAGAATTTGGCGGTCATCAAACAACGCCGATGCCGCAGGTGACCGGTCCACGTCAGGAATCGGTTACGATTCAGGATGGTGGGTCCGGCACTGATGACGAGTACACAACGGACGATGAAGGTGACCAGACTGTAATTGCTAACAGTAATTACAACGCACCACCTGCAATTCAATCGAACCCGATGGATTTCTTGAGCAGAATCGGTCCGTATGAACACGGCGCCGTTACAGCACCGCAGTTCGACTCGAATTTCAATGCGGCGAACACGACGCAAAGAAATGTACTCAGCGTGACCGCCGAAGTACATGCAAATAATATCTCATCAGGCGAATCATATATGAGACGCATGATGAAATCTCTAATTGCAGATCGAGTTGTGATACCTACCGGCCAGACGTATCCGTCGACCGGAGATTTTTCACTAGAGGCGCTCTCACGCCTAACTCACGGAAATCGGGTAGGTACAGTCGAACCGACAGAAACCTCAAGTAGGTGTATACCTACCCAATCACAAACAACGACGGCTGCTACCTATCTACCTCAGATAGGTACCAGCCAACAAAACCCACCAAATAGGCAGTCGCGTACGACTGTACCTAGGGTACCCTATAAACCGAATCCGTATGCGAGCACGCCAGTTCGGCAAATAGGTTTCCAATCGCCAGTAACGTCGGTACCTACCGGCGCGTCGTTTACGGCGAGCCGCACGGTGCCGCATGCGGTTACCACGGCAGCCATTACCTACTCGACGACGAGTAGGATTGGATCCATCCCGGCGACTAGTAGTAGCAAGTACGTGTACGTACCGCCGGCTACTAGTCAGACTGTGAACAGTGGCTTCCACGCGACGCATGAGGGGCAAGCCCCCGGTGGAGGGCCCTCTTTTAGAGGCCCGACGCCGAGCGTCGCGGGTTGCTCACCTGACACCCATTCCCTCCAACCCGGCGAGCAAGCGCTGCTTGAAATTTCTCAAGCTATGCAGTCGATGCGTGCATGGATGGAGAGGGAGAATAGCAATATACACGCCCGCTGCAATACTGTGGATGAGGCGCTGCGGCAACAGCAGCAATCCCTGTACCACACAGCGGACGCGATACAAGGGTTGGCGGCTAGATCTCACAGATCTGAGCAATTTACGCCGACTCAGCAACAACTCAGCGACCTTGCCGAGTCTTTACGCCTAGAACGGGCTGAAAATGAGTCGTTACGACGACAGCTTGAAGGCCGAAACCGCTCCAGTGCCCCCCACTATAATCACGATGATCATTATCAGAGTGACCACGATCGATACGACCGGGAAGGGGGACTAGGGGGCAGCGGCGGGCGCCGCTCAAGTGACCGTTACGGACACGGCGGCGATCCGGACCCCGCTGGTGGCTCCCGATTCGACTACGATCCGGATATCCACGAGCGGCCGCGTACTCACATACGCAAGGGACTCCCCGGAACCGTGGAATCCCTGCGCGCAAACGGAATCGTCTTCACTGAAGAAGACAGATTTCACCCCCTCGAATTTCTGGAAAGCTTTGAAGCTTATATGGCCCAGACTAATGTCGTGGGGGCCCAAATGTGCGTAGTGTTCTGTGGCCTCATCGACATAAACCGAGAGTGGGCCAAGAATCATCGTACTATTACCAAGTGGTCTGTCCTTCGGACCGAGTTCCTCAGGGAATTTTGGACCAGGAGGGACCAGGCTGCGGCCCGGGCTCACTTCCCGGAGGAGATAAAGCGGACCTCGACGACGAGGGAGCTCATTCAATACATCCGGAAGTGGCTCCGCACCCTGACCAAAATGGACACCATTTCTGTCCAGGACGCCATCGACATGACGATGCAAAAACTCCCCACCGAACTGCGAACACGCATCGATGAGGAGGACACTTGGAGTCTAACTCGCTATCAGCGAGCTCTAAAACGACTCGAGGATCAGCGCGACCCGCTACCTCAATACAAAATACCGGTGGTTGCGCCACGCAAGCAACCGGTTAATCAAACACCAAATCCACAAGCGCAAACTCGACGAACGCTGGTTGGATATACGAATAAACCGCCGCAGAGTGCACAACCGGCTAGACCCCCTCAATATCAGCAATCGAACCCGACCGCTGGGGGGCCCAACCGGTTTGTACTGAAGCAGTGGTCCGATGGACGAAAGGTCATCGCACCGGCGCCGACGCCGGTTGCGACAGGGGCAAAACCGACGCCGGTACCCCCGACGACCACAGCCCCCCCTCAGCTCCACCAAGTGTGGTACCTGGAGGAGACCACGGCTGACAACGATGTATACTTTGATCACGATGACGAGGTCAAGGATTTACAAGCCGTAGAACTGGAGCCCCGAGATGAGGCCCAGGGAAACGGCCAAGACTAGGAAGCGCAGGGCGGCCACCTAGTCCCAAAATTGTCGTAGCTCCGACCCTTAAAGGGAGGGTGCTCATCGGCGATGGCTTAGCCCAGTTTGTCGCTCGCAAAAGGATAAACAATACCTCGATGGTATTACCGTCCTATCTCAGCAGTCGTATTTCTCTTGAACAACTCGCTACCGAGATCAAGAAACACGATTTTCAAGGAAAAGATGCGGCGATTGTAAGTGCCGGATTGTTTGAATTTAATTATTCACACAAGCCGTACAACGTCATTGAACAAGAACTGCGACAGGTACTTGAAGTACTGTTCGACAAAGGGTTCAAAAGCATCGTGCTCCTATTTCCACTTGTTTTACCTAGACAGGAGGACAAGATACACGTAGACCTGACTCGAATACGAAATTTCAGGTCTATGTACAAGAAATTAGAAGGCGATACCAGAATTAAAGTCTGGTCTCAAACGAGCCTGAGATTTCTGAAAACAGAGTCGGTGACCAATGAGAGCGGCGAACGTTACGATCGCCCCTCGGTCAACGACAAGTACCAGCTCCTACCTGAGTACAGAAAATTCTACCTCTCGAAAGAGGCAGGATATTTTATTGCCAATAAGATGTACCCAGAAGTGCTGACTAGTCTCTTTAAAGAGCTAGCAAACCATGTCGCAACGACACAGCCTTCTAGGAATACGGGACCGCTGAAAGTACCGTACCAAGAGTCTGATTGGATCATGACGACCACGTCAGGGGTCAAATCAGTACACAAGGACGGTGCCCAGCCCCCGAAAGGTCCGACGGCAATTCTGACTCGGAAAAAGGAACCCGACACGGTAGCAGAGCCGGTAGCAGAGCCTGAGAAAGTGGCGGAACCGCCACTGACAGAGCAACCGGCACCTGCACCGCCAACACCACCGTCAGATGACGACAGTGGAAACGAATCAGCTGATAAAGTCAGATTGAAAGGAGTTAAGCTGCGAAAACGCCGCGCTCCAAAACCACAAAAAGTTACTTTCGCCATGGTAGCGAATGTGGGCATCGAGTCACCGACTTCGGACTATGATTCCGACTACGATGACTGGGGTTCAGATATCGAATCCGATGAAGACGATGAACCACCCACACGCGACCCATACACGTCGGTGGAAACAGACACTGACACAGAAACCAGCGTACCGCCGGTTCAAACTGTGGACAATGTCGAAAATGCGAGCTTGACTCTAAAAGATGTGAGCCGCAGTGTACGCCGACAGATTGTGACTGCAGAAACCGTCGACCCGACGTGTGCAGTACAGCTTGACTACCCGGATACGAAATTGGCAGCGCAACTCGATACGGGGGCACTGCCGAACGTAATTTCCAAACCGATGGTCAACATGCTGACACGCAGGTGTGACAACAATATAAGGTACATCTTGTTGAAACGACCAGTCATCTTAAAGATGGCGAATGGGGCACTTGCTAGAACGATGACGCATCTAGTACAAGTGACCTTCAAATTCAACAAGATCACCATGACTATGCCTTTCTTCGTCATGGACGTACCGGGCAAAATTTTCATTATCGGTCGCTTATCGATGAAGATATTGAAAATTGACCTGGACCAGCAGAAAGGAATCGCTTTCTGCCGGCAACCTGGAGGGGAACGTTCAGTATTGAAGTTCCTCGAACAGGGTACGTACCAGGACGCAGAAGTTTTCAAGTTCGAGCCTCTTAAAGAGTACGAACGAGAAACAATACTCCTGACGTCGAGTTACTCCAACATCGATCAACGCTTACCGCTGACCGAAGAGGAGCGAGATGACGGGCCTGAACGGTTCCTCAAGAAGCTCAGAGATGACCTTCAAGAGGCCGTCAGCAAGGGAAGGGTCTCTCAAGAACGAGCTGACCAATCCTTTGACCGCATCTCCCAACTCAAGGAGGTGTTCAGTAGGTACCCCGGCGAATTTAACGGTGGGGTTGTAGACTTTAAGTTTAACACCGAAAAAGAACACCTCAAGAAATGGCGAGGCGAAAAATACCGCCCACCAAACAAGCTAAAGCATCTACTGCGACATACTGTCGAGTTGATGCTCAAGCTAAAGATAATTCGGCCGTCAAAGTCTCGCTATATAAACACGACGGCTCCCGTTCTTAAAAAGAACGGAGAGTTGCGTCTGTGTTTAAATGCGGACGAATTGAACCGCCACCTGGAGAGGCTTCTCACAGAACCTCGCGAAATCGAGGATATCATCCATAGCACGAATGCTAAATGGTACAGTACCCTCGATTTCGTCGCCGCATTTTGGCAGATTTTGCTTTCAGCAAAATCTCGCCAATTTACGGCGTTCCAGGTGGAGGGAGCGGTGTATGAGTTTAACGTAATGCCGTATGGCATCTGCATCGCTCCGGCCGAATTTGTAGAGGTCATGAACCAGGTGATACCGATTGGTACACCTGGTGTGCAGACGTTCGCAGATGACGTACTCGTCACTGCGAACACGTTCGACGAAATGGAAGACAGAGTTGTCTTCGTTCTCGAACTGCTGCTCAAACATGGCCTCCGGCTCAATCCTGAGAAAACATCACTGTTTAAACAGGAGACGAACCATCTCGGGTATCGACTTGCTCAAGATCAGATCGCTAAACAAAGCGACAAGATCAAGAAATTTGACGATTTCAAGAGCAAGCATACCAAAAGGGGCAAAGTAGTGCTCAAAGATAAAAAGGAAGTTCTTGCTTTAATCGGTCTTACAGGTCTATATAAGCGGTTCATACCTAATTATCAGCAGATCACTGCCCCCCTCTACAAACTAACCGAGAAAGACGTACCGTTTACTTAGTCAGACGAACAGCTTAAAGCTTTCGAAGAGCTAGAGCGGGAGTACAAAAAAGACTTTCGTTTGCGCCAAGTTGATAAGGACCACGACATCTATATAGACACGTGGCTTTCTGATGACGCGACGAATTCCGTTGTGTATCAGAATATCGACGGCGAAGACCAAATCTTAATGTACACCTCGTACGCTCTAAAGCCGCACCAGAAAAAGTTTACGCTCATCGATCGCGAGATGATAGGTCTCGTGACTACGATACGTAAACTCAAACTTTGGGTGTTTGACATGAACGTGCACGTTCGTGCCAACTTAGCACCAATTGTAGACAAGTTTGTGTCGATGATTTCAACTCACCGCAAGGCGGCGAGTTGGATCACCGAACTCAACTGTTTCAGACTACATTACGACATCAAGAAATCGACGAAGCACCTACAGACTGTAGCTGCTCCGGAGATCACGGTGTATCAATTCGACATCGAACACGATGTAATGGAAACCAGTCTTGAACCGTATCCGGTGGACTTCTCAGAAACTTTTGTGCCTGATTTGATGAAGGCTCTAAGAGAGATACATCATTATCAGCAAGCTGACGAGACGTGCAAAAAGATCTTAAAGACCTTGAACACCGATACGAAAATAGACGCCAAAATGCGAAAACGCATTGAAAACTGTCGCAAAGTATACAAAGTAGAAAATGATCGTAACGATCGCCCAATTCTACTACGAGTACACAGTGATGGTAGGAGCGTACCGTACCTACCTACCGCTCTGCTACGTGATGTAATTGACTACCTACATGACGAATACGGACATGTGGGCGCAGCAAAAACTGAACAAATCTTTAAACGATTGTACTTTCACCCGAACGCGTGCTACCGCATTCGGGAGATTTGTAATCAGTGTATAATCTGCAAAGTCAATAAAAATTACGTACGACGAAAAACACTGCAATACGGTCAAGTCGAAGCGTACCGCATCGCTGACGTATTATCAGTGGATTTATTCGGTCCAGTCGCACACGACTACAAGGACCCTACGTACCTACTCGTGGCCAAATGTGTATTTTCGTCCAGAGTGTGGCTAAGGCCCTTAAAGGGTGCCACACAGGCCGAAGTTATGAAGGCCATGAAAACGGTCATCAACTCTATCCAGCCACAGTACAAAATTGGCAAAGTGATTACCGATAACGGTACACAATTTGCAAGTAGTACTTGGATAGAGATGCTCAGGGCTCATGGTATCAAAGCGGCCTTCACCACTACGTATAATCCCCAGGCCTCCTTGGTCGAAAGGACCATGAGGACCCTGGGGGACAAGCTACGGGTGAAGATGAACGAGTTCCATGACCCCTTCCAGTCCCATTTTGGCTGGCACGATTTCATTGAGAAAATTGAGAGTGAAATCAACAACACTCCCAATGCTCTTGGAATCAAGCCGAATGAGGCCTGGGGCATCCCTGACGTCACCGTCAAGGATATACCTACCAAACTTCATCCCTTCAATTTCAAACACGAACTTAAAGTTCTGCTCGAAAAACAGAAGAACGATGAAGTTAAGTCAATAACTTCAGAACCACTCCTTACAACTCTAAAGTTGGACGAGTCGGATCTAACTATCGAAGACGATGGTTATGTACGAGTTACGGCGGACGGCGCCTGCTCGAACAACGGCCGCGAAGACGCGGTCGGCGGCATAGGAATATGCTTTTCACTCAAAACTGATAAAAACGTTTCCGAGAGAATATCAGTTGAAAAGTATCCCATGTCAAATAATTTAGCCGAACTGATTGCCGTGAAAGTGGCGCTGCAGATACTGCTGTACAACGAAGTCAAAAAAGTTAAACTTTTTACTGACTCGAAGTACGCAGCCTCGGCCCTTCGCGAGTATCGGCACCATTGGCAATGTAACAATTGGAAGAATTCCAAAAGGAAAATGGTCTTTCACAAAGACTTATTCCAAGAAATCATTGCCTTGGTTGAAAAATTCGAGGTTTTCGAGCCGTACCATGTACGTGCTCGATCCTACGATGTACACAATGCTCGTGCGGATTTACTGGCCAAAAAAGCAGTTTACACGTGCGAGTACATCAACCAGAACATCGACAAAATGACGCAACGTCAAGCTGTCGAGGCGTACATACGCGAACGTAGACGCCTACAACGTATTCGAGACGAATACAATTATAACAAAACCCATGACGACCCTACTCAATTCAAAGTAGGGGACATGGTGTTTGTCACTGAACACAAACGGTCAAGCTACGATAAAGGTACAACTCGAAAGCTGTATCCAAAACGTAGCGGACCATTTTTCGTGGCGCATTCGCCAGAAAAAAATAGCTACAAAATTGTAGAAAAAATGGGCGATTCGATTGGTCAAATCATGAGCGCCCGCCAACTGACTCTTTTCCTCTCTGCTGAACAGCAAGAGGAAATAAAGTCGAGCACAGCGTTACGCTCAATGCTCAATCACCAAAGCATCGAAGAAAAAATTCGAAGCTATTACTCAGAATACCAGAAAATCACTCCCGAAGAGCGAATACCGCTCCGGGTGAGAGAATCTGCAATTAAATCAGCCGCAGATTCGTTAAAGAACGAAATCGAACAACGATTAAAGAACGAACGAATCGTCACCAGGTCGAAAACGACAAAGGTGGCGGCTGAAATAGCAAAAGAGGGAACGAAAACGTCCCCTCAAAATGCTAAATTAATTGTTGAAAAAACAACCGATTCTATAAAGAATCAGTTGAAAAAATCAACAAATAAAAAAGATGATTTATCGGTACTCGATAAAATCATCAGTGACGCGGCAGCCGAAACGTCATCGCATCGATACGATGGATTACGCGACGCAGCCGAAAAATATCTTTCTCAAAGAAAGAAAAAATCAAACAACAAAACGGCGAACGTGAAAATTAATGACGATCCGTCAATTAATTTGCGACGCAGCACACGAGCTAGAAAAAAGAAATTGCCGCTCGAAGTTGCGATGCTCCATTTCTTGAATTTCACTGAAAGCGAATACGTTTTCGGAAATTACAAGAATGGTAACACTGCGTACCGTAGTAAACATCGCAACGTCGCACCGATAGAGTGGGCTGATGCGCGCGCACTCAACCAGCTGAACTGAACCGAAGCCACAACGCAACGTTACGGCAAAATTCATTCCATCTCGTTGTAGCGGTACGCTAAACATGTAAAAAGTTGAAGCTTGGTTAAGGCGAAGTATTCCATCAGCCAATGTGATTTTTTCTTGCTGCTCGTGTGATATTCCTGTTTTGTATTGTTATTTAATTATTAAATATCAACGTTACGTTGATTTTAATTTCATAAGTGCGGTTTCTTGTGTGTAATCGACAACAACGGTTGATCGATTGCTATTCTGTACAGTGTATTGTATAAGCACGTTGAATATTGTAAGGTAAGGTTTTTTATATTCGTTGCTTTCGTTTCGCGTGTTGTTTTCCGCCGGCAAATAGTAGCTTCGTTACGAAGCGCTATAGATGAGTGGTTATACTCAAACATCGCTGTTATTACAGACCAGCATGCCGTATGTGCGTTCAATATTATGCACGTACTGCAGAACCAACTTGTGTGAAGCGGGGCGATACGCACCCGCAAACCAAACCGTCGAACATGCGATCATGCCGGCCAACTGTACACATTTATATCATCTCGGCTGCGCTGTTTATCTGGCCGAACAGGCTAAGTTGAAAGAATCGATTACGACTCAAGCTGAACCTGTATCGAAACCAGACCAAGACGGCGATGACGCCATGATGAAATCAGCTACAGCCGAACAAAGCAACGAAGCCGCTGCTAAAACCGATGACGCTACCGCCACCGGAAATACCGACGACTTTAGCGATTTAGATATTACTCCGAGACAACCCGAGACGCAACCGCAGGGTTTGTTACCGATTTCGAATGCAACGACGCCTCAGCTTAGAATCTTCACTTGCGTGTTCTAATACGAAGCGCTAACGTGTATGGAGATTGTAAATTTAGACGAAGCGAAAACGCTAGCGTCTCTGTCTGGATTTACGCGTTGCACAACTACGGTGATCGAATCCGCTGACCGTAGCGAGCTGGAAAGCCAGCTGCAACACGCTCAAGCTGAAGTAACCCTGCTTCGCCACGACCTCACCGTATCGATGAGGGGTTCGGTGATGCAGGACACGATTAATTTATCCGCGCAAGAAACGAATCGCCAGTTATCCGCGATTAACGCTGATCTCATCGCCGCGATTAAAGAACAATATCCCGAATTCGATATGGCCGCGTTCAAAAAATCGAAAAAGTTACCGCCGTTACCGTCCGCGACGCCGCCGGCGGCAGCCGCGCCGACTATGCCGATGTCGCTACCGACTCATGGCTATACCGACCCGCGAACGCGTCGTAATTCGGGTGATCGACAATCCACGCGTACGTCGACGCAACCGCCGACGTACGCCGCAGCGGCAAATAAACCCACCGTGTCGGACACGACGCAGTCGAACTCGCCGTTGTTAAATTTGTATGGCGCCGCGAAAACAGCTACGCACCAGTCCCGCGATACCGCTGGCGGTGTGAAAAGCTACGTGCGCGGCAACGACTTAGTATTTGAACGTACGACGCAACCGTCGACGTCTGAATTTAAGCAGCCTGCGCCGGTCGCGAAAAACGCGACGAAATCGTCATCTCCGGTTATACCGAAGAAAAAATCGAAATTCGCAGACTCGAATCCGACAAACCAACAACGCGTCAAAACGAACCCGTCGCGCGTCGATCGCCAAGCGCCACCGCGTGGCGCAGGTCGCGGCTTATGCCCAAACCAGAACCGCGCGGCACCGCCGCCGGTGCAAGACGAACGCGACGCAGTAGCGACGACGCTCGCGCGCGCCCGGAACGAACCGCTACCGGCTCTACCGGATCAGGAACGTGTAGTAAAAGAGTGGGCGTTACCGTTCATCGTGCTGCCCGACGTGAACGCCGGGCTGCTCACGCGCGCGGAGTACCGCGCGAACGATAACGCGCTCGAGCTTGGACTGTTTTTAGGGACCTTCTTCATTTTCGGAGAAGGCTTCCCTCAAATTATCGCGAGAAACCAGCTTGCCGCTAGACAGTGGGGGCGCACGTTTTCGACCTCTCGCTTCTATCAGGCCGTGATATCGATCGATGACCTCGAGCACTCCCTCTCCGAATTACCGACGTTACCGCCGCGTATAGTGTGTTCTATCGGGAACGAAGCCACACTGGAAGAGGGAGATGCTGACGAAATTTGTGCCCGGATCATGGAATTCCTCTCGTTTCTCCGTGACAAGGGGGCGCAACTTATAGTCGTGCTCCCTTTGATCGTGTTCGACGGATGTACGGATACGCGTCTTGCGGTCAACCAATGGTTGGCCGCTAAGGCTGCGGAAACCGGCACATTTCACGTTTTCGATGTATCGCCGACGCTCGTGACCGAACCGACGATTGTGAATGGGCTTTTTAGCCATCCGTTTCCGGAGGTTAAAGTTCTAATCATTAAGCTCAAAGCTTTTCTCGAAGCACTGGAAGAATCGCAAACCGATTAAACAGTGCTAAATGTCGAAACCGACTCCGGTGCTATGCCCACCCAAAAAATTCGACCATTGGACTCACCGCAGCCCTCTCTGCACGAGCGGAGTTGTAGGCCGGCGATTTTGCTGAGCTTGGCACAGGCCAACGCAGCCCACTTTACTTGTAAAGTTGGATCGCCGGCGAGCTGAGCGTGAGTTCAAAATCATACGATCTGCGCGACCGCAACGTATGAAAGCTCTGCATCGTACCGATGGGAGCCGGGCATAGCACCAAAATTCTTCATCTTTTGTAAATATTTTTCTTTTCTTTTTTGGATACCCGGATTCGATACCGAATCGGGTATATTCTTGTTTAATTTTTTGTGTTCTTTTGCAATTTGTCGCATTTACTTTTTTATTTTTATTAAGAAATTTTGAAGACTGTTTTTCTTTTTTTTTATTCCTTTTGTACTAATTTTAAATATTGTTCTCGTCGAAGCAGTCGATCAAAGTTCCAGAATTTTTATTTTTAAGCAACGAAACGAAAGTTACTTTTTTATCATGTACCAGTATTGTTATGTTTGTACTTTCGTATGTTTTAGTAATAAGTCGTTTGTTTTGTTTTCTTTTTGCTGGAAACGTGACCGTTTTCTACCTAAAACGTAAGTTTTTTCTTTTTTTTTATTTTATTTTTATTTTATTTACTTTTTTCATTTTTGGAGGCAAAAATTTGTAATCCCAGTTCCGATTTTCTTTCATCGATGCCTGGATTCGTTTTGCCCAGAAGAACCCAAAAAGCCCTCCGTAAATTTTTGTAATTTTTCTGTATATATTTGAAATTTTTAACATGCATTTTGATTTTCGTCCCTTGTTTTGTTTTTTCTCCAAAAATACATGAATCGTTACGATTGTGTATGTGCGCATTTATTACGGTCTTACAGATAGTAATATTTCTAAAAACCAAGGTAATAGGTGGAATCTTACAGATACCCTACACAAGTATCGAAACCGATATTGTGACCACTGGTCAATGCTCGGTATCGATACGATACGAGATACATCGATACGATGTATACATTGATAACCAGAACTGGCTCACGGTTCGTTATGACGATACCGCCATAACACATGAACTGGACACTGGTGAGTCCGACACCTCGACCACCCACCTGCCCAGCGGTCAACCCGAGGGGGCAGGGGTTCGGGCCGGGTCCGGCTCCTCTCTGGCGACTAGTGTCATCCACCGGTCGGCGGTTGCTCGGCAGCTGTCTGACCCGAGGGGGCATATGTCACAGGGAGACTTGGCCCGTCCGTTCCCCGCCGCCGCGGTACGTGTGCGGTGGTAAAACGGTAGGTGCCGCCACCAGTAGTTCGGTCGTTCCGTCGGTACGATGGAACGAACCTACGAGCCAGCTCTTCAGTGGTGCTTGGTACGAGGTGGCGAAGCAACGTTCCGTTGCTGAGCCGCCTCATGCGTACTAAACGCCCGGAGAAATCCCGAACCGTGTAAGTTTTCCGTGTCTTCATATTCATTCGAATATATTCTTCTTACGTTTTCAACTGTGTTAATTCTTTCGAGTTATATCAGATATCCCTCTGGACGGCTGAGGTTAAACCAGAGGGGTTGCGGGAGGCATTCCTCCCAAGAGAGAATGGCTATCGTGGCCAGATGGTCCATTTCTCTCAATATAATCATTCAATAGATACCTACATACATATATGATATAAATGTAGGTATGTAGGTACCTACTTGCATGTATGTATATTTGGTATGTGTATGTACTATGTAGGTATCTCATTTGCTCGTAATATATGACGCTGAATTTGCTAAACTTGATTTCATTGCAGTAGATACGTATAATGTATCTAGATCTACCTATGTGTTGCGCCGCGGTTAGGTATAGCTATGTACCTGCGTACGGGATATCCGTTACCTACTAGGTAGGTAGTAGGTACCCATTACCTACCCGTGCCTGTTTGTGTACTGGTTTGCCAGCCCGCCCGCCGACAGCCTCCCTCCTTCCTTCCTTCCTTCCTTCCTTCCTTCCTTCCTTCCTTCCGCCAGAGAAAATCTTATAGTATGTTATGTACCGTACCGGCCTACCGGCGCGGCGTACGCGCGCGCGGTTAGAACCACTCGCCAATACATCACGATCACATAATATTTTACACGCCTCTCGCAATGTTACGCGACGTTTATTTTCGATACTCGGTCCAATCGCTGCGTTACGTTTCGTCTTGAACGCAGTTTCGTTACGATATGCAAACTAGTTTACCAATACCAACAGCAGCAAGCAACAGACAGCGGATGACGGTACTGCCGTCACGGCTGCCGCAGCCTGCGGCGATGGCGATGGCGACGGCGACGTCTGACGACAACGGCAAATCGCCTTCTGCTGCTACCATACATTTATACCTAATACGATGATATTGTAGTGTACATACAATTTGTAATGTGCCTGTACGTCTAGGTCTAGGTACCATGTACCGCCGTACGGCGGCGCGGCGCGGCGCCACGGAGAGTCACGAGTGCGGAGTACCTATCCTAGTATCCGCCATCGCCATAACTTTATAAATGTATGTTGTAGGTAGGTGATATCTACTTGAGTAGGTACTTGCAACGCAACGTCGCGTCGACTTGTCACATATATGTACCTAGGTATCTACTGGTAGCCGCAGGGTTGCGGCTACCAGTAGATCTAGATACCCTCGAGTCAACGAAGGATGCCCCCTCACAACTCATTTTCACCAATGTCATAATTTTGAAAAAAATTGAACCAGTAAATAAAATGAATATATGATACTATTTTATCATGAAAGATCGTAATGATTGTTACAACTGCGACAAGGTAGGTATATCGAACAGATATTTTCCAAGATATTTTCAATTTGGTGGATGTGGGATGTGGAGCTGGCGTGGGCTGATATGGCTACAAACCTAGATACTTAATTATATTATACCATAATTATGTAATTGAGGAGTTTCGTTGCAAAACGCAACATCTTTTTTTTTGGTCCCCTCCCCTCCAACCCTCCTTGAGGTACAAGTGCGAAATGACCCCAAAACATGTAGCTGGGGTCCTAAGCTTTCCAATACCCAATTTTGAATGACAGTTTTTTTGCGATTTCCCAAAAATCAGGTCTTCGGAAATGTTGCGTTTTGCAACGACACTCCTCAATTATCTACTCGTACGTATTAGTTAGTTCGTATCTACTCTGAATCCGAAATGGACAAAATATTTTCAAGAGAGACCTGAAGCGTTGCCAAGTACCTAACACATACTTATATGTACCTATGTAGTTGCATGTAATTACCTTGCGGTATACCAATTGTGCTGAAGTGAATTGGTACCTATACCTACCTATAAGTAGTATCAACGAGCGAATTTTGAGGGAAAAAAAACATTATGGAGGGGTGTCCAATTGTAGGGGGACAGGAATTTTTTTCAATTTTCATTTTCCCCCCTAAAATTTAAATTTTTTATAATAATTTTTGAATCAAGTACCTACCCAAATTTTTATTTTTGGCAATTTATTCTCCTCCCTCCCCCCCAAAAAAATTCAAAACGACGAGTTACTCGTCAAGAATACTCATTTGTCCCCTACCTACCTACCTACCTACCTACCTAACCTACGTAAAATCTAAATTAACATAATAGGTACCTACCTATACAGAAGTCAGGTAGATGGTGCGATGGTACGGAGTACGGATGTACCTAGCTACCTACGTAGACGTACGTGCAAACATAGTATTCAACATGTAGGTAGGTAGTAGGCAGAGGTGACCAGAGTCCAAGCGAGTCCAAATTTACGAGTCCATAACAGATTGACTCTAGAGTCTTTTGCGAGTACGATCAAAGGACTCGTAGAGTCCGTTTTCGAGTCCAATTTTTGAAAAAATGAAACTACTAAAAAAATCAAGTTTATTTGAAAAAGGAAAAAAACGAGAATTATTGCCTATAAAACTATCAAACAAATCAAGGTATCACAATTTTTTTTATTCATTGGCATTTTTGGATTGCGGCAACTTTGATGGCATATTACAAAGGGTGCCGGCGGTTAAGATAGGCGAATCTGCCCCCGAGCTGAAATTTGAAACTAACCGACGGAATTTGGTCCTTAGGGTCTGAAAACCACCTGGTAAAAATTTTGGCCCCCTACCCCTCCCCTAGCCCGAGTTATGGGGCAAAACGTTACTTTTTTCAGCCTTTTCATTAAAAATTTTTATCTCCGAGAGTTTTCAACCAAATTTTTTCAAATTTACGTGAGTTATACTCCATACTGAGGGGTATTAGTGGGTGGTTTGAAAAAAATTTTTTGATGATTTTTTCTAGCCAAAAATCGCATTTTAAAACTTGAAATCGAGTTTTCTACATGATGTTGCAGAGGTGCAAAAATGAAAAAAATATATATCATGTATCTAGTCCCTATCTACAACGTAATATTTTTTTCAGAATTTTTTAGGTGGGTGGAAGACCTTCAAAAACGCAAAAAACCGCATTTTTATCACGTTTTTCGCTCAAAAAATGGTCATTTTTGGCCGAAAAAATTTTTCGGGTAATAATATTCCAAAATACGTATTTTTACGCCACTTGCCCGATTTTCACTTCATTTCATTCTTTTTTGAATGATTTTCGCAATTTCAAGTAACCTAAAGCGCAAGAGGCAAGACTTAAAATTGTATATATGTAACTTTCCTTATACCTGTAAGTATAAAATTATCATACAGAAAACACTGTGCCATTCATTTTTATAAATATAGGTACCACAAAAATTTCAAAAAAATCAGTGGTAGAGCATGAATGGCATATCTTTTGGGGGGAAAAGTTCTATTGTACCTTTGTCCTTTCAAGACAAAATGGCCGCTCAAAACTTTTAAAATGCCATAACTCGGCAAAAAATGAACCAAAAATTTTGAAAAAATTTTTTAGGGTTCCTCCAACTCCCTAAAATTCATCTAAAAAAAAACTCGAAACTTTTATCTACATTTAGCAAAAAACCACAAAAATACGAAAAAATCCATTGAAAAAACACATTTTGGCCCCTTTCTCCGAAAACACTTGCGCTAGGGGTCTGAAATTTTTTCTGGAATGTTTTCTCATCATGGTTGACCTTTTGGGGGTAGGAGCGGTCAAAACTGGTTTCAAGGGCAGATTCACCATACCTCTTGTTGATAATGATATTGGTAGCAACGTAAGTATTGTTGAAAAAAAATTTGTTGATTACAAAGTGAATTTTCGAAATTTGAGTGCTCTGCTCATGCAAATGAATTTTTCGAAGGTAGTTCGAGCTACTGAACACAAATTTTCTTTCAGTGTTTTCTGTATGATAATTTTATACAGGTATAAGGAAAGTTACATATATACAATTTTAAGTCTTGCCTCTTGCGCTTTAGGTTACTTGAAATTGCGAAAATCATTCAAAAAAGAATGAAATGAAGTGAAAATCGGGCAAGTGGCGTTAAAATACGTATTTTGGAATATTATTACCCGAAAAATTTTTTCGGCCAAAAATGACCATTTTTTGAGCGAAAAACGTGATAAAAATGCGGTTTTTTGCGTTTTTGAAGGTCTTCCACCCACCTAAAAAATTCTGAAAAAAATATTACGTTGTAGATAGGGACTAGATACATGATATATATTTTTTTCATTTTTGCACCTCTGCAACATCATGTAGAAAACTCGATTTCAAGTTTTAAAATGCGATTTTTGGCTAGAAAAAATCATCAAAAAATTTTTTTCAAACCACCCACTAATACCCCTCAGTATGGAGTATAACTCACGTAAATTTGAAAAAATTTGGTTGAAAACTCTCAGAGATAAAAATTTTTAATGAAAAGGCTGAAAAAAGTAACGTTTTGCCCCATAACTCGGGCTAGGGGAGGGGTAGGGGGCCAAAATTTTTACCAGGTGGTTTTCAGACCCTAAGGACCAAATTCCGTCGGTTAGTTTCAAATTTCAGCTCGGGGGCAGATTCGCCTATCTTAACCGCCGGTACCCTTTAATGGACTCTAGTTGACTGGACCATAGGCGGAACCAGATTTTTTTTTGCCTGGGCATAAAGAGCCAAGCGTGGACCAGGTTTTTAAAAGATTTATTAGAGGGGGGGGATGGTAAGAGAGTCAGTTATGAAAAGGGACCTCAAAATCAAAATGTAAAATTTCAAGTACACTTGATAAAATAGAAATAAATTCGCTCAAACATGTGATTCATTAATTTTTTTAAATGATAAGAGTTGGTAGACATTTGGCTACAAGCTACATACATACAAAGGGTACCGGCGCGGCGCGGCGGTTAAGATAGGCGAATCTGCCCCAGAGCTGAAATTTGAAAATAACCCACGGAATTTGGTTCTCAGGGTCTGAAAACCACCTTGTAAAATTTTTGGCACCCTACCTCTCCCCTAGCCCGAGTTATGGGGCAAAACGTTACTTTTTTTCAGTCTTTCCATTAAAAACTATATATCTCCGAGAGTTTTCAAACAATTTTTTTCAAATTTATGCGAGTTGTACTCCATACTAAGGGGTATTAGTGAGTGGTTTGAAAAAAATTTTTTGATGATTTTTTCTAGCCAAAAATCGCATTTTAAAACTTGAAATCGAGTTTTCTACATGATGTTGCAGAGGTGCAATTTTGAAAAAAATATATGTCGTGTATGTAGTCCCTATCTACAACGTAATATTTTTTCAGAATTTTTTAGGTGGGTGGAAGACCTTGAAAAATGCGAAAAACCACCTTTTCAGAACGTTTTTTTACACATAAAAATGGTCGTTTTTGGCCGAAAATTTTTTTGGGCAATAATATCCCAAAATACGTATTTATTATACGCCACTTTTCTGATTTTCGTTTCATTGCATCTCTTTTTCGTGATTTTTGTAATTTCGAGTCCAAATAAGTACAGCACAAGGCTCAAAATTTATTACCTCACTTTTTTTTGCCTAAGAAATTGTCATAAGAAAAAAATTGCAACATATTCGTGTTCAGCAGCTCAAACTGCTTCAGTAAACCTCGTTTTTACAATCAAAGGACTAAAATTTTGATAATTCAGTTTTGCACGAATGAACGAGTTTTTTTTAAATACATAAATAGGTGTAATGAATGTCTCGCACATTAACATTAAAAAGGTCGAAATTACGATCAACTAGTGGTGTAAATATTCGAGCAGTATTGGAATATATTCACATCGCGAATACCTATTCAATATTCACACCATACCTACTAAAATAACCAATTATTTTTTTTTGAATTTGGAAAAAAATTCAAAATTGGCCAGAAAAAAGCAGCCGCGGGCCAAAAAAAATTCTCAACGAGGCCCGGTCCACCCCTGCCCGCCCTTAGTTCCGCCTATGGACTGGACTCGGACTCTTGAACGGACTCGTTTCTAAAATCGTTGAAATTGGACTCGCGAGTGGCGAGTGCATGCAAAATGGACTCGAAATCGGACTCGGACTCTGAGTCCACGAGTCCAACTTGGAGTCCTTTTCAGAACGGACTCTGGTCATCTCTGGTAGTAGGTAATGTAGGTAGAGGTACGTCTATACCAGACGTATTAGTTTGAAACGCGACTTGACCGGGGCGGGGCGGGGCGGCGCGGCGACATCGACACGATACCTGGTACCCAACTTTGTCTTGTTTCGCGTACTGCGCTCACCAAGTCAAGATTAAAACTTACGAGTTACGACGCAGCGGGTAAGTATACATGATACATAGGTCCCTAAGTAAATTTTCTCCGTGCGCGGTGCGTAGCGAACAAAAATCGTCGAGCTTCGGGCCTCGGGCGGTGAAAATTGAAGAAGGGTTAGGTAATGTTTTTCTCCCCGGTCGTTTACTCGTTTGTAGGTACTTGTACCTTTAGCAATAACGTATTGCTACGAGGCTTACGCCGCGCCGGCCACGACCACGGCCCCGCCGATACGTAATACGTATGTACATTCACATAACTACCTAGTACCTAAGTATGTACATTACATACATAATATGTAATGTACAAGTATAAGTTCCTATAAGGATAGTAAGTACATACATACATACATGTATAGGTAAGGTAACTGCAATGGCGACTTACTTTGAGCAATTCTCTGAAATATGGACTACAAGCGGATAGCACTACTCGATGGGCCTTCAACGTTTTGCCGTCGCAAGCCAACGTCACGTCGATGAAATCTTCATCGTCGCGTAAATTTTCAAAAGCCGTCGTAATGCTGTTTTGATAATTATTCCAACGTAAGCAGAAATGCTGTAAATCTCCCATAGTAGCGGAACGTACTCGTTCTACTGCAGCACGGCAGCACGGCAGCACAGCAGCACGGCAGCACAGCAATACGCAAACACATGAAAACAAAGAGAAAAAAAAACCACGCCATGTTAGATGATTTGGACTACACCGTTACTCGTTGCGTCACAGCACATATACGCAACCGCAACGTTTCACGTCTCCGTCGCAGTTGCTAGAGGGACGCATTTCTACGCCACGCCACGCCACGCCACGCCACGAACCAGTTCCATGCATTGTGCATGGAGCATTTTGCACCCTGCACCCTGCACCGAGAGTGAGTGCGGCGAGGGTCGAGAGAAACTGTCTCGATGTCCGATGTCGTACATATACGAGTACATAAGTATCCGAGAGAAATGTGAAAACGGAAGAGCCACGGTTCGCGGTCGCGGGCGCAGCGCAGCACCGCGCGACGCGACGTGACGTGACGTGAAGTGACGAATCGCCGATCGCGTGCGAGGGGTTGATGACGGGCTCGCGTGTCGCGTGTCGCGTGCCGCGTGTATTGTTGCGTTAGAATGTTTGAAAATGAATACCTAATAAAAGAAGGCTTAAATTCGAGTTGACAACGGATGCAGGTATCTCGCCATCCTACACGTAGGTACACCTGCGCACCGTACACGCTCGAGTCGCTCGTCGCTCCTCGCTACAGCAGTAGATATTACCTAGTTAAAATAGCGTAGGTAATGGGTAAATGGGTATGGTATGCGCGCTATTTACCTAGGTATCCCGTATAGAAAAAAACTAATGGTGATTAATGGTGGCGAAAAAACCATTAGTTTTTAGTGGTAAAACTATTAGTAACGATTAGTTAGGTACTAATACTCGTAGTTTTACCACTAAAAACTAACGGTTTTTTCGCCACCATTAATCACCATTAGTTTTTTTCTATACGGGTACAGGGGTACAGCATTCGCTGACGCGATCTAGGTCAGGCGCTGCAAAGTTGTTTCGTGTACTTACAATAATTGTATGCTTGTATGCATGTATATATTATGTACATTTCACTTGTACATATTTTGACGACGCGACGCAGGGACGTACCGATAAGGGGGGGAGGGGGGGAGCTTCCCCCCCTGAGAAAATTTTTTACTTGTAAGTTGGGAAAATTGAGCAATTCAACACATCAGTTGGGAAAATTGGGCAGTTGGGAATTAGTCACTTTATCGACTGAAAATTCATCATTTTCCCAACTGAAAATGTATCATTTTTCCAAGTTGGAAATCAATGAAATTTTCACTTGTTAGTTTAAAAAATTTTCGTCCTCGCTTCGCTCGGGCATGAACAAAATCATTAATCCAACAAACTATTTCAAGTAAAAACAGTGTTGAAGAAGGCTCCTTTTATTCATTCCCCTGAAAATACTCTTGATCTGATACTCTGTGTTTTTATTCTCAATTTTACGCTCCCAAAAAAGCTTTCAACACCATTGATTGTGAATATCTAATGGCTACATTCTTACCCTCCCCCTCTCAAATTACATCAAATAAGAATTTTGAAAGCCTTAAAATAAGAAAAAATGGCTTTTTTAAGCATTAAAAATATAATTTTTTCAAAGCTTCACCCTCGCTTCGCTCGGGTATAAATTAAATCATATTTAGGTGCATTATTTGAGGCGATAGCGCCAAAAAAGGTTCCTTTTTACTCATTCTTCATAAAATTGTTCTGGTATTTCAAGTTGCATCCATTTTGAGTTGGGAATTTCATGAATTCGAGTTGGGATTTTCATGAGACCTCCCCCCCCCCTGGAAAATGCCTTCGGTACGTCACTGACGCGACGTGGTCGACAAGTCAACTAACCACCTACCATAGTAACTGGAACCTACCCGGATAGGATGGTAGAGGTAGAGGTACCAACCTAGAACCTACCGAGACACGAGAAAACACTACACAGAAAACAAGACTTTTGAGATGGCGGGTAGTGAAGAAGAAAAAAAATCACCTCCCTCCCACCTCTCGCTTGGTTCTTTTTTCCAAACCTGCAGTTGCGTCTTATACATAATATGACAATTTATCGTGCTCACCAGCTCACCTCACGTCGCGTCGCGTCGTCAATTACGTAGGTAGGTAGGTACTAGGTATGGTAGGTACCCACCTACCAAGTATCCAACGACCACGCTTGTACTTGTATCTATACGCTCTCGTAAAACCTCAAACCTCACCAACGCAACGTAGGTAGGTAGGTAAGTAATATAAGCAAGTTGGTATCAAAATGAGACAATGACAATAACAAATAAGTTTTACATTAGGTACTTATAGTACCTACATACGATTAAGGTACCTACAAATATTTCGGTAGGTACCCAATACCCACCACGCACCACGCACCACCTGAGCGATTTCGGCGTTTACGTTATGGTATGGTATGGTATGGTACACTACGCGTACACTTGGACAGACAGACAGACAGACAGACAGACAGAGGAATGCCTACATACAATGCACTTTGCACATACGTAGACGTACGTACTGGTATTTGTGTCTATTATACGCTATAGGTAGGTATTAGGTACCCGTACCGTAAGTATTGTATTTATTTATACTTAGGTATAGGCAGCTAACTGTATTCGTAAAAGCGCAATGTAGATATGTACAATGACATCCACTTCTGCATAGTAGGTAGTAGGTATACATACGCACCTACATATACTGTAGGTACCTACTACCTACTACCTACTACCTATACGGTATACGTACAATGTCAATGCACATTACATTACATTACACATCACATATGTACCTATTAATAGGTACCTATATACTTACCATAATCATGAGCACTGGGCACTAAATGTGATGAGATGACATGAGATGAGATGTACCTACATACTTATAGGTAAGTAGGGAACTTATTCTATCTACGTACGTAATATAGGTAGAGGTACCCGTGCGTACCTATATATATATACACCTATATACTATATGCAATACACCTACCTCTAAAAATACCTAGATACCTATATATGGTACCTAGGTACGCGCAATACGTCGCGTCGCGTCCCGTCCCGTCCGATCACGCAATGGCTATCGGCTATCGGCTATCGGCTATACACTCGTACTCGCGCACTTGTAAGTTATACTTAATACTTGTAGGCATGTACACGCGTTGACAAAATATTGCAATATTACCGGTACCTACTACCTAGTTCATCTACGATCTACGACACATATGTAGTAGTACCTAGTACGTAACGCAGGTACTTACGAGTATGTTCGTAAGCGCAGGTACATCGGTACATCGGTACATCCACATATTACGGTAGGTATCATATCGCACCAACTATGTACATATAGGTACTTCTACTTATATCTAATTGACGCCGCGCCGAATTAAAAAAAAAAAAAGAAAAGACGGAGGCGACCACTACGAAAACGAAAACGAAAACCAAAAGCAAAACCAAGTCCGCGTACGACAAACAAAGAAAGAAATATCGCCTAACGTAGGTAGGGTACCTAATAAAATGAGAGACAGACAGAGACGGAGAGACAGAGAGACAGAGAGAAAAACGCACGGGGAAGGAAAACAAAAGGAGAAAATAGATAAAAAAAAGAAAGAGAGAGGGGGCGGTCGTGTGTGTGTGTGCGCGCGTACGAATGTAATGAGAGTGAAAGAGCGATAGAGTACCTAACGAAGTAGGTAAGGTACCATACCATACGCGCGATTAACTATTAATCTTCTAATCAGTTCGAACGAAACCGATGCTTCGCATTCGAGTGTTAAACTAACACCGCCAGCACCTATATCGCTCTTATTTATTTAATTAGTTTTTATAAGTCATTTATGGTAGGTATTCTTTCTTTCGATATCGTACATCGTACATCGTACACCGTACACCGTACACCGTACACCGTACACATACGTACACGTACCTATACATATCTACGTACATACTTAACTTACATACAAGGTATGTATGCAGATACGTAGATATGTATTGTATTATATGTAGGTATATAATGTAGACTATGCACCTACCTACCTACCTACCTACCTACCTACCTATACACAATATTGTATGGTACGGTACACTGCTGTGGCATGGAATGGCTGGCGCCTACAAATAGGTAGGTAGATAGATAGGTACCCATCTGTTATCCGAATAAGCGTGCGTTGGTAGATCTAGATTGTAGGCGATTACTCATTTTTCTACTGCTGGTCTGGTAGATATACATACAATGACATGCAGATAGGTAAGAGTTACGAAAAGTGAACAAGAAAAAAAAAAAACAAAAAAAAACCAGACGTAGAATGTAAGAAGAACGGGAAAAAAATATGCGAATAAGGAAAAAGTTTAAAAACGAAACGAACACTATACCTACGCCATCCATACGGACATAGCAGACAGCGGAGAGCATCGAGAGTGCACTCACCGTGCAGACAGGCAGGCAGGCAGGCAGAGGCAGGCACTACGCAGTACGCAGTTTGGGTAAAATGCAATACTTACCTGTACTACCGACCTACCTACATCCTACATCAGATGGCGACAAAAATTTCGATAGGTATCTACCTTAACCTTATAATACCTACGTACATATACACATATGTAGGTAACGTAACGTAGGCACACGTACACGTATGCGAGTAAGAGGAAAGAGGGAAAGCGAGAGACGAAAAGAACGAAAATGCCGGTAACGGTAAAGTATACGGTACTTAGCTACCAACGTACACGTAGCTATTTTTTTTTTTTTTTTTAACGCAACGTGTCACTTCTTCCTCGCCGACCGCGAGCCGCGACCATTCGTCGGCATTTTCATTTACTTACATCGATCTAGGTAGGTAGGTAGGTAGGTACAGATACCTATTGTTGTATATACATATATGTAGATAGGTAGCGTAGCGTACGATACCCGCATAGATAATTAGGTACATACCTAGGTACATCACGTAGAGTGCGTTACGTATCGTATCTAGTAAGTCTAGGTACCTACCTATGTAATGTACGTAATTACGTTTACCTATACTATACTATATGCAATTAACAACCGTACGTAAATGCACCGATGCAGCCAACTGAGCGGTTCGTCTCCAGCCGCACCACGCAAGTACGTACATGCTCGCATTGCTCGCATTGCTGTTGCTCGCTTACCTACCTACTTGAAAAACGTGTGTACTGTGTAGGGATGTAGATTTGGCGGATGTGCCTAGCTGCCTACTTCTGGAAGCGAATTCGTGCGATGACCGATGACCGATGACGCTTCCGCTTTTTCTGCGCCGAAAGCCGACCGTTATTCGAAAATTTACGCGGTTCAGCGGTTCATGCCTGGTTCGAAACGTCGCGTCGCGTCGTTATTTTCCGAGTACAGGAGACGTCTCTTTCGACGTTTCGGCAACGGCAACGCAAGTATACCTCGGTAAATAAACGCGACTCGTGCAGGTGCAGGAAAAAGGTAGGTACTAGGTACCTGAAGTCGGATTTTTCAGAAATGTTTTTTTTTGGGGGGGGGGGGAGGGAAGGGGACTTAAATCACAGGAGAGACTATGAGGAACATTTTAGCATCCTACAGGTCAATTTTTCGGCGAGATAAAGGCGTTTAAAAATAAGAAAATCACGTCTTTAAAAAAAAAAAAAAAAAAATCAGGAAAAACACGTTTAAAGCTGCGTAGAGGTGTGAAATGTTTAAAAATGCAAAAAAAAAACCGCAAACGTTTTTCGACTGTAGGTAGTAGGTAGTCTAGGTACGCTCTTCCGGCACGGAGAGCACGGATCACAAAAATAAATAAATGCCTAAAGAAACCAATAGGTAAGTAAGTAAGTAAGTAAATAAATAAATACCTAAATGGAAATGATACAGAGCCGTGATCAGTTTTTCACGAGAAGAAGGAGGAAGGCTTATGTAGTTTTCGAGTAGTAGGTCTAGGTACGCGGTCGCGTCACAACAGTTGCGGCATTGGCATAGGGGCGAGTGCGAAGAAGAGGGTTAACCTATTCGAAATTGGAGTAAGTACCTGAGTATTTGATAGCAGACGATACAGTATATGTATGTAGGTAGGTACTAGGTATAGGTAGTACTAACGTAAGTACATTACCTATATTGTATCTATTTGTAGATGTATGATGTATGATATACCATACTGCAGCTAGTACCTATACACAATTACACATAAGTAGAAGGTACGTAACTACGTATGCAGTACGTAACTAAAGTACCTAGGCTATCTACGCAATGGGTGTCGCCGTATGTCGTATGACCTAATCTATACCTAGACCGCTTGTTCTGTTCATATGTAGGTATAGTTGAAAACGAGAAAAGTTCCTACCTACCTACCTACCTACCTACCTACCTACCTACCTACCTACCTACCTACCTACCTACCTACCTACCTACCTACCTACCTACCTACCTACCTACCAACGTTCGGTAGGTAGCTTGGTAGGTAGGTAGAGATTAGGCGCTGGTATTTAATTTGAAAAGAGATTACGCGTGGAGGTCGTATCAAACGTGATACGATAACGCAAACTACCTACATACATAGGTACATTACATAGCTACATACGTACGCGAATATTCTATTGAAAAAGCGCGCGCGCGCGCGTGTTTGTGTGTGCATGTGGTTGTGTAAGAGAGGGAGAGAGAGAGAGAGAGAGTGAAAAAAAAAGAAAGAAAGAAAGAAAGATGAAAATGTACCTGCCACCGTATCGTAGCGTAGGTACCTAAATTGAAAGAGTCGTCGAGTTAGTTAATTTTAATAAGCTTAATTACCAATTATTAAACTATGTACGTAATTATTGCGGATGGTTGCGGCGCGGCGCGGTACAGCGCGGCAGCGTGTTTACGTTTCATTAAGCGCAACTGTTGGGTATAGGTACTCTTATCTGGCCGCCCAACATTTTTCATCCGAAATTGATAATCGGTATACGCTTAATCGCCGCCACCGCGTATACTTTGATCGATAAAACGATTTATTGGTCGCGGTGCCGGTGCCGGTGCGGCGTACGTATCGGCGAACCGTGCCAGCGTGACTTGCACGCGTACTTTGCCTACAAAATAGTACCTATATGTAATTGTGATGTAGGTAAGTAAGTACACCATAATTATTACGTACGTAGACGTACGTAATATCAGACACCGACCGTATCAGGTACAAATGTCCATTGTCCATTGCGTCTACGTGCTGCGTGGTAGGTACTTAGGTAGAGCTAGAAAGGTACGCGTAGTACGCACTCCTCCGAGAACAAGTCAACAAAGTACCCGAGAAACCACTACCTACGTGAAAAATCGATACAAATCGACCTCGGCCTCGGCGATGTGAGACGATCTTTTTTTTACAAAATTGTCAGAAATCGAGGGTCGTAAAAAGCCCGCCTTTCTCGACTCGATTCGAGTCGAGAAAGGCGGGCTTTTTACGACATAAAATCGAGACAAATGGAGGAGTCGATTTTTATTATAGTGGTTTCTCGGGTACCTGTGCCTATGCCTATAGCTACTTATATCGATCATATCTCTTGGTCGTAGTCGTAGCCGTAGGTAGGTATTAGGTAATATGACAATGGCGTAGGCCCTGTCGAGCGATTTGCTTGCACGCTTACAGTGCGTGTAGAGCAGTACGGACGTGGAGTGGAGTAGAGTGAAATAGAGTAAGGCTGACTTACTTCAGTTCATACTCAAACCCATACCACGTCTACCATGTCTCACGTATGTACCTATACCTATGGTAGTGTACCTATCCTATGTAGGTACAATGTACATAGGTACGTACATAGACATACCACCTACGACCTATGTAGGTTAGGTACCGCGGCTAAACGCGACTCACCGATTATCGATTATCGATAGATACCGATGCCGATGCCGATGCCGATGCCGACACCTTTCCCCTTACGCAACAGCCGCAACCTACTGCTTACGATTGACGATTGACGATTGACGATTGACGATTGACGATTTGGTAGCTTGTCAACGTACGAGTACATATGTAGGTATGGTATATGTACGTATTACACAACCGACGCGACGCTACGGCTACCAGCTAGCTGATAATCGAGTATACATTTACATACCTACGTATATGGTAGATGAGTGCTATGTACTCGTATGTACGGTCTACGTAATACGTATGCACTTGAACGGCTCGACCAAACGTAAGCAAGCTAACTGAATCGCTTTAAAAAAATATACTTATGTATAAAATATATATGCCTACAAACGCATAGGTTAGGTACGTACACGCCGCGCGCCGTAGTTTGGCGAGCGGGCGACCTTGTCGCGAAAAGGCGCTATAGTGCTAGTGCTAGTGCTAGTGCCAGAGCGCCAGAGCCAGAGCTACCACCAGCAAGTTGCTGGTAGCTGGTAGCTGGTAGCTACTGGTACGCAAATAGTAAATGCCGTTCAACATTCTATACCAAGCTATCGACCGCGACCTAAAAGTACCTACGCTACGTAAACAAAGACGCGCTGATTCGTCTAAAGCAGGTGCCTGTGAGGTGCCTGAGGTGCCCGATCTGACCATCTACCCGCGTACCGCGCGCGCGCGTACGAGGTACGATAAGCAACTTGTAACCCTCGAAACGGCGCGGCAACCTGGCCAACGGACACACGGTGGCATGGCGGGCGCGAGCGCCAGCGCCACGGCGCGGCGCCGCGTCCGAGTATACCCTGCGCGGCGTGCGGTGTGCGGTGAGCGGCGGCGTTTTATAAGTATGTACTCGTAGTAGGTTAGGAACCGTACCGTACCGTACCGGTACATTAAAAGGAACCGACCCGATCAGACCGCAATTAACGCTATCAAAAATCGTGTTTTTCTATTGAATTAATAAAAACGGCAATTACTCGCGATGAGAAACGGTTGCGATTACCATTTCACCATTATACCGATTACGATTACGATTACGATTACGATTAATATAAATGGTATACCGCAAACGCTGCCTCCGCCCGTCCGCCCGTCCCCGTCGTCGTACTCTATACTTGTACTTACATCTACTTCTACTTCTACTCTACTCTACTCTACTTGACTCTACTCTATATTTAATAGGTGTTCGGGTCATGGTACAAAATTACTTATCACTCTCGCTTATCGTTTCTCGTTTCTCTCTCTCTCCCCCCTCACCCTCCTTCCCACCCAACCACGAGGAAATCGCTCTTTCTCTTTTCATTCTGCCTTGCTATGGTACCTTGCCCACACGCTCGATTTCTCTTTCTCTTCCTTGCCTACTCTTGTTTTCTTGTTCTTCTTCTCTCTTACTCTCGGCTACGTAGCGACGCGATACGCGATTCGCAATTCGAATTAGGTACATTTGGCAGATATCGGAATATGACGAGTTAAAAGTCGAGCCGTGTTTATCGCAAATGCCGTCAACTAGGCGCCACGCCACGCCGCGTCGACGACGAAAAACTGAAATAATATCTACGTAGAGATAAATAGGCAGGTACCTACTACCTTTTTTTGGGGGGGGAGGGGGTGTGGTGGTTTAGGTACTTGAAAATTTTTTCAGGGGAGGCCAGCTTGGCCAATTTGGGAGGGGACTCGTCGTTGACTCAGGGGGTTCATCGCACCCCTGCCTACGGTGGTCTATTCACCGAACCATCATCATTTTTTCCCCAACTCTCAAGTGGGCCTCGACATTTTTACGCAATTATGATTTTTAACTAGATTGTTACTAACTTTGGGTCGTAGAATTCGAATATCGACTTATTTTTCGATTTTTCGAATTTATCCCTTTCTGCCTGCTCTAACCGAAAGATAGGTACGATTAAATCGGGAGAGGGTCGGTTAGAGCAAGGGGAAAGGGGTAAAATCAAAAAATAAGTTGATATTCGAATTTTACGATCCAAAATTAGTGATAGTCGATATATTACACGCCATTTCAATTTTTTAATCGTACTTTTCCCCGAAATTGGGGGCTGGAAGGGGGGGGGGGTGTCTAGTTTTTATATTTAGAATTCTAGTCACGTACTGCCCTTTAATTTTTTTCTATTCCTATTTTAAAATTTTGGCGGCAAGTTGTTTGAACAATTTCTTGAAATTTTAACAATAGGAATAAATTCTAGTCAAGTACGTACGTATTTTTTTCTATTCCTTTTTTAAATTTGAAGGGTTGTAAAATTTCGGCGGCAAGGTGTTTGTATGTAGTTGAATTTGGGCGACATAGTCATAAGAAATAAGTAATTAAAGGTCGCAATGAGGAACGGAGGAAGGGATAACCATATTTTTAGCTGGAAATTATGAAAAATGAAAAATTGAAGTTGAAGAAAAACGATAATTTTAAGCTATAAAAATGATGAATTACAGCCGTTTTTTGAACATTTGACCAATTTCCACCCCCTGAAAAAAATCTGAAAAATTCTCAGAAATGTGAAATACATCGATAAATTCAAATTTGAAAAAAATTTTCAGACAGCCCCCAAACCCTGCCCCCGGGGCGATTTGAAATTTTCAAAGTCGAATTTAAGGTCATTAAAGTGGTCAAAAAAATCTGAAAAAATTTTAGGGCATTCCCCCCTAGTACCACTACCTTTGTGTCAAGTTTGGGGAAAATCGGTTAAAACTCGAAGAGATGAAATTTTTATGAGTTTTTGGCTTAAAAATCGCGTATTTCGGCCCCCTAGCCCCCCGGGGAGGGATAAAAATTCGCTCATGCGCTCTAAAATCATCTCCTATCATGGCAAATCGAATGGTGTGACCATTTTTCCAAAGTTGGACCAGAGGCCAAATGAGCCCCCTTACCACACCATGCAGAGCCTATGTTGGTTTAAAAAAGGGTTAAACAGGGCTAATTAGTGTAATTTTTCCAGATTTTTAAATGGTAGCTTTCATCTTTTGTTCTCATCATGAAAGTTGAGCTTTCGTCGCCACTAAAGTTCAACTTTGAGCTTTTCAAAATCTGATTATCGATTTCGAATCTGCTATCAATTCTCTGTCGAACTTTGCAAACAGTTCCCCCCCCCCCCAAATAGTCCAAATACAACCTATCTCGAGATGTGAGCCTGGGCAATTTTGTCAAAATAAAAATCGTAAATGCGTAAAAATGTCGAGGCCTACCTCCCCGCCCGCCCCCTTGAGGGTTAGGAAAAAAATTATCGTTGTTTTGTAAATAGACCACCAAGAGGAGCTCGTATAAAAAAAAAAACGGCGAGCAAAATCGGAAGACCCGACTTCATTTTTGGTCCGTTTTAGTATGGAATAGGCCTATCTACTTTATTATATTTTGTGAGGGCTTGGGCGGACAATGCGATACTGTGTCCGGAAAAGAAGAGTTGGACGGCAGTTGACGTTTCGAATCGAGTAAGAGAACGGCGGCGAACCGATTCGCGACAACCGCAAAATTCACCGCACCGCACCGTCGCGCCCACCCACCCACCCACCCACCCAACACCAACAGCAACACTGCGAACACGCGTTGGTAATTGAAATCGTCGAGGAGCGATACGGTATAGTTCGTTATTTTATCCGATTGCCCGTTCGTTGGACCGAATCGACGATCACGACCTTTTTTTTTTCGACGGACGTCTATAGTTAGGTACCTAACCTACTACCTAGTACCTACCTACGTAGGCAGGCGCGTCAAAAAAATGCATATTCGATGCCTGGCGCTGACATTGGCGACCTGGAACGGAACGGACATGGAGAAGCCTGCCCGTTTTCGAGCCGAGTCGAGTCGTTTTCAGAACTGCGACAATTTCGAGCTTATACCCTATTGACAAAACAGCGTTTTTTGAATAGCGCTTTTTTGACACTTTGGCGCTCATGAAACGCCGTTTTATCGCATGTAAAAAAATATGTGCAAATTCTCAAGAGCGCTGTTTTTTCCAAAAAATAATGCAACCATTTATTTCTAAAGCCTAAATTGCCGGTGTTTGGCGAATGGCGTTCGCCAAAGTGTCAAAAAAACGCCAAACAAAGCGTTTATTACAGCGCTTGGCGCTTTTCTTTGTCAATAGGGTATCTGATTCGCCTGTTTTGCTTTATTTTAATCTTATAGGTAGATCGCTCACCTCCTCCTCTTCCTCCCCCATCTCCCCCCCCCCCCCGTTCGTGCAATTTCATTTCGCACATAGAGGAGAGGCGAAACACTCGCAATTTTCAAATATACTTTACTTTACTTTACTTTACTTTACTTTACCGGTTTACCCTTACCCTTAGGTTCTTTTAGATCTACGTATGTATGTAGTAGGTATGCAGAGTAGATATATACGTACGTAGACTTAATCGTCATCGGTCGTCCGTCATTTTTTACCCGTCACTCTTTATTCGTTGGCGTTGGCGAATAGCGAAAGCGACCAATTCGAGCAAACGCCGCTGTGCCGCCGTCTGTTAAACGTCTGCGTCAGGACGTCTCGACTCTCGAGGGGGTTGATATGGCATAGCAGGGCAGGGCGGGGCAGGGTACGGTGGCGACGTCGAACGGAAGCAGAAGACGTAGACGTAGACGAAGAAGAAGAAGAAGAAGAAGAAGAAGAAGAAGGTAAAATAGCCTACAGGGTCTTTCCACAGGTGGTCATGTGTTTTGGTTGGCGGCGCTCGCTACGTCACAGCTGAGATAACATACGTAGGTACCGCTACCGTGCACCGTGCACCCGGCCCAAAGCTAGGCGGTCTCTCTCCCTATAGGAGCGGGTATATTCGTTTTCGTACGCGGCGAAAAAGTGCAATGCGGTCGCGGTCACGGCCACGGCCACTTTTCAGTTTTCGCTCTTCTTCTCCCGTACCAACGCCCACGACCCCTATTTCACGGAATACCTGCGTAAGTGCCCACACTGACGTGACGTGAAATGTACGTGTACATGCGGGAAATAGGTACGCGTACGCGGTTTCACTCGTTTACCGTCAGTAACGCACTTTCGATGACCGCGTGCGCCGTCGCCGCATCGCCATCGGCGGCGCGGTGTGACGTTTGCTTACGCGTAGGTATACTAAGGTAGCAGGTACTAGGTAGTAGCCTAGTAGGTATGAGGTATACACGCACACGCACACGCACACGCACCGACGACGACGACGACGACGATGATATGTGAGGCGTGTAGAATCAAAAGTGGCTTTCTCCACTTTTTATCAAAAATGAGTTAAGCATGGTTTCAGATACTACAAGGCAAGCCGCATCTGATGTACTAATTGAAATTTTCAAATTTGGCTGCTAAGTACTTGAAAACAGCATGCAAAGATAGGGGTTAGACTCATAAGTGGCTTTCTCCAGTGGAGAAAGCCACTTTTGTCTCCAACTTTTTTTTCTTCAATTTTTTTGAGGCTAATTCATGGAACTTTTCATGTATAATGAAATGATCAATGTTTCAAAATGTGACCCGCTCCTAGAAAACGGACCTACAAGGTTTTTTTCAATGCACTTATCATATTCTACACACTTTCGAAGTTCATATCAAAATCGGTGTTCAATCCAAAAACGATTTTTAGCCCTCGAACCTTGGATGGTAATTTTTTCTTTTAATTGTACGATGTTCGATAATATTGTTCTATGTGTTTTCCTTTTATTATATGGCCTTTAATGGTATTTTTCCTCTTGTTTCATTGTAGCTGAGTAAAACCGCTACATTTTCAATTTTTTTGGATAGTTGTATTTGTTTTTCAAAAGAAAAAAAAATGTCGGGAAACGCGATATCATAATTATGATTTTTTTCAACTTTCCAACATTTGTAATACTCTCCAAAAAAAGGGACCTTGGAGGTTAAAAATCGTTTTTGAGTTGAACACCAATTTTGATACTTCGAAAGTGTGTAGAATAATGATATGTGAATTGAAAAAAATCCTTTAGGTCCCTTTTCTGGGGGAGGGTCACATTTTGCACCATTGATCACTTCATTATGCATGAAAAGTTCCATGAATTAGCTCCCAAAAAATTGAAGAAGAAAAAGTTGGAGACAAAAGTGGCTTTCTCCAAACTCGAAGGCCCCCAGGAACTCATACCGCGAGATGAGGAGGAAAACCAAATGGTGGGTCATTATCCTTACATTGGTATAAAGACATTCCAACCATTACCTCTCAATTTTATCAAATGATAGGCGCTCAGAAAGTTTTTCGCGTTTTTCTCGAAATTAGTTTCAATGGAGAAAGCCACTTTTGATTCTATACGCCTCATGTAATTCAAAATTGTCAAAATATACTTTACTTTACTTTACTTTACAATGCGACCTCTAGTCTAGTCTACTACGTGCGTGTGTACCATCTAGCACCTATCTACACACACACACACACACACACACCACACTCGCAAATACGTTTCGCGTGTCCGTATCGTTCATTCGTCAGCCCGTTACCGGTGACGGTTGCTTTTGGCGCAGGTAACACGGTTCACATATGGGTTGTGAACTAACCACGAATACCTGCAACTTGATGTAGGTATCCAATAGCCAATTATAGACGATAGGTACGTAGGTAGGTAGGTAGGTAGGTAGATTTTTCTGCCTACAACAATAACGGTCGCCTTCGTGAACGTGAAGGCGATCCTTCTCGACGAGCGCAGATACTCCATGTACTTACTACCTACTTACTTACTTACTTACTTACCCAATCGAATAGCTGCCCTTCTTTTTAGGTATACTCGCTAACCTATTCGGAATTTGTAAAAAAGTAACATACCTATGATTATGGTACCTATATGTATATGTACGTAAGTACCGATTCAAGTTCTAGATGATTGCTCCAAGTTTGAAATTACTTATTGTTACTTACTTTTTTTTAAACCAGCCGCACAAATCCGCAGCCAATATTTTTAAAATTTTGTTTTGTTAAAATGGACGCTTTTAAAAAGACGTACGGAGGGAAAAAAGGAAGGTATTAGGTAGGTAGGTATCAGTTGATACGTTTTGCCCGTCAAAATGTACCTAGTACCTACACGGATACACGTTGTAAGGTACCTACTAACTAGGGTAGTACGTACTACGTACTACGTACTACGTACTCGTATGTAATTTCGTAATTCGTCGCGCCCTTCGCCAACCTAACCTGTTGCTGCCGTTCTTACTCGTTACTCGGTATTTTTGGTCAGTGGACGCTGCAGCGCTGCGCTGCGCTGCCCCACCGCCACCGCACCGGGCTAGGTTCGGTGCGGTGGGGCAGGGAAATGCGCCTCGCTTCGCTTCGCTTCGCCTCCTTATTTTCGGTCCACCGAGAAATCAGCCGTATACTTTTCATCGAGCTCCCAAATAAATTTCGATACAGCCCAAACAGTTGTGCGAGCACGCGACAGACCGACCGACCAACCAGCAAAAATTGTTGGCCGAACAAGTCCATTTCGATGCGGCAGCGCCCGTCCTCCTCCTATGGTATACTTGACCATCCGAAATTGTTGGCAAAATTCATCCGCTCCCCTACTGACAAAGTTTTGCGGAAAGTATGCGTATGGATAATCGCATGCTTTTACGCATAGCATATGCCGCATAATTCTGGGCATTTTTCAAATTTACGCATGCTTTTATGCAGACTATAATCTCATATAGGTACTCGTACCTAGTAAACATTCGTGAATGAGAATGCCCTCGATTTTTTCAATGTGAATTTTTCCGTACAAATACATATCGCAGTGTAATCACTCTACGGTATGTAAGGTCATACATACATACTTATACCTTTAGTATTTTTCGAGCTTTTTCAGAATATCACCAACACTTTTTAATCCGGAACGCGGTTCGTGAGTTATTCTCAAAAAACCGTGTTTTTTTTTTTTTGCATTTCTTCTCAAAACTCGACAAATAATTGGATAAAAGGTTATAGCAATTCACAATCGTTACCAGTTAACAAAAACCATAGGCGGAGATAAGGGGGCATGCCCCCCTCAAAATGTTGAATTAGCCACCCTAAAATCATTTTTGTGTGTATGTATCACTCAAAAAATTTTTGTAAATACCTACATAAATGTAAGTAATTTTCGAGGGATAGGTATACTATTATCAATACCATATGTGCCGAATCTCCTATTTTTTTCAAGCGTCTAAAATGGTCTCCTGAATAATGAAAATCTTAATTATTTAGGTGCCTGTTCACAGTTTTTTTGTGAAAATTTTCCAAATTATCAGAAAATCGAATTGCAAACTAGCACAAAAACATACTTACAAAATGAGAAAAAACCGCAGATTTTCCAATTTTTGCTGAAAAAATACGAAAAAAAAACCACACGAATTTAATAAGTAGAATAATTTCGAAAAAGACAAAAATTTTTCACCAAAATAATAGAATTTTTCATTGAGAAAATCATTAAAAATAGAATTATTTTTTATCTAAAAATCTGCAATTTTTCAAATCTTTGCCCTCGCTTTGCTCGGGTACATGAAATCTTGCAGATAAATAATAAAAAAAATAAGGGTCGAAAATTTCACCTCTTTTTTAATGGTACTTACTAAAATATTGTAGGTAGTTGAAAAATAGATTATTTCAGTTTTTGGATTTTTTTTTCAAAAATTTTCGCCCTCTCTTCGCTCGGGCTTGATTACCTGCCTTAAATACTTACATGATTATTTTTCAAAATGATGATATGAACTCTCTTTCTTTTTCATTCAAATAATTAAATATTTTGTGGCGAGAAAAATTTATACTCCTCATTTATTAGAGGACTTGTAGAATTTCAAAAATTTTTCAAGCTTTTGGAAAGGGAGGTGGTCATTAAGGAATAGTTTTTCGAACGAATTTCAACAGGCAAGAATCTTCTTTTTTTTTTTTTTTAATAATCTTAGTTGTCAAATTTTTCCTTTTCATGCCTCCAGATTTTTGTTCAAGTTTTATTTCCAAAAACGAATTGATACTTTTTTTTTGGGGGGGGGGGGGGTCGAAAACATAATTTTCTTTGAAATATAAAAATAAAAAAAGGATGGAGGAGAATAAATACTCAATGAATGCAGCCAAAACAAGAATGATCGTTTATTTACGTTTCAGTACAATTGATCATTTTTAATCTTTCAAGTATCTACCAGGTATCTACTAGCCATATATTTCTCAATGATTTTTGTTTTGTTTCATTCATTTTTAACTGGGGCTCGAGCCCCCCCCCCAAAAGTCATGTCCCATCTCCGCCTATGACAACAACACCAAAAAAAAAGTTTAAAAATACCCGATTTTAGAACGAGTGCGGTCAGGGGCGGCAACTTGGCATTTTGTCATGTGTTGCTGATTTTGAAACTCACTTGGGGCCCTTGGGAATGGGGTGGGGGGGTCAACGTTGACAGCGGTGTAGAATCGTCTGAAGGGGGGGGGGTCTCAACCAATGATGTCGAAAGCTTTTTTTATGTGGCTGCAAAATGGGTACAGAAATATGAAAAACGAGAAATTTTGGGGGAGGGGGAAGGGTAAAAAGGAGCCTTTTTTCGTACTTCAGCTCTAAATAGTTCATATTCGCACCCGAGCGTAGCGAGGGCGAAATTTCGAAAAAATTAGATATTTAATGCCTAAAAAATGTACTTTTTAAGTGATGTTGTTGATGCCCGAGCGAAGCTTTGATAAAATTGGAATTTTTAATGCCTAAAAAAAAAAGTTCCTCAAAAAAATTCTCGACCTCAAGGGGGGTCCAGACACCCCTCCCCCTGACTACGCCTCTGAACGTTGATCATTTTTTTCAAGTTGAAAATTTTATAGATATGCAATTTTTTCAATTCTTAAATATTTAAAAAGATAGGTAGGTCTAACATAGGTTTTTAATATGGTAGCCAATTTACAGAGCATTTTTCACAAATTTTTAATTTTTTTCATGTGTTGCTCAACCCTCTTATTTTTTTTTCATGTGTTGCTCGAGCATCCGAGCAACACGCAAGTTGCCGCCACTGAGTGCGGTTTCAGTTCGAAAACGCAAACTAAAAACTAATAGCACGCAAATACGTACGCGTAAATTCAAAAAAGTCTTGATTGTAGCATGCTTATTGTTGTAATTTACTCCTGCTTATTATTAGTTACTATATGCGTACGTATTCCTCTCAACAAACTGAATGTTCCACCTCTCCCTTTATAAACCTCTGGTATGTAAGGGAGTGGTGTCAACTTTGGAGCGCTGTACTTACCCTATATTCATCAAAATATATATATATTTTTTTCAAGTAGGTAGGTAGGTAGGTAGGTAGGTAGGTAGGTAGACGACGCCGGTACCTCTACTCTACATTGACATGCGTAGGTAATTAGTTAATTAGATATGTACATGTAAGCATAGTAAGTACATTACACGCGTATATGTAGGTACGGTACATTTATGGTACGTGTCTTTCTGCCCTCTGCCTCTCGTATATAGGTACCACCTGCCGTAACTGTACCAGTACCAGTACCAGTACCAGTGTACCTAGCTGTTGAAAGAGGCCTCTGGCAACACACTCTCGCTTACACTTACTTACCAGTGACCACCAGTCTACATATGTACCTATGTGTATGTGAATGTATGTAGTTACCATACCGGGTGCTCGATTAATTCTGGCCACGGCCACTACCCTCCCTTTCCAAAAGTCGTAAGTTTGGTAATACATATACGTATGTACACATACGTATATGTACTTACTTCGTTCCATTATGAGTATGACACGAGACACGAGACACAATCAAATAAGTACATAGGTACCTACCTACCTACCTACCTACCTACCTACCTATCTACGCATGTAGATACGAAGTATTGCCAACTAACGATTTTAACGCAACCAAGAAGTAGGTAGGGGAAGAGGGAGAGGAGGGAGGGTAGTGGCCAGAATTGATCGAGCACCCGGTACTTACGTATGTATACCTTCGGATAGGTACGGTACCTGCTTTTACCTACATACATACATGTTACATAATCTACCTATATGCCCATATTTATAGGTAAATATAGACGTACATCTACATACCTAATTTAGCAATTTAGCAATTTTGTTTCGCATAATTTTTTCACCCTCACTTCGTTTGAGCAGTTTTTTCTCTTCATTAAAGAGGGGAAATTGACGATTTCCAGAATTTTTGACGAATATTGTCACATTTGAGGACCTCTAGTTACTCGACCTTTCATAAAATTAAGATAGAAATACCTAAGTAGAAGTTTGTTGCAAGGTAATTCATAAACATGGTAGGTAGGTAAGTAGGAAGGAAGGAAGAAATTAAGAATACGCGGGTACCAACCTATTCGTCTTCGTCTTTAGATGGGCCGAGAAGTGGCACTGTCGAGCTGCTGCAGCGTTAGAAGCACCTAAAATGCTAATTTGCCGAGTACCTACTACCTAGGTAAGTATATTGGTCAATTGGTCAATTGGTCAATTGGTCGAATGCGCGACATGTAATCGGTAAAAGTAGGTACTAGGTAGGTAGTCTGCCGTCCAACGTGGGTCGCTATAATGGTTGGTTGTCGCCATTCAGCAGCGTATCGTCGGCCCGATCATCGTCGTCCACTCGCGCGCGTACATATACGTATAGGAGGTACCTATACCTATGTAATGTACCTATATGTACCTAATACTTGTGCGGTATCGACGACGCATCCAACCATCGCATCGCGCGCCCATCCAACTTTGTTTTCGGATAGTGTATTGCGTACGCCATATACATCTACATATACCTATCTATATGATGATTGATGATGATGATGATGATGATGATGATGATGTTGTGCCGGAATAAAGCGCGACCATCGACAGCCGAGCGACGACGACGTCAACCACCACCACCACACAATCACAATCACAATCACGATCACGATCACGATCACTACCACCGACTACGGTATATCACCGCCACCACCACCACCACCACCGATACTACGACAAGATTGCGGTATCGCCGAAAACGAATACGAGTAGATGGACGATTGGGAACGGGGAGTCGCAGTCGCAGTCGCAGTCGCAGTCGAGTACTTGTGGCGGACCGGCACTAGATACCATCGTAGACGCTGCGGCCTTTGCGGTAGCCGTCTTCGTCGTTATCACCGCTTGGCCGCCGCCGCCGCCGCCGCCACCGTCGTCGTCACAACCATTAGCGCCGTTGCCGCTAACGCCTTTGGCCACAATCTGCGCGATTAAAGAACCGCGAAATCGAGCGAAGGACGTGACGAGCGAATTGTACGCGCCGCGCTTTGTATCGTTGTCCGGCGTGGCTGCCGCTGCGGATGGAGCTGGGGCTGGCTGCACTCGTCGGTTTGTGGTACCCGATCGTGTGGGTTATTGATTATATATCGCGTACGGCGTACGGCGTACGGTGGAAAGAGCGGAGCGGAGCGGAGCGGAGCAGAGTGAGTTCAATTCGCATTCGCATTCGCATTCACAAAGACGACGACGACGACGACGACGCGACGGTACGGTACGGCACGCGAGCGCCAACACACGTAAACACAATTTTTCCGAATACACGACGACCGAAGACGGAAGGCAGGCCGAAGACCGATGGTTGATTTGGAATGCACCGCAGATACGGCGTGCGGTGGCCCAAAGCTACGTAGGTACCTACGCGTAACAGTGACGTGTATCGAATTTGAAGCGCGAATTGGACGGCGAATTGGCGAGTGTCCGAAACGGCCGAGCAGCCGACTATACGAGTTACGAGTATACCTACCAGCGATCGGTCGGTCGGTCGGTCGGTCGGTCGGTACCCTCTTCGTACGACTAAGAGTAGCGTAGCTAATACATACCTACATACGCACACGAATAACACTACTCTTGCGGCGCGACCACGACACGCCGGTGACAATCGTAATCGCAATCGCAATCGTAATCGCAGTAACAATAATGAGTGAGTGAGCGGTGTCGTAATGTATGTGCAAAGCGGCGGCAACGGAAAAGATATCGCGGCGGCGGCGGCGGCGGCGGCGGCAGCGACGACGACGACGGTGGTGGCGGCGAGGACGAGGATGAGGATGAGGACGGCGAAGAAAGCGAAATTGCATATTCCTTCGCTTTAATGAGAAACGAAGAGAGGCCTCCCTCTTATAAATTCGCGCTAACGCACAGCCATCACCGCCACCGCCTTCTCGTCTCTCTTTTCGCTCTCTCAATTCCCAATTCCTACACGCACGCACGCACGCACACACACACACACGCACACACACACACACACACACACACACCTTCCATCAAATACGCACCAACTCACCGTTTTCGTTTTCGTTTTCGTTTTTTTTTTTTTTTTTTTTTCATTTCTTTCTTTTTTCGCCTCTTTGCCTACTCCGTCTCTTCCTCCTGCTCCTCGTTTTTCCTACCAGTCGCCGACCTGTAGATGGATAGCGGCAGGCAGGTTGATACTAGCTAGAGACAGGCAGGCAGGCAGGCAGGCAGGCAGGCAGGCAGGCAGGCCGACCGACAAAAAGGAAGGAAGGAAGGAAGGAAGGAAGGAAGGAAGGAAGAAAAGAAAGAAAGGTACGTACGACGTGGAGGAAAGGGCGGCGGAATCGGATGGAGTAGGATAAATTTGCGACGAGCGTCGTTTTGCGGGGAATATAAAAAAGTACCTACCGCGGAGAGAAAATGAAGAGAAAAAAAAA